>FR990147.1:2781645-3295645 GCA_905404295.2 Ochlodes sylvanus
TATATTCAATTCTATCGATCGCATATAATATATTATATTACCTATGGTATAAGTAGTAGATATTCGCCGGTTCTAACTCACTTGTAGGGCGAAAATAGGGCGAAAAACTCGTTTCGACCGGTTTCACCGGCTACTAGTCGCGAATGAACTTTATATTAAGTGATATGAACTTTATATTAAGTGATTCGCGGGGTATTAAACCGCGAATTAACTTAATCCGCGCGCCGATTAAGTAATTCGCGGTTTAATTAGGCGCGAATTACCTTTATCCGCGGATCAATTAATCAATTCGCGGTTCGATAAACCAGTTCGCGGCCGCGAATTAACTTGATTCGCGCTTCAATTAAACGATTCGCGGTTTTATTACGTGTCAATCAATAAAACCGCGGATTAATTAATTAAAGCGCGCATAAAGTTAATTCGCGACTAGTAGCCGGTGAATCCCAAACAATCGAGTTTCGCGGTATATGCCGGTTCTGGCTCTGCAGTAGTAGGGATATGCCGGTTCTGGCTCACGAAAACTCGATTCTTCGGGATACACCGGCTACTAGCCGCGAATCAACTTTATTCACGCTTCAATTAAGTAATCCGCGGTTTTATTATGCGCGAATTTTCTTTATTCACGGTTCGATTAATCAATTCGCGGGTCGCTTAACGGCGAATTAATTTTATTTCTGGCTTTATTATCTCATTCGCGATTTTATTGACTTATTCACGGATTTCTTTACTTTACTTAGAAAGCACTCAACGGTATCTCTACATTCTTTTTTATCGCTTGCCTTAATGGTCGATGCATCCGTTCCTTTATCCACAATACAGATAAGGATATCTGCTAATGTTTCCGCCCACATTCCGCTCCTTCCATATAAATTTAGCTAGCATGGCTCAAAGGACATCATTGTGACAGTGAAAGTGAGCCGAGTCTACTATATAATGGATGTGAGTATTTTCTTAATTTCTTAATTATCTGTTGAAAACTTTTAATTTCCTGTGTGCACACGTTCTAGACATGTATGTACATATTCATGCCCGCGATATCTGTAGGTGTTTCGGTATTTTTTTTTTCATAATATTGTTGTTCTCATTTTTATGATTCGCTAATTATCTAGTGAAATCTTTTCATTTCCTATGTGATATCTGTAGGTATTTCCATATTTTTTGCATTAATTGTCCATGTATAATGAACCAGCTCTCGATAACCTAATAATAAAGTGTCGTAGTATAAAATTAACCTGTATTATGTTCTCTTTCAGCAAGACACATTCAAAAGCTACTATTTTCCGGAGACGCCCGAGGAACCTGACGATTCATTAGTTGTTAATATGAAGAAAAACAATAATATCAAAAGAATAAATGACATAGACATGTTCTTTGAGAAGCCCAAAAAGAAGAAAAAACTCGGAGTACAATCTTCATATGTATCAGCAGCACGTGACGACGGAGTCTCTTATATTTCCTCCAAGGAAGATGACGCTCTCACCGCTACTCATCTCATAAAAATCGATGTCTATGATATGAATAAAATACGCAACATCGAACCTATTAATTATTGGAAATACTCCGATGCTCGAGTAAAATATTATGTGCAATCAGAAGATGATAAGCGTTATCAAAGTACGCGGGACATCATTTACAACATTACAAAGACACTCGCCGGGAAGCACAATTGTTCAAAATATTTTATCGAGGACAAACTCCAAGGAATGTAACGCTCTCACCGTGACTCATCTTATAAAAATGTATATAAGTAAAAGCAAAAGAAGAAATAACATTAACTAGAAGTATCGCGCCCCCACCCACAGCATTGGGCATATAAATAACTAGAAGCTAACAACCAGCGAGGAACCTGACGATTCATTAGTTGTTAATATGAAGAAAAACAATAATATCAAAAGAATAAATGACATAGACATGTTCTTTGAGAAGCCCAAAAAGAAGAAAAAACTCGGAGTACAATCTTCATATGTATAAGCAGCACGTGACGACGGAGTCTCTTATATTTCCTCCAAGGAAGATGATGCTCTCACCGCTACTCATCTCATAAAAATCGATGTCTATGATATGAATAAAATACTCCGATGCTCGAGTAAAATATTATGTGCAATCAGAAGATGATAAACGTTATCAAAGTACGCGAGACATCATTTACAACATTACAAAGACACTCGCCGGGAAGCACAATTGTTCAAAATATTTTATCGAGGACAAACTCCAAGGAATGTAACGCTCTCACCGTGACTCATCTAATAAAAATTTATACAAGTAAAAGCAAAAGAAGAGATAACATTAACTAGAAGTATCGCGCCCCCACCCACGGCATTGGGTATATAAATGTTTCTACAGGCATTGATACAGTACCATTCATTCAAAAACTTCAACTAGTAGCTGAAATATGTCATTTTTAAAACAAGTTATAGAAATGTGGGGAAAATCAACTATATTGAAAAAATACTCTAAATATATCAGATTCTGGTATATCACCGGTGAGTTACCCGAGAACATGATAGAAGATTGTGACATCAAGCCATACTTTACACCGTGTCCAACGCATCGTTTTTCAGTAACGTCCAACGATGGTGAAGACGTAATGGACGGAGTCGAAATTATGATGGCTTTTTGTACAATATGTACTCAGGAAGGAATTGCTCGCGACTCGCAATCTATGTCTAATAACGTGTACTCACCGTGCATTGGAAGTGTCCTACAACCGCAATATATACACCCTCTATCATACGATTGGGCAAAAGAAGAAGAAGAAGAATCCCAACAAATACTTGCATTAGAAAATTTGCGACCTATCTCATATTCCCCTACAATTCTGTAAATGATTTTGTATCTAAATTAAAAATAAACTATTTTTAAGCAATTTTCTTGTATTATTTCATATACCTACTATGTCATTCTACAAAAATGATAATGATTGTTTTAGAGAAAATATAAGTTATTAGAGAGATAAACCAATTTATACAATATGTAAACTAAATGAGAGGTATTTATCATTGTAAAATCCACAGTAAATTTGTTCACGTTATTTATTAAAAAATTGTATTAAAAAATTCATCAATTGTTATATCATTACAAATTGTGTTGTCATCAAACAGTTTCAGAAAATCGTACATTGATTTACCATGATACTTATAATATATGTACATGATGCAATACTCTCCACATACGGTTGTGAAATCGTTTTGGATACGATTAGTGTTGTAATTCCACATCCTTGCATTCGTTTTCAAAAAAGATCTATGATATGTTTGAGGTGCTCGACCAAATGAATCAAAGTATTCCCCAAATCCATTCCCATCTATATGTATGGCTACCCAATGCGATCCAGGTTTGGTATCAACATCTAAGTTACTTATGATATACATAGGAGTATGAACATGTATCGGTAAACGATTAGCTGCGTATACGTTAGATTCAATGCTCATATCAATTTTACTTAAGTACTGTTTTATTTCCACGGTATCCATGGTATAAGTAGATAACACAGCTTTTCAGCTCTGCAGTCCCAACAACAATGTCAATTTTATTAATGATATTTATTTTAAATAGGAAGATTAAAGAGGGTGTAGCAAATAAAACATTGAAATATCATATATTGAATATTTTTATTTATTGAAGCAATACAAAAATAATAAACCTAACTACTATAATCTACTGATATATTACGATGCTTATCTATTTCTATTACATTATCAAATTCTGCATAAACAATACAATTAATAGTTTGAGTTAGAGCCGACTCAAATCGAACTTCTAATCTTACGCTACCATGTTTGATAAGATTCCAATGACTCATAGAGTTAGCTGATAAATCAGGAGTTAAATCAAATGCAAGCAAACAATAACCATTAGCATATTCATCTCTGGATATCCCATTGCCTTCATTATGAAAATGTACACCTGTTCCTGAGAACAATGTATGATATGCGCTAGTAAAGACATTACTACCAAACGATGGTTGCAATGCCTTTGAGGGGATCTGATTTCCATCGACATATAAACAAAATGTATTGATACCATAATTTGCAAAATTGAATGGATTCTTATTGAGAGTTCCGTTAAATGCAGCATTATTCACAAATCCCACTATACACCTTTTCGGTACTTGTCCAAGGAATATATTATCAAGGGTTTTACCTTGAACACCTGATGGTATTGTTAAAACTTTTACTTCAGCTCGCGTAATGGGATATTTAGCAGTGGTAGACGCTAATACTTTTTGATGTGCAAGTAATACGCTTGGATTAATCCGAGCTCTACGAACAATCAACGTTGCATCTGTAATACATACTTTAAACTTTAAATCTACTGACCCTGCCATTAGGTTGAAATTTTCTCTTGATCGAACTAATTTAACACACATGTCAACGCCGTTAATTAAAAATTTATCTTGATTAAATAAATCGCCATGTAGATGCCCAATCATTTCAATCTCTTTACTCTCTCTTGACATGAACTCTCGCTTAATAAACCCTTCATTTTTTACGTCAGTCTCATTCATTTTTCCTGCTGTATCTCCATACCAAAGACCACAAGTAAGATGGGATTTTTTGGCTGCTGGGCCATAGTTCAACAAGTTTTCAATATAGGCACGATATGCATATGTGTTATTTGGCGGTGACACAAGTTTTTGATTTAAGTATACATCAAGTTGACTGAATATTGAATGCAACCAATTATTAACTGGAGCTACGACTGTAGCAGCTGCTAACTTGGAGTTGTCTTGATTAAGTATCTTCGCTTTTATATGAATCAAGGTATGAGACAAATCTACATAGTCATCTCCTGCACCAGGAACTTGAAATTCTAGGGGTCCATCATCAGCCAGCGATGAAATAGGTTTGTAATGTATCCATACTCCACTCTCAATGCTCGTCTGTGTGGACGGTAGCGCAAACAAATCTAACTCTGATTTAATACACTCACAAGAATGACTATGTAGAAAAGACATAATTAATTAGAAAATATATCATTAATATTTCTGAATTTCTTTTTTGCCTTTGTTGTAGTGTTCACTTTCGTGGGCAATGCTGGAATGGAAGGAGATAAACGTTTTCGTTTGATTTTATACCCCGAACCAGACATATTGATTCTTTCAATTTTACTATCTACTTTTCGTTTTAAATTAGTAGTAGCTTCTTTTAAACGTGTCTTAATTGAATCGTCTATGGGTTGTGCATTAAACATGTCAGACAAAACTCCTACTCCGGTGCTTAATGCTTCTTTACCAATAGCTCTTGCACCACTAGATAACAATGGTAAAACAGATCTAAACAACCCTCCTAGAAAACTCCCGATTCCATGGCCTCTTTGATACGGTGTTCCTTTGTAAATTACTCCAATACCAGATCCCGCTTGATGAGAATAATAATCTTCATATGGGCATTTCATATTATAATTATGTTTCAAATACATTATACATATATTTTCTTGAAGTGTAGTTTTAAGCACACTGTTCCGAACTGGAATGGTATTTTTTGACCTGTGCTTGTTCTTATATCTATTTCAATAGTATCGAATTCCCTTCGCATAACAGATATATAGTGAGGTGGAGAGAAAACATGCATTTTATTAGCACCATATATGTATTTTGAAGGATCTAATGGTATGATTCTCAGAAGAGGGGTCATCACATCCCCTACGATTTGGGGTTCTACAATGTCAGAGTAAACAAATAACTGTGAAGGTAAACCTAAATGCAAATTAGCAGGACATTTACCAATATTCTTATCTCTGAGGTTTATATTGGGTTCAAATCCCAACTGTAAAGATAACTTAGGTGATAGTGTTACTGATTTAATCGCCTCATCTAGTATTGTAACTGTCACAAACTTTGAAATTTCATCGTAACGAAATCTTACTTTTTCCTTGATGTTGTTTAATGCCTTTAGAATATGATTGATGTTATCGTAGTTTGTTGCAGGAATATGTGTCTTATAGTATGTAAGGTATGGTTTTGTTTCACCAGGCATTTGCATCCATTTTGTAATATATATAACGTTCTCATGTTCTTGAACGGTAAACATAGTGCAAGGATATTGAAATTCAACTACTCCAACGGACCATTCTCCTTCCAAAATGATGGGTTTAGGTAATTTAGTTGAAAAATATGTAGTTTTGTTATCTGGAAAATATTCCATGGAACTATTACTAAGTAAAGTTAAATAAAAACTTTGGTTGTTCATATTTCTTTCAATTGGGAAAATGTAATCCAACTATTAAATTTGTGAGGATAACCTTTCCACTTCACTAACACTTCCTTTCTGTTACCGGAATAGCGAGAGCGTATTATTTTATCTATTTTATAATGTAGAGTGGGGTCATAATATACTTTCTGTAATTCTTTTTCATAAAACGTACCTTCTATATTTTCACCTTTCAGATCTTTTATGGTGTATACAGGCCAAGGGTTTCTATCTATTATGGAAGATATAATAAATATTTCATCACTCCAGTTAGATTCGTATCCTTTCTGAAAAATGTGTTTGCTTTTAGTTATTCTAACGTAATCACCTACATGCAACTTTGGTAATACACTGCCTGACGAGAAATTATTATTTTTAGTATCATACAAGTTTCTCCATACTGTCATAATATTATTTGAATTTACATCACAAGGAGACATCTTAATGCTAGAGTGAAAACTATGGTTATAAGAATAAACTAAATCTTGTAAAACATCGATATATTTATATGTATTTTTATACGTAAAGTAACGCCACATTTTCGTCTTAAGAGTTCTCTGAAATCTTTCAACAATACTAGCTTTAATATCTGGATTATTTGTTGTATAATAATTTATATTTTTCAATTTTATGTATCTTTGTACATCTTTTGATATAAATTCTGTTCCTTTGTCAGATTGTATGTGTGTTGGTGTTATGTTAGCCTCAGTAAATATACTCTCTAAACATTCCTTAATAGTTATTGAATTTTTTCTTTTCATGGGTCTGACATATGCATATTTGCTGAATGCATCAATGACGCATAAAATATAATTATATCCATCATTGTACCTGGAATAAGTCCTCATATCACTCAAGTCAGCTTGCCAAAGTTCATTTAGATTTGATAAGATATATTTATTCCTAGGAAACTTTCTCTGTACAGGTTTGTGCACAGTGAAGGTTTCTTGTGATTGCAGCCATTTCTTTACATCTTCTCTTTTCATTTTTCCTTTCATAGCTTTCGTTAGTTTGTCGATACTACTATAACCTGCGGGATTTGATGGATCATAATAGAGATTATGTATTTCTAATAAGGTTCCCATTTTTCCCACTCCAGCTTGTTCTTTAACTTTCTTTTGTTCTGTTTGTCACTCGTTGGTGTAGAGAATGATTCTTCTTCAGGCGTTGAAAAGTTTAACTGTGACTGCATGCCACTTATAAACTCACACCGTTTGGGATTACCAATATAAGTAAGAGGAACTCGAATATCTTTTAAAGCTTTAGCAAAGGTTTCCCATCCTATAGGATCACTTTTTTTTAACGGTCTCAATGAGTCGTTCACTAAATCTATAATATTACTTCCATCAATCTTTTTGTTATCTATAATCACAGTTCCGTCATTATCCCACTTAATTTTATTTTCATTGGAAGATAGCAAATTCATTAACAAGACGGCCTTTTTTGCATATGTTTTTGGAATGAGATCGAGAATTTCAGTAGTCGTATAACTATTTTTTCTCTGGAATATTTTGTTTATGAAGTAGTTCTTTGTCTGGTGTGTCAATTGAGACTACACGTTTACTATCCAAGTTTTTATTTTTGTAGCTCAATATTAAATCATCAAATGTATTCGTATCCTCAGAAATAATTGGTATATGATAAGGTTGGCGATCTTCCTTGGTAAAGTTAAGATATCTTCGGAGTGTTTGTAAATATAAAATACACTTTTCACGGTCATCGATATTTCTTTTTAAAATATTATTCATATCAGCATCCAATCGGGACAAGTTAGTATCACCTGCGCTTGGTTGTTTTAGTTTTTCTATCACACTTGGCTCAACAAGCAACATTCTTTTAGCATTCTCCATTTTAAATGAGGGAACTTACTAATCCACTGAGAACTGAACCTAATATAATAGGGAGAAAAGCACCACCTTTTTGGATTATGAGATTTTTCCGAAACAAATTCGTAGCACCTTTGCGAACCAATTTCCGAAGTATATTTTTGTACTTGCTTAACTTATTCTTTTCCTTATCCTTGAGATCAATTTTGCCCTGGAGTACGTTATGAATACACTCGCAAATACAATTAATTTCTTTTTCATTACACGATTTTAAAAGAGCTCTTTGATATTTGGGTTTAAGTGTATGCAAAGCTGCTAGTAAACTTTTATGCGTCTTTAGTCGTCGATGCATCATTTGTGAATGATAGTAATTTGTTGATTTTTACCATACTTAAAGCCTTTTGTAGGAATGTAAACGATGCAATGCCCATCTGATGGAAATATTTTAGATTTTAAACGACACATATCATTTGTGTCCTGTTTCAAATCTATTAATAAATATCCATGTGGTTCATTTGTTGCATCTTTGTAGGAATCTTCCATAAATTTCGAATTATCTGGCGATACTTGTCGTGCTAAGTATTTAATTTGTGTTTTATCGCGAGGATTTTTGAAATAAACTATGTAACCGGAATTTAAAGATATGTCTCTTTGGCCTTTGCCTTGGTGAAATAAATTTTGTGTTATATAGAATACACTTAAATTTCTGTGATGACTTCCTTTCGTAAATATATCAACAACGCGACCATCTGACTCTCTCATTAAATCATCAATAATTATCAGATGTGGTTCACATCCATCAAAACTGCTAAGGTTTGGTATTCCTTGATAGAAATTAACAGTTTTTAAATTATACAAAGGTTGCATTTCATCATAGCACCATGTTATTTGTTTGAAATGGGTGTCACATATATCCTCCATATATTTAATAAAGTTTGTGACAAAAATTGATTTTCCACATCCAGTAGGACCTGCAACTATAGCAGTAAAAGGATGAATAAAATGAAACATTTTAAGCTCACGTGTGTTTGGTTAAAGGTGTTGGAATAAACTAAAACATTTTGTGCAAGAATAAAACTATATTTCAAATACAAAATAGAAATACAATATACAATCATTCACATATTAATAATAATAATAATAAAAAGAATAAAAATAAAACAATGTTACTAATAGCTAGACATCTTAAGTACAATATTAGAAGTAGTTATACAATAATCAAAAATAACTTAACATTAGATATTTACGTGACTTTTTTTTTTATAAATCAGACATTTACAACTAAACTAATCTATGAGTATTTTATAGTGACCCCAAGCAAGCGTATTAACATTATTCGATACAATATATCGCTTGGTATCATTGTGTGAGAGACACTTCTTATTAATTTGTTGTGTAAAAATATTATGTTTTATAGACCTAAATCTTAACATAGTACGGTATTGAACATTTTCATTAAATAAACAAGATTTATAATCTTCCATTTTAAAACTTTTCGTAACACTTTTATTAACACCTTTTGCTTTTGCCAAAAACGTATTGTCAATATCCAATGCATACATTTTAGATCTCAACCCTACAAACTCTCTTAATATTTTGCCAGCATTTTCATCTTTAAACATACCTAATTTTTTTTTATTTATATTTTGATATTCGTATATGTTATTTAAGGGATAATCAGATGTATCAAACCATTCAGGCAAATCAGGCTTGATATCTTCATAAAAGTTGTTGGTAATAATTTCATAAACTAAACTATCCGTATCAGTGTATAGTAATTTAATTTTGTTTGGAAACTTGGGTAGCATGTAGTTATAATGGAAATCGTACATAAGTGTTTTAGAAATATCTAATATACAAAAACCTAAGTAGATGGGTTTGTTATGAAGGGCCTTTGTTCTTTTAAGTTGAATCGCAACTAGATTTTCCGAAAATATAGACAAACTATGAAACTCTGGTTTTGCAATTAAATCCTGAGCACCAAGACTTTTACCTACATTTTCCCAGTGAGTTAATAATTTTACATTAACTCGTTTCTCGACATTCTCCATTGTTTTTCCAAATACAGAATTGTTCATTAATTTATAAAAATCTTTTTCAAAATCTGTTTTAGCTTGCGTACGTAAATTTGTATTTAAATCTATATATTTTTTTAACCATAAACTTTGATTGAACTTCAATATTCTATGAATTTTTTTCAACTTCATACCTAGATTAATACATTGTTGTAAATTTTTATAGTGAATGATATATTTAGTTTTATTGTATAAATTTGGGACAAGTTTAACGTCTTTGGAATCCCCAACAGATATTTTTTCAGGACATAAGGGTAAGTCAGAATGTAAGTCATGAATATCTATGGGGTACTCTAAATCTACTTCTAGAATAAAACCATATTCTGTATTGTTCGATGCACTATAATCTGTTTTTATATCAACCCACTCAAACTCCCCTGATGGTAAATATTGAGACATTGCCCACCCGTATAGATTATTAGCATCGAAGTACATAAGATATGAAGTAGATACATTTTTATCAAAATCTTCCATAAATGGATTGTTAGCCTTTGCATGCCGTTTGCTGCATTGAGATATCCCACCCCTTATACCCCTTGTAATAAATGATATTTTTTCTATATCTGTAAGCAATTCAAGTTCTATTTTTGTAATTTTTAGCATTGCATCCCAACTTAATCCTGGAGCAGTATAATAATGAGTTGGATCTAAACCATAGGTTTGTAAGCATAACATTCTAAAGTTTTCAAATATGTCAGTTAGAAGTAATACATCAGTTTTAAGATACAAGTTGGAATAATCGAACATATTTTTGCAGTTAAAGTTTTGCCAAACATTTTTAGCGTGGTTGTAATCATTATCTGATATATGAGAATCTGACAGCGAACTGTAAAACTGATTTTTGTCTGGAAGTGATGTTAGGTTTAAGCACTCAAAAGATGTCATAAATTCGTAAGGATAAATACCCTTCTTTCTCACAAGATTGAAGTCTTCATTAATAGGAAAGTAACGTTTTAAAGAAATAAATTCTTTATCAATCAAATTATTAGCTAATTGACTAAGGCCACATGGTAAAAATTTTATAGAATCTATAAACCTCAATTGAACAATTTTA
Source organism: Ochlodes sylvanus (assembly GCA_905404295.2). NCBI lineage: Eukaryota > Metazoa > Arthropoda > Insecta > Lepidoptera > Hesperiidae > Ochlodes > Ochlodes sylvanus. Next base: position 2,792,792 of record FR990147.1, read on the forward strand.
TTATTTATTTGTAATGTTTTCGAAAATGAAATATATTTTTCTTTCGTCTGCGGTATAACTTCGATATCACCATCAACAAAATTAAGAGCATGAACAATAAAATGAGAATCATAATGGCTAAGATTATGTAAAATTACAGGAATATAATTCGGTATACGAAACTTCGAGTTACATATATTATGTACAACGCCTCTAAAATGTCCGGTTTGTGGATTGTAATTAAATTCACGTTCACCGTTTAAATGAGTTTCACATATGAAACAAGTATCCGATGTTGAAACCTTAATATAATCATCGTTTGATAATGCTTTAGGAGCTACCTCAGTACTGTTTTTGGTACATATAAATTTTAAGTCTTTATGCAAACGAATCATAAATTCTTGTGTACTGTTTGGGCCACAATATGTTTCATACTTTGACAAGTTATCATCATAGGAGCATTTTATGTAGTAACCGAAACTATACACTTCATGTTTTTGGACATTACTTGTGTAAGATTTTAATGGATCGTTAGAACATGATTCGATTGGTGTTAGAAAAGCTTCAAAATCTGCATATACAACAAATGGTGTTTTAAGTTTTTTGTTAAACTTGTCAAATTTTAACTTATCATTAGAAACTGACTGTCCAAACCAATTTTTTGATGTTTTTTGAGAATTAGGTAGTTCTGTTTTAATATGAAAGCAATCATGCTGTTGATGTTCTGTCAACTTTACTTGACTAGGAAAATGTAATAAACATCCATCACAAATATAAATAGCATGTTCATGACTTGAAATTTGATTACTGACTAAACGCGACATATTTTTTATATAACAATAATGATTATTTCTTCCGTTTGAAAGCAATAATAAATTAACATGGATACCCTTACGACATTTTGTAAAATATAAAGGGCCTACAACAGAATGAGTTTTATTGATTTTATCAAATTCTAAACCGAAAACGTTGATACTAATATTATTTAACTTTTCCACTTTTGAGATATCGGATAATTTAACTGGAAAAGAGACACCGTCAAACTTCAGTTTATTACAATGCATGCTATAAGATGAAACGCGATCAGGATTTTTATTTACTGGATACAAAGCAGAAAGCAAAGCCCATTTTAAACATAAAACATCTACGTTTTTAACATTAATAATTGCTCTTTTTACCATAATGTCTCTGGGTAAATCAATATATGACGAACCTCGTAGGGGATTAAATTTGTTAACATTCATGTCTAATGACTTAATAAAATTCAGAGTCCACCGCTATCTTTTTTTTCAAATGTATTAATTTTATTAATAAAAGTGTCACGTAAAGACGAAAAAAAAATATTTAAATCATCGCCTTGAAATATAATGTAATTGCTTGTTTGAAAATCGAAGGAATTGGAAATATTTTTTGTTTGTTGAATAAAATCAGCATGCAATACAAAATTTACTTTGAATACGGTATGTTTTAGAATAGATTCTTCAATTAATGATTGAATGTCATTATGAATTGAATTTAAAAATATCTCTGGTGTTTCAAAAGATCCATCACTTTTACTATTTATTTTATACGATATTATTCTCTGTCCGAACGCTGATTCAACAACATGAACGTTTTGCAAATTATCGTGTAATTTTGATGCTTTAGTTTTATGCCGATTACTTTTTAAATGATTTGTAAAATACTTCTTACATACTAAAATTTCACATACATCACAATGTACCTTATCAGATTGTGCAGCAGAAGGATGAGACGAAGTAGAAGCTTCATGTTTTACTCTTTTAGTTTTGTGGGTATTATTTTCGATGTTGTTGGTTCTTTTTCGGGATCCTCCACCTAACTGACTGTAACAATACAATTTAAGAGCTATAAAAATATATAAAACCACATCATATTTATTTTACGTTATACTTCTTTTCTAAAGACCAAAAAAAATTATATGTAAAGTTTGTTTATACTTACATGATATTTGTTTCAATCTCACAACAAATTTTCACTAGTTCTTCATCATTGTCATCATTAAACATAATGCTTGACTCTATATCACCACATAACTTATAAAGTTCAGACTCAATTTGATCGTTGGAATCCATTACGGCTAACTTGGAACACATTCGTTAGGTATATATCTTATGAAATAGTTTCTGGTTGTTAGCTTCTAGTTATTTATATGCCCAATGCTGTGGGTGGGGGCGCGATACTTCTAGTTAATGTTATTTCTTCTTTTGCTTTTACTTATATACATTTTTATAAGATGAGTCACGGTGAGAGCGTTACATTCCTTGGAGTTTGTCCTCGATAAAATATTTTGAACAATTGTGCTTCCCGGCGAGTGTCTTTGTAATGTTGTAAATGATGTCCCGCGTACTTTGATAACGCTTATCATCTTCTGATTGCACATAATATTTTACTCGAGCATCGGAGTATTTCCAATAATTAATAGGTTCGATGTTGCGTATTTTATTCATATCATAGACATCGATTTTTATGAGATGAGTAGCGGTGAGAGCGTCATCTTCCTTGGAGGAAATATAAGAGACTCCGTCGTCACGTGCTGCTGATACATATGAAGATTGTACTCCGAGTTTTTTCTTCTTTTTGGGCTTCTCAAAGAACATGTCTATGTCATTTATTCTTTTGATATTATTGTTTTTCTTCATATTAACAACTAATGAATCGTCAGGTTCCTCGGGCGTCTCCGGAAAATAGTAGCTTTTGAATGTGTCTTGCTGAAAGAGAACATAATACAGGTTAATTTTATACTACGACACTTTATTATTAGGTTATCGAGAGCTGGTTCATTATACATGGACAATTAATGCAAAAAATATGGAAATACCTACAGATATCACATAGGAAATGAAAAGATTTCACTAGATAATTAGCGAATCATAAAAATGAGAACAACAATATTATGAAAAAAAAAATACCGAAACACCTACAGATATCGCGGGCATGAATATGTACATACATGTCTAGAACGTGTGCACACAGGAAATTAAAAGTTTTCAACAGATAATTAAGAAATTAAGAAAATACTCACATCCATTATATAGTAGACTCGGCTCACTTTCACTGTCACAATGATGTCCTTTGAGCCATGCTAGCTAAATTTATATGGAAGGAGCGGAATGTGGGCGGAAACATTAGCAGATATCCTTATCTGTATTGTGGATAAAGGAACGGATGCATCGACCATTAAGGCAAGCGATAAAAAAGAATGTAGAGATACCGTTGAGTGCTTTCTAAGTAAAGTAAAGAAATCCGTGAATAAGTCAATAAAATCGCGAATGAGATAATAAAGCCAGAAATAAAATTAATTCGCCGTTAAGCGACCCGCGAATTGATTAATCGAACCGTGAATAAAGAAAATTCGCGCATAATAAAACCGCGGATTACTTAATTGAAGCGTGAATAAAGTTGATTCGCGGCTAGTAGCCGGTGTATCCCGAAGAATCGAGTTTTCGTGAGCCAGAACCGGCATATCCCTACTACTGCAGAGCCAGAACCGGCATATACCGCGAAACTCGATTGTTTGGGATTCACCGGCTACTAGTCGCGAATTAACTTTATGCGCGCTTTAATTAATTAATCCGCGGTTTTATTGATTGACACGTAATAAAACCGCGAATCGTTTAATTGAAGCGCGAATCAAGTTAATTCGCGGCCGCGAACTGGTTTATCGAACCGCGAATTGATTAATTGATCCGCGGATAAAGGTAATTCGCGCGTAATTAAACCGCGAATTACTTAATATAAAGTTCATATCACTTAATATAAAGTTCATATCACTTAATATAAAGTTCATTCGCGACTAGTAGCCGGTGAAACCGGTCGAAACGAGTTTTTCGCCCTATTTTCGCCCTACAAGTGAGTTAGAACCGGCGAATATCTACTACTAGTATATAAGTACATAACATTGTTTTCTGACCCATCTGTCAATTTGGGTCTCCTCTTACAACGAAATACTTCATCAGAAAATACTTTAGCAGCACGTCATGTCGGCATCGCTGGACGTAGTAAAACTGTTTTATTTACGTGGTCAATACGTTGCCAAGTCAGTTATTTAGATAGATAGAAAGATAAACCCTTTATTGTTTGCACGCCATAGAACATACAAAGAAATTAAACAAACAGACCGACTTCTGGATAATGTTACATTTTCATTGCGCAATATATGCTAGGGGTGGTGGGGAATGGCTCTGAATCTGACCAAGTGAATCCACAGTTCCTTACTGGGAAACTACACACACTTTAAAAACATTTTTTAGAACTATAAAATACTTCTTTGGCACAAAAGTAATAGGTAGGTAGGTACTCTTTCTGAAATAAATATTCAAAAATTCTAATGCATGTCTGGAAATTGATCCAGACATTACTTAGAATAGTTTAGCTCAAATCATGTCTGTACTTAAAATACAAAATACATTTTTGTAAATTATGTAGGAAAATGTCCTCCACGTACATCAGATAGAATCAGTTAGAATTTTATCATATTATTATTATGATTGGTGATCGTTATACAACCTACGCAAAAAGTCACTGACCTTATAAAATTATCCTGTTCACTTACAACGTCGGAATAAAGCCTCTGAATGATTCATGAACTTCTGGTACCTAATGTAGGGAAGTCGGAGCTCGCCGAAAGTCAAGCACCCGTCTTTGTCATGTCGCACTTAGCTCGTCGCCTCGGGCGTTACCTACGTATCCTAGTTTCCAGGTTACGGGAACCTAAACCTAGTGCATACAGTCACACATAATACCTATATTTATGTATAATTATGTTTTACATTTACGTTAAAAGCAGGTCATCTGAGTATAGTATCTAAATCCACATACTATCTAGGTACTATGTCTAGGTACGTTTTCAATTGTATTAATATTATTGTAGCATGAATAAAATGATGTGATGCTAATACCTACCTAGATAATGTTGGCCGTATTGAGGCGGCCTACAACAGGACATGGGATATTGCGTTATTAAAATACCACCAATCAATATCATACTTTTAAACTCTCTTGCTCATCCAGCTGAACAACAGACGAAGGTAAGGTGCCAGGTTCCTCTTGTTGGAGGTCGCTGGATTTTGTAAGAACGGTCATAGGTTGCCATAGACATTTCTCGCCTGGTTAGCTACCACCCTAAAATCGAACCAAGAATGAATTATGTCGCAATGTGGTAAAGCTAGTAGGGCGGGTTCCCCGCTTCCTTTCATGATGCGATGATTGGTGATGGCTCCTTAAGTATACTGAGTGTACTGTACTTTTATACTCTGTGCTATAGAGTAATATAATAATCACTATACTCTATAGTACCTAATCTAGCGTAGGCCTACTTCGATTCGTTTAAAAAATGTAGCTGTCACTGCTATGTGATAACAGATAATAAACGATAATATGTCAATGTCATTTACTGTCATGATGACAGTGAAATTGACTGGAGTTTAATTAGGTTAGGTTATGTTAAATTTAGTTCGGTCTGCATCAGAATCAAAGAAATACTAAAATGTCTTTACCCCCGGCTAGTGGTACGGGCAAATATTTCGTGAGGGCTGCAAAATCAATTCGTCTAATTCGCCAAGGTTGTACAAATAGACCATTTTATCACATATCTGTAACTCACGTACGTACCTATCCTAATTTTAGCTTTTGTACTCCAATTTTTACAATTTTAAACCAAATTTAATTAGTTTTTAAATCTAATTTAATAAAATTATAGAAAATATCAATAAAATTAAACTTCTATTTCTTTGCTTAGTTACGAAGATTTAATTAATTTGAAAGTAGCAGAACATAATGTCTTGAATCTAATCTCATATAACTACATACAGTAATGTGCTTTAAATATTAATCAAGTGGAATATTATATTTTTCAGCGAAAAAGAACCAATAACCAGCCAGTGATAGAACAGCTTGGTTCATACGATCCAATGCCAAATTTTTATAATGAAAAACTAGTAGCTTTGAATTTGGAACGACTCAAACACTGGCTTGGTCAAGGTGCGCATGTTACCACACCTGTTGCCGAGTTACTGGGTAAGATACTTATTTTTTTAACATTTAATAATCAACAAACAACCAAGACAAGATAACTGATAGTGAGTGGTAATATTGAATCAGTAGCACCAAAGGTATCATTTATGTTTCCAGCCAGGACTTCTTCTTATTCGTATACTCTTGGCAGAGCAGTCGTGGTCATACATGCTGTAAGGAGGCGCTCAGGACTACAGCTCTCCACTTGTCCCGAACAGGCACGTGGCGGGCATTGTCATTTATTATCGCGTTGGTCAGGGTCTTGATCTGGTCGGTCCAGCGTAGTGGAGATCTACCTCAAGGTCTTGTTCCTTCCACTCTTCCCTGCACAACAAGGCGTTTCGGCCAGGACAAAGAGTGATAAAAAAAGAAAGTACTGGCTCTTAAGCCCCCAGTTGAAACATTGTTTTGTTTGACAAGTGACTCCAGCAAGGTAGCCAGGCAGACAGCCATTCCGCTACAGCCAATGACAAATGTGATGGACCCAAAACAAGACTCAAACCGGGACTAGGATGGATAGTCCAGTTAGCAGGTGTTATTAAGAATGTTAATTGGTTATTTTGTTAATGGTAAGGATTGTGTGAGTGACCTTACCTGCTTGTAAAGGGCACTGATGTATTCTTTGAGAGACCTCCGAATTATAGTCCCAAGAGCTATAAATAATTTTTAGTTATGGGACTCAGGAATGGAAGATCTTTATACCATATTGACTGTAACTGTGTTAAACATTCATTACAAAAACCTCATAACAAATGTGTCAAATAACTTGATTCCAGGTCTTTCAGGATTCTTCCCCATTCATCCTAGGACGTACATGACCGCCTGGAGAAATAGAAGAACGGAAAAGGAGCAGAAAGAGAAAGAAGAAGCAGAGAAAGCAAAAGCTGACGCCACTGCTACTGCCTGATAGGGAATCCACTTTAGTGACAGGCGTTGATTAAATTTAATTATTGATTTATATTTTTTATTAGTTTAAAAATGCACAATGTGACTAAGAAAAATGTCTATTTCAAGTTTGTAGGAGATGTAACTGTCATTAGATTTAATTCAACGTCTCTAGTTTACTTATTGTATATTTTTAATATTAGTGTAGTTGTTAATAAAATCATTTCATGAAAATGTCACTTTGAAATAGTTTCATTCCTGTCATTGTCATGTACGTGTGCACAATTTATGTTGATAGTATTTTTTTGGTGACCCCAGTTATTAATGACCCTGCCTGTGAAACGAGGGGTTTAGGTTCCATTCCCGGATGGGACCATCATTTATGTAACAGATGTGTTCGAAGTTATGGGAGTTAGTGATGTGTTATTTGTTGTCCAAGCCACCCGCAACACGTATTAAAGCTTTACGATTAATACGATTTAAAAGCATTTAGTTAAATAGGCACTTTTAGTACTGCCTAATCAATAGGGCCCTACATCCTGTCGACTATACTATTTCCATTTCTTTATTTTCTCGATGACAGCTCCTGTGAAAACTTGAACGAGCGTCTTTTTTACATTATGTATGCATTATTTTATAAAAATATGACGTTTACATACGTACAAGGTTATACCTGATTCGGAGAAACTGATAGGGATGGGCTATATCGATAAACGTAACACGATAACAGACCTGATATTTTTTACAAAATTTAAGAAACTAAACATGCCGGATACTTTTGTACAAATTTATTAACAAATATTTTATTTCATTACAAGATGTTACACGTAGGTATTTATTCTTGATTGATAATGCCACCTACTTTAAAATTTTCGAAGATGTTGTAAAATAAGTAGGTATAGGTAGGTACTCGACAATGAAACGAAATAATTATAACGACACGTAATCTTTGTTTACATAATTTAATCAAAATCTGATGAATTTAATATAATAAATATATGCGATCGATATCATTTACTTATTTGGTCACAACACTACTACAGAACTGTCATCGAGAAAATACAGAAATGGAAATAGTATAATGAGGTATTTTATAGTATTTGTATATAGTTCTGATAAATTGGGTCATGGGTCATACCATATTCAACAGCAATGGCCAAATGCTGGTTTGGTTAAAGTCCAAACTTAACACAGGATAGAAATGTCTAGACAGTATTATATTCATTATTCGATCCGTGGACGTAGTCGGTAAAAGTAAAAAGATTCGGAGTCTTCTGTGTAAAATGTGACTTATTAGCACTAACTAAAGTACACTTTTACTGATTGTATATTTCAAATTCTCTTAGGTTTCAAAGAATTACAGGTGTACTATAGAAAACTAACCCAAAATAATTAAAATTATTAAAAAATGCAAAGTAATATTGAGCATCAGTTTAATGAGAAATTGGACCTGACCACTAAAAAAATACTGAATACGATCAAGAAAACGGTCGTTTGAATAAAACAAGATTTACAATGAATTCCTTTTAGTATATGAAAAATGACAAGATTAACAATTCCTTCGTGAATATTAATATACAGATAGCCAAATTCCTTCAAGGCACACTAATCGTGAATTTAAAAATCACAAGCGGTATATGAAAAACACACGATTCCAAATGCTTAAAATTGGTAATTTTAAATTGTACAAAAATATTGCTTCCCACCAAAAAAAAAAAACTAAATGCATTATTTCAAACAATGGCGACATTCGAGGCATTCTTTGCAATAAACGCATGTAAAAATCTACACAAACATACAAAAACGGGGTCTTTTCAGGTGTAACTTAACTAAACAACCGTAGGTAAACACTCCTTGAGCAAACCTAAAGCGGAGAAACCAAGAAACAATTATTCTACAGTAGGTCTTACATAGGGAATACAATGGCTCAATCTCTACTGACATAGAGTCGAAATAGAGAGGAGCGACAATCAAAAATTGGTTATATCACGTAGAGGTTTATTATGATAACAAAATGCACAGATTATAAAATAGACGCCAGTTGCGTCTTCAACACAAACCTATCTTTATATACCTCGGTAGATTTTTATTTTACTTTATTGAGGAATCTGACGTCAAAATGCATTAATTAATTTAAGTCATCACCTCGCTTCGATTCTACATTGTTAAAGATTGAGCCCAAAACGACTAATGACGATCTTTACTTAATCATCTAAAAATAAAATTTTATTCCCTAAAAGATCTTATCAAGTCGCAAGAAAGGATAATTAAACTAGAGATTTTAAGTTATCCTAGTAAAACAGTCACGAACATAATACAAAAACACTTACCTAATAATAGACAATAATACAAACTTGGGTCCATTTTAAATCTAGTGAAATTACAAAAAGCCCATTACCGAGATATTAAAAGCTCTAATTTTTTTTATATTAAGAGGGTAGTTAAAAAGGTGCTAGAGTTACCGCCATTCACCAATGGCGTAATAGCACTCGCGTTCGATGTTTGAATTATAAAATATTTTCGATTTTTTTTTATTTTCGTCTATTTGCGGCTCAGCGCGTTTTGAGTATAAAAGCGGTGCAGTAAATTGTTTGTACTTGTCCCTTCGCAATATTTGAATAAAAGAACGACGGGATTTAGTTGTTCTTCCTCACTGCATCTGCTACTAAGCGACTGGCTGGAATTGAAAAAAAAAACGTTTAGAATTACAGTTCAAACTCAAAACATATTTTATAAACACAAGTAGTGTCAACAGACGATCGCAAAACAACATCTTACATATATTTTTAGATATCTAACTCCATAATAATTTATGCCCTCATGTCTAATAATATCACAGTACAGTATGATTATTGATTACTATGACAAAATAAATATAAGATTTAAAATGATTGAAGCAATGAAGAAAATTCAATTTCATTATTATTACAATAATTATGTATTGTAGAAATTATCGACTGTTGGCACTTAAAATATCATCCTAGAATATTGAAAATATTGAACTCCACGGATATTTTTTCATGTTTATATTATTATTTTATCTCAAATAACTTATTAGATCAATTGTTATTTTGTGAAATAGATGCAAGAAAGAACACAGCAAAGAAATTAATATTTTCTACAATAACATTATTTACCTATCAACAAATCTCCAATACACAAACTAAATAAATGCACTACACTAATTTAAAACGAATATTATATACTTGTAAATAAATGGCCTTACTAAATATGTTACAGAGATAAAGTAATCATGACTACAGATTACAATTACATGTGGAGGCCCTGAAATGCCCCCGGGAGCGGCTTTTGACAAAAGGTTAAGTTAAAGTTAGACCGTTCTTGGCGGGGGCTTTTCCTTTTCTTTTAATAGTAATCCGTAATCATAATTACATTTTGAGCAAAATGCACCATATGAAATTGTAATCTTTAATTACAATATACCAAGGTGTTTTGTCACTTTCCTACAAATGTCAGCTTTCAAAATAAAAACAGAGACAGCACTCAGCTCGATATGCGTATAATATGTAAGTTGCAACTTGGTTTATTAATAGTAGTAAGTATGTAGGGGTAACGAGTGATAAGATTATAATATTCACCAATGTCAATGCAATATTATCGTATATTGTTTCGACAATATTGTGAAATATAATACTTTTTAAATTCATTACTTTATTTAAATGCTGGCTAGGAGAATCTTAGCATTCAGTCCACCTTTACTGGGTACAATAAAGAATAAATACATAAATTAATGCTAAGCAAACTCCAAACAATATTAATAAATTCTGTTACTGCTTTAACATGTATTAGTAGAATTAAAACAACAATAAAATTGTTACTTAAAACATGTCATATACTATTAAAAATAAAAGTTAAAATTAAAATCAAACAATTTTATAATTACATATACATATTTATCAACGTATTAAAGAACTGTTAAAATAAATGTTAGTCAGATCAGAAGCGCTCCGCTAATTAGGGATAAGGACATCGTGAAGCTAACAAAGCATTCCGGCCACGGACCTCTACTTACAGAGTGTGGAGTGTGTGTTCTACTCTCGTTTACCTAAAATCAGTGATAGGACAAGGTAAACATCGTTACGTGCAATCGCAGGGTAAACAAGGGTGCATTATTAAAAAAAACTAAAAGGCACTCTGAGACTGCCGCGGTAAAGCTATTGCATAGCATTTTTTATCAACTTATGCAATTATAATTATTAGAAGTTATATAGTTATATCAGAACAGCGCCATCTAGTTTGTAGAAAACATACGTACCATACCTAGTACCCATATTAAGGTACTAGATGGCGCTGATTGGGGGTGTTAGGTTTTTTTCGTTACGGAATTTCTGGATTCGGTCCCCACGCTCAAGGCCCGCGATAAAAGCTATGCAATAGCTTAATAAAACGGAAGATAACTGTTCTCAGGGCGAACTCTAGTTCGCGTTCGAGATGCAATAAATTGCAATTGCTTCCATTAGTAGGAAGTAGCGTATTGATTTATGGCAAACAAATATAATTATTATTATAGCGTTATGGAGGATTTAAATGATGTATGTATTATTACAATTTGAAACTATTTATTATTCGCTGTTAAATCCAATAAAAAACTTAGCTGTTAGGGATTTGACGTTTGTCGTGCCTTACGTCAAATCTGTAAATTTTAATTATGACGGGACTTTAAGGACTCATCGTATGTCTGTCTGTTCGTCTAGCAAATGCGTAAAACGTATTTTTTTTATTGTAAATATCTTTTGGCAATACTTTTAGCGAATGAACGAAATACTTCATAATATATCAATAATGAATACATAAAAAATATACATCGAATAAATACATATATATACCTACATTACACACGTGAATCAATACAATGCCTATCTTTAACTTTTTCACATTATAAAAGTATACGCAATAGCTAAATGTCGAAATATACCAATAACCAGTTTTCGTGATAACAGCGATGTTATCACAAAGATCTTGTTATCAGGATTGGTTTGGTAACAATATCGTGTTATGTGTACAATAATATGTATCGCTCTTATCAATATTATGTGGAGTGAGAGAGAGGGGATTTAGTTACTAGGTACGTGACAATTTTATAACAATCCCTAATAATCCCTTACATTACATTGTGAAGGTTTGCGCACATTACAACTCAAATTCCACTCATAGGGTCATAGGAAAGCATTGAAAAATAGCTTTTATTTCCTGTCTCTTACCGTCGAATTTTCGGCCAAATCGGAGTTAGCCGTAGGTATACAATTAAATAGTCAATCGCGCGTGGATGCTGCATACTAAACTTGTTTACCTTACCTACTACCTTAATTACATAAATAAGTATTGAAAATTGAACCGTTTGAAACACGACAAATTGCTCATATTTCAATGGTTTCCTATGAGTTAAATCGGAGTTGGGTTTATGTAATCTGCAGAGACCTTAATTCGAACAGCTGCAGACACAATTTACACACGACATTCAAGACATAAAAACCCCTGTCCTATATAATATTTTGTATATCTACTGCCCTCAAAGAACATTTACATATAAGCAGTAATATCAAAATACGGTCACATTGCGTTGTGGCTTCAACTAAAAATTAAAATTGGGAAACTCGTGTAATGGTATTTAAATAGACGTCCATTATGCGTTGTAATATCAAAACATAGCTGATAAATAAGTGTTTATATTATACAAAGTATTGTTGCATTTTTATAATAAGCTGAAAATTTTGTGTCTTATAAATAAAGTTAGAATTCACCAAAATAATTGTTCAAACTATAAGTAAAATTAATTCTATAATACAAGGTAAATAATTAATAGAGCATAATGCTTTTGTTTTAACTAATTTACGCAATTACGTTTCTACCCTCAAATAAAAAAATAACTAATTGTGTCGTGGGACACCAGGTAGGAACGAAGTTCCTTCGGCTACTGTCGCGCCTGCGCACGTCTCATTTAACGGTTTTATTCCACGATCATCTTTTTTCCACGCTTACGGTTTTACTATCACATATTTTTCAGTTCGGTCGCGCAGCAAAATCCCTATCCCCTCCAAGCCTGCCGTAAGGAACTTCGTTCCAAAATGAGTTAATGTACAACTAAAAAAAATAATGAAAATTAACTAACATTGGTAACAAAAAGCGAATGACTGACTCAATTGGTCAATTTGTTCATCGAAAAATTTATCTTCCTTTTTGCATCTTGCACCAACTCAGGGATATTTACTGGTTTCATAGAAAAACAAATCAGTTATTTTAAAAAGCAAAATAATTATTTAAACTTGTTCTTATTTCAAATAATGGCTAAAAATAAAGGGAAACGGAAAACATAGCACATCACCCATGACATAACAGGTACCAACTATGAGTGACCTATAGGAAGTGATGGACAAAATACGTGTAAAATGTACCATAATCAGCATATAAAACGATGGTGAGCGGTGGTATCAACAGAAAAGCAAATCTTGAACAAAACCTGATTTCCGTCAAAGATGCATTTTTCTTAAGGCTATCTAGAAAACCTTGGTTATATGAACTGGTAAAAAATACATACAAACAAAATTATATACTTCTATAACCAATTCGTTCATGGGATGTGGGTGTTTGAATATGTCATTTACATTTATGTAGGTATTTGTTTTCCACTATCATTTTCTTGGCCACTATCATTTCGTGCAAAATGATTAAATACAAATTACTAACACGAGAAAGCACATTAAATTATCAAACGAGATTTTCTACCACAAATCCTGCTTAGGAATCTAGAGGATTATTGGACAGATAGGAAGAATAAATAATTATGTAAAATGTGAACTAAGAATCTGTCATTCAAGCGTGATATGTAAGAATCCCATTGTAAATAACCTAACCTAACTTTCTAACAGATTAGCGACAATATGTTACGTATATATGTTAAGCCAAGCATCCCAGACCATGCAAGCTTGCCATAGTACAATGAGTTTACCTGATTACTGGTAAATTTAATCACTGTGTAGATCTTTGAGAGTTTTATTCAGACCCTTGAGGGTTTTATCAATGTTTTTGTTTGCATTCCGCACAATCTTATCCAGGATGTCTATAATACACACAAAAAAATTAAGAGTGGCGTGCTAGGTTTGCCTTGTTGGTTATTGAATCAATAACAATATTGATAAATGCCCTTATAAAATTTTACTCTCAGTAGTTACAATCGATTTCTTTTAAATATCCTGATTGTAAAAAAAATTAGTATGTAGTAAATACGTCACATGTTATAAAATACAATGTTATCCTATAATATATAGTGATGTTATGTTTAGTGCCTACATCACTGTACGCCAATTTAATTAAAATTTTTATATCTCATATTATGGTTAATATGAAAACCTTGACGATCCTGATTCTGTATTTTAGTATAAATTTTTAAATAAAATAGTATATTGATTGCAGTAGGTATGTCTATTATATTGTGCTTTAGTTAAAAAATTATATATTTAACACAGAATTTTAACTGTCTATTTCAAGTAACTTCACATTAAAATTTTATGTCTGAACAAATTTAGCTATGATAAAACTGCCCGTTTACTAAATTCAAACCAATACCCACATATTAATTACTGAACGTAAAATAATGTCCAAATCAATACATAATAATAACAAATCTGATTATAATTAAATAATAATGTGTTAAGTATTTTCCCCACACCTACCATATTTATTACCCTATAGCTTTTTCCTATACCTTATGTATTAGTGTTTATAAAGCGATATCAAACAATATGTTCTATTAATGTAATAGTTTGCTTAGAAACTTGTGGCAAAAACGCTGTTTCCGTATTTCATTACAAATCGATTCAACAACTGAACGTTAGCTGCGTCAATTGTCAGTTTGACAAGCTACAACGGACATAAATGTCAGTTTGACAAACTGCAAGTGACATATACCTACGTTACCTATCAAATAGACGTAACCTAACCGTATAGTGGACTGTATAAAATCTAAATGACAATATAATTAGTTGGTATCTAAGATTTCTTACCAGAACTGGCCATGTCATCGATACGCCCGTGATGCTTTTGATAATAGGGACGGATGAGACGGTGGTAGATGATCAGTGATCCGTTGTAGTCAGTCGGCAGGTAGCACCATATTACGAAGATGCACTGAAACATGAAAAATTAAAAAGATATAAAAATATCATTGGTACAACAACAAAGAAATAAAAAAAAATAACCGTAAAATGTTGCAAAGTTTTCGGTTAAAAAACGCGTCATAAAGTCGATTCTACACTTAATTTTTGGCTGGCATCGCATTGGTGACGCCGTTGTTCTATATAAAAATCTAACAAACGGGCAAAGCAAAGCAATGGTAAATGATCATCGTTGACATCAATAACAAAGCCATCACCGATGCGTTCCTGGTGTTCATTTACGACTACCGTCAAGCAATACCATCAGATGGCTCGTCTTTTTCGTATTACTGGCCAACCAACAAACGAGCCCTGAAGGTAATTGCTCATCACTGCAAATCGACGTCAATCACACCAAAGCCATACGATGCGCGAACAAGCAAGTTGCAAGTAATATACAGAAATATAATATTAATAGCGGTCGTAAGTTGCCCTATAACAAAGATATTATATATTTCAGTATGTTGGCGTAGATTTATTCCTACATAATACAATACCTGCTACTTAGTAATATCATTACACTAACCTACTGTATATGTGGGTAATATAATATGTATGTATGTTACATACGTCGTTCAATGTCATTGCCGCTGTATATTTGTTTACATAGCTGTTCGATACGTTCATTTAAAAACAATATTTCGTAATAAGTACATAACTGTAGCATAGCAGACTTGTATGTCGCTCTTTGTTAGTGGGTCTTAATGACCATTGTTCGTGATATTAGGTTTTTAATTTATCATACCTCGCAAACATTACGGAATCGTAAATCCTAACGTTAAATCTATTTTATTATTATCTTATCGAAATTCAACCTTACTTTAAAAGATATAAAGCTCATAATTGAATTTTAGTTTTGTCGATTATTTTAGTTGAGTAATTGAGTTGGGAGTCGGTCGGTAGTTGAGCGGGTCTAATGTGCGCAGACCTTAAATGGGGCCTTAGAGAAATCCAAGCTTAGACAAAAACATCTGTATGAAGACTTCATACAACTGAATACCAAAAGACTTCGTTTCCAAAGGACTTCGCGACGCTAGATACCAAAAGAAATCAGACTAGCTATTTCCAAACTTCATCCCTGATTTCATAAGTTAGACTCCAAGGCTCATAGCGATCTATGCGAGCATTCCTACTATTTTTCTTAAATTATTAATATTTTTTGTGTTGAATACAAAATATTAAGCCAAATTCTTTGTAATTTATCTTAAAAAAAAATTAATTAAGAGCTATACGCAGCTGTCTTCTTATACTAGTGTCTGAAAAAATTACAACGCGTAAAGAAGGAAAATGAATGAAACAAAAATGAAAAAATAGGGAACTCCGGGACTACCCTATTGTCCCGAGACTTTATACAGATCTTACAATTAAATTGCCGCTCCCTTGCAGATTGCACAGATTCATTATTCATTAAGTATTTCTTACTCGTTTTGTTACCAGATTATCTAGCGTGGAGCCGGAGTTTTTACAGCTGTTGTTTCGTTTTATTTTAATAATGTAGAACATAATTATCATACAAAAGACGCGGAATGGACGGCACGCGAGGAATCGAAGCTCAATGTAGGTATGTAATATGTATTGATGTCTCTTCTATAAAAAAAAATACGCAAAACATTTTGGAGTCCACCAATCAATGAATTAGGCCCGGCTCATATTCGAAAAACGATTCGTTTTGTTTACGGATAGATGGACTATCTGCGAGGCGAAACTAAAAAAAGTTCATAATAAAAACAAACAATAACGACTTAAACGATTCGTTAAAAAAAAACTGAAAATGATCGGTTTAACGATTGGTTAATTATACGAACCGGGCATTACTTTGGTATACTCGTTTCCAACTTTACGTTGTTCTATTTGAAACTAAAATTGACTGGCATCGTTAAGTAACAACGCCGGTCGCTTGCTTTTCGATCAGCAACGAGTCAGAGATGCCTTTGGTATCAGATGTCCATGGGCGACGGTGACATTTAATTTCAGGTCTGATGGTTTATCGGTTATTTATATTATTTTTTATGCACCTATTATGTAAAAAGCCCGGCTCCTATACCTTATCTATTTGATGTAAATCACGATAAGTATCTTTAAAGTTCTTATCTTGTTATCTACATAAATGATAGATTCTCGTAGCTGTCTATATACATATACCAAATTCATTGGTTGAACTTCAAAATGTTTTTGAAAATCAACCTTTGTTATTCTTAACATTTTTCATTTAGAATAATTATCTAGATTTAAAGTTAGCATTCAATGCCAAATATTTCAATATAAATATTACGCAGTCGATTTTAAAGTTTTTAATTCATATCATGTTTACAAGTCCACTTTTATATACCTACTGTGAGTGTGGGTAGTACCTAGTACAACACGTGGTAATATGTACACCGTCACGCACTGTTTGAACACAAAGAGCGTCATACAAGGTCCCTATGTGCCCTTCATAGCTTAAGTACCTTTGTTTTACAAATAAATAATTGTACCCTCAACTCACTCATTACTCTGGCTACTCTGCTTTTTCAAGTTCCCAATCGTTTCGAATATCTAAAAATGAATATTTGCCACCATGCTTATGATAAATTCTTCGGAGATCTGAATTTATTTCTTTTAACTTTATATCATGGTACAAATGGCCAGCTTAATGCCTAATGCATTCTCTACCAGCTAAAAATTAGGTCAAACAGAGATGCACGAAGAGCGGTTTAAACTGCGCTTTAAAGTACCTACTAAGGGTCAGGTTTCCCAAAACGAACCAAGGGCTGATTTACTAGACTTTTAACAGCAAATACTCATGCAGCGACCCCTAGGGATAAAATATATATTGCAATGAGCAAAATATTATTCTAACTAATTATGAACTCAAAATCCCTTTCTCTATACGAGTACTACTCGTATATACCCCTAGGCCTATTAGACATGATTATTATTTAGGACTTGAAATATCCCTAATAATAGTTTCTAGAGTTACATGTCCAACGGGCAAACGAAATCATCATCACGAAAATCACAGGGCTTTATCCTTAGAACGGAAATATGCAGTCACCTGAAATTTTCACAAAAACTGTAGTCACTATTAAGTCTGAGTTGCACTTGACCTGTTTTTTTTATCTCCCATGTACAGACATAACTCAGATAGGGTTTTATTATTATGAAATAGATTTGAAGTTGGAAAGTAATGTCGAGTTTTGATGATAAGCTTCAAGATAAGATAACAATATCTTAAAGTATCTTGGCAGTTGAGTCACCCAATTTCACAAGTCTATTTCATTTCCTATTCTTATCTTTTCCAAAAACTTCACCAACCCAAAACTTGTAATAAATAGGTACTATTTTATACCTTCTAAA
This sequence comes from Ochlodes sylvanus, assembly GCA_905404295.2. Taxonomy (NCBI): domain Eukaryota; kingdom Metazoa; phylum Arthropoda; class Insecta; order Lepidoptera; family Hesperiidae; genus Ochlodes; species Ochlodes sylvanus. The sequence goes on from FR990147.1 coordinate 2,811,196, forward strand.
TCCTAAGTCACCTGATAAGTGATTTAAAACAGAAAGTTTTATAAACAATCACAATTTTTCCCTAGGTAAATGCATCAGAGTGTTTAGATAATAAATGAGCAGAATTCAATGTAAATTGTTATTTAATCTCCTCCCATTAATGTCCATTACTGATGAGCATATTATTATGGTATGCTTCTGAATACAGATGTCTTATTATAGTCTCATATCTAATATTAGTCATAATAAAATTGTAAAGCAAAGAGTTACTTATGAATTTCTGTAGTTTTTTTGTTATCTAAATGCAAACAGTATCTATTATTGTGTGACCAAATTAGAAGACTCTTATTAATAACAACCAACAGGACTATCACTAACATTCCCTGTCCCAGTCCTAATACCTACTACCAAAGGACATGTAATAATACCATATTTGGCTTAGAACAGTCACCATATCTGTGTAAGGTTTTCTACCACTGTGACTACTGTGAGCCATTCTGTAAACTATTTATTGCCATGTAAAATAACAAGTTAAATTATTATGTACTACCACACCCCTTTTTTGTAAGTTTTTGTGAAATAAACTATTATATTCTATCAATCTTCTTAATTGACACACCCGTTAAAGACTTTAATGGGTGTGTCAATGAATTCCTATAAACCCATAACATTGTGAAATAATTTTCATACAACTGAAGTTCACATTCATGACTCACTTCTGTAATGAGGCAATACTAATTAAGTATCCATTGTATGAATTGAATACCTTTGTTAAAACATAAATAGCTACCAATTTTTGGTAAAATTTTAGGTTATCTCATTCATATTTGACAGTAAATATAACTATACTAGTTTGTCCCCGTGGCTTCGCCCGCCAAATTTGAAAAATAAAACAGTTTCAGTTTAGCCCCTTTTTATCACCTTAGGAGGGGAATTTTCAAAACTACTCTCTTAGTGCACCCCTACACTCCTTAAGGAACCGCTTCTTAAGTTCAGTAGTTTTGGATGTGCGTTGTCCGCCAGACACTCAGTCACACAAGAGTTTTATATAATTATATAGATTGATTAATTAGTAGAATTAAGATAAAATCTGCATTGCAAATATAATTAGACGTGTCATGTTTAATGATCTGTGGTAATTGATATTTTTAGACGAGTTTAAGTAATATTTGACTTACAGACGTTTCTGGTAAATTAACATTCAAAATTGCATGTTAAACTTAAAGTTCTAAATAAATAAGAAAGTAAATAAAATGCAAAATGTAAAATAGTTCTGTGAATTAAAAAATGCTTAGCATAGGTAGAATAAAAACTTTTGTGTTGAATGATAATAATTAAAAAATAAAAGGGACCACATTGTACAATGTACACTCATTCTCCAATATGGCTTCCACAAAACATATGGTACTTAGAAACGACTCACCTTTATTAGCCAGTAGAGAGGAAACCAACCCACAATGAAATCTGAAAAGTATTCCACGACCGAAAAGCACGCGTAAACCACCCAGTAAGTCAGCCACTTCGTATCATCATCTTTCTGCGGCGATTCCAATGCCTTCATAGACATGTAAGCTGGGTACACGAAACCAATCGAATTGCATATCAGCTCCGCACCAAAGCCGAACACTAAATATAAACCGGTGAACGCGACCAATCCTGCAACAAAAAAAGGCAAAGTCAATCGAACTGCTAAGGATATAAATAAACGCAACTGAAAACTGAAAAGTCCAACTCACCGACAAATAGGTACACCCTATTCACACCGGTACTTTGTTCCGCCTTATCGAAGTACTTCGTCCAAGGCTTGCTCTTGTCGACCAAGCTCCGTTCCAAAGTTTCTTTGTACTCTTGTAATTTTGAACCCATGATGGTGGATGCTCTTGCGGTCTGGGGTCTATTGAATTTTGGCACTTCAATTCAACAGTCAGTCAGTCAACTCATGAACTCACCCACGGCCACGACTTTATTGACAGACAGAATGAAACGACCATAGAGTCCACAGGGGCACAGGCTAGGAAACGACTGAAACTACAGAATATAGATATGACTGTCAGTCATGACTGATGACTTAAGATAGCAATGGCGGTTGGCGGCTGCAGCTGCAGCGATTGGTCACTACACGAAATACAGAGAGAAGTGGAAATGGTACAAGTGTTGATTAATAAGGAAACCACGGTAGCAAAATAAACACAAGTAAATCCCTAATCGTATTATTCACACTAAGAAACTTACATTTTAATTGGTTGGTACTTGTCAACTTAAAATAGTCTATCAAAACGGCTGTTTATAGTTGAAAATGCACCTTAACATGTTATCTTAGTTTTTATTTTTCCTTGCCATATTTGGTGTTTTGTTACCTTTATAAATTATACTATTTCCATTTCTTTATTTTCTCGATGACAGCTCCTGTGAAAACTTGAACGAGCGTCTTTTTTACATTATGTATGCATTATTTTATAAAAATATGACGTTTTCACACGTACAAGGTTATACCACCTGATTCGGAGAAACTGATAGGGATAGGCTATATCGATAAACGTAACACGATAACAGACCCGATATTTTTACAAAATGTAAGAAACTAACTGCTGCCGGATACTTTTGTACAAAGGAGACTGGTACGCTTTCATACAATCTTGGGCCTGGATTGTAAAAAGATGAAAATAGTGCCAATTAATAGCTATTATATTATTAACCTTTAATTGAAAATAAAACGGAATTTGTCAATCTGGGAGTAGTGATAAACGAGATTTAGTAAAAGTGAGGTTATAATATGAGACTACCTATATACTGAACAGCTGATTTTTGAAGTTCGAGTATTTTATTCTTAAACATAGAACATTAATATTTTGACGGCGTCCGTGGCGCAGCGGTATGCGCGGTGGATTTATAAGACGGAGTTTCTGGGTGCGATTCCCGGCTGGGCCGATTGAGATTTTTTACCTGGTATGGCGTCGGGCAGAAACCTAAAGGGCGATTTTATCCTACGCCTAACTTCCATCTTAGATTGCATCATCACTTACCATTAGGTGTTGACTGCAAGCACACTTGGTGTACTACTAACTTGTAGTAAATAAAAAAAACTTTTAGAATGGGAGGATGATAAAACGTAAATGACTGATGAGATCATAAGTAAGGGTAAAGAAATGGTAAAATAAAAAACACTTTTTTTATTGATTTTTATTCTTCTCAATTATAATTAAAATATTGTCTAAGAATGTATGTCTTGATTGTATGCGTCCCCGAAGTAACCACAAGGTATTTGAAGCTGACAACTCTCGAAGTAGGCTACTGCTGACCTCCCTGGACACTTCTATTACATAGCCATTGTTACCCCTTACATGCTCGCCATAATAAGATTGTGCTTTATTTGATATATACCTAATGAGATAAGAATTAGTTCACTCACTTGTTGTGACTCGGTTGTTCTATCTGCAATAAACCTACCTCATCATTATCAACCTATTGACAGCCCACTACAGGGCCAGACCACCCTCCTTATAGTAGTCTAACCTCTATATAGATCCCCTATATGGAGCTTAGACCCACTGCACTGCTTCAATGCGGGTTGGTGGGCTTAAGGCAATAATATTTGATTACTTAATGGTCACTATCAGATGTTAGTAATAATGACTGAGACTGACAGCTTAACGTGCTCTCTGATGCACAGGAATATAAAACAACTAACTCAATTCCAGGGTAAGAGTAAGGTTCTTTTCTTATTCTATTTATTTAAAACACTTTATTGCAGACCCTTATAAAACAAAAATACAAAGTAAAATAAGAAAAGAACCTTATGAATAAGTCGGTCTTACCACCACAGTGATGTCTCCCAGATAACCTTTGCAAAAAGGAAATATTAAAATAGCACAGGTTGGTGCGGCAAATAAACTTACTTAACAATCTACATTCTGTTTTACAATAGTACTACATGGCAATACTAATAATACACAAATAGCTATAAGAATATAAATATATACATATATTTATGTATATACATACAACACTGTTACATATAGATAAATTCTTGGAAGAAAGAAAAACTCAGTAGGTATCATTTCACAGCCCAACCCATGACTTGAACCCAGGACATAGTAATCTATGTGGCATGCATAAGTAATAATGAACATTCATTTAACTTACAGTTCGAGGTATAATCCACTCTTGTATTACATTATATATTCTCAGTTCATGAGTTGAGCCAGTGTCAAGCAGATGACTGACTCATGATGAGAGCGACCACAGCGGAAGCAAACATTACGGTGGCCAAGTTGTCTTGGTTGATCAACAGCTGTTGGTCTTTGTGGCAAGTCCCAGAAAGCTTGACAAACATGGTCACAGTTGTTTACCTGAAATATGAAGTTTTTTATTTCATGAAATCAAGACTACTGAAAAATATACTTTCGCCAAACCACATTGGAGCAGTTTGGTGGGTCTTTGCTCGGAATCCCTCTCTGCTAGAGAGGAGGCCTGCGCCCAGCAGTTGGATGTTAATAGGCTGATGATGCTACTCAATCGATTTCGGTATTTAGTTAAATGTTAACAATCTTTATCTACCTTTTCAAAAAGTTTAATTCACTTTTAAGCATACGGTTGATAATAAACAATATAAGGAATCCTATAGGCTAGTATGGTAGGTGCCAGTTAGCTAATAAATAAGTGAGTACTTACAGGCTGTGGTGCACGCCATCGACGAATCACTGACAAATTCATTTCATCATCTAAAGCTCGTTGATAGTATTACTATACCACAGTTCACACAATGATCCATGGTGTCAATATCCAATCGATAAGCCGGCCAATAAATCCAAAATAACGAGCCAAAGTCAGACGTGTAAGTGTAAGACGGTGTCGATTGATTTTAGACGGGACTTCTGTTCTGTCATTCATTGTCATTATTGTCAAGTGTCAACATAGACAAAAATGAGCAGTGATGAACATCGATTTTCATTTACAAAATCGATTAATGATCGATTGTTCGATCGAAAATTGATTTTGAGATTTCACTTTATTACATAGATAGATGTCTTGTTTCACAGTAAATTAATTTATTTGTAATAGTTTTAATTATTCTTAATGATTGAAAATAACATCTCATGAAAAGCCTTTTTATATTTTTATATAATTGTTTGCACACATTCTTAATATAATCGATTATAATTATCGATTACCTATTCTATTTTTGATCCTAACTTATTTTTTAGATTTTTCATCTTCCAGATTGTAAATTAAGCTGATTTTTTAAATTTTATAATAGAAAAAAATAACGCGTTTTTTAAGCTATATTTCAACTTATTACAAATTGGGCCCAAAAGTCCCCGTCTCCTTTATTAACTAATATTATACTATATTTCATTACAAGATGTTACACGTATTTATTCTTGATTGATAATGTCAAGTACTTTAAAATTTTCGAAGATATTGTAAAATAAGTAGGTATAGGTAGATACTCGAATTAATAATTATAAAAGGCAGTAATAGCCTAGTCACTAGTGGTTAATATTTCGGTCTCCTGTTCGGGGGGTCTAGAGGGTTCTGACTTTTCGGAATTGTGTGCGTTTTAAGTATTTAAATATTATCATTAATTTGCTAAAACGGTGAAGGAAAACGTTTTGAGAAAACCTGCAGCAAACAAGCAAATTCCGGATTATCCGATATATAAACATATAACTACTTTAATGCAATGTTCATAATTATATGTACCTACTGAAATAAAAATAAATAAAAATACGGTTTCCAGTTAAATTACATCACATACATATATTCATAATTATCATTAGATACTTACATGCTTACCACGTCTTACGTTAGTGCGTCTTTTACGACGGCTAGGATGTTTTTGTTTTCCTACAGAGTATAATACATATATATGTCGGCGACATCCATTGTGGGCTTATTTCATGTCAGGATTTCAGTTTAGGATAGCAAATAAAACACAGGTTCCGGACAAACACATGAAGAACACGTTTATTCAATGATCACTGTCCGGCTTGGCATAAATTCTCTCTTTTACTTTGGTCATTTGGTTGTTTACGCGGAACTCCGTTTCCGACATATTTGATTTACTCAGCTATACGCAATATTGATGTTATCGATCGAGCCACTCGCTCAATCCGCGATATCACATTTTATTAGAACTTTAATAACAACTTGCTCTTTCCGAAATTTTCAATTACTTCAAACCAAAGCAAAACTCAAAATCTTTAACATAGGAAAAATGGCTACTAGTGGCGAGTGGATTTTAATAAACTTTGTATTGCATTTTTTATCCCTAACTACCGTAAACTACCACTGCTTCCAATGTCCAATTATTATCGAGAACATTAAAGAAGAAATTCTATTTTTAAATTAGGTACTTCTATGTGTCTCGTCAACAGATAAATCAACGCGACAATATTCATATGATTAATAATTAATATTGACTGAGTTCACTGTTAGAGAATGCCAACAACACTAGCGTATTTATATGTATTATAATATATGTATTTATGTTATTTTATATTTATTAACAATGGAATTATTTGTGAAGCTATTTATTTGATAAATAGCAATTTAAACCCTAATCAGTCTTGGCCGTTGATCGTTTTTTGGCAATAACTTGCCTGTAGTATGTAGTTTAAAAATAGTAAATTGTTTTATAATAACTTCACAAAATGTCATTACAATTGAATGTACGGCATAGGAAATAGTGCTTTCTATTTTGTCAAAAATGTCCATCCCTAACGCATAACAACTAACCAAAATCCCATTGCAATTGGATGAACGGCTTGGAATGGTGTGGAGGGCAAAATGAAATATTCTTTATTCCACACCATCTAGCAGAACTGTATACACATGTTGTTAAATAAATGGTAAATGTAATATTGATATGAATTTTTTTAACTAGAAATAATATAATAAAATTGTCGATATCGATTTTTTTTACCGCATCCCTGCACGAGTAGCATAGAATTTTCTGGGAATAGCACTACTTCTTAAAACTTAAAACGAACCTTATTGCAAAGGGACTGAGTAGCTTTTTGGTTATAAATTATAGTTTCTTTTAATTGTATGTTTTTGATTTTTTGGTTTTCAAATTAATTTAAAACTAGGCTTACCTATGGTACGAAACTCCGCCATTAGATAAATTCTAAGCTCTGCTATCATTTTTGCACTCCAAAATTGCACAGTAAGGCATATTTACGTAGTTTATTAAGAATTTAATTTACGCAATGCACAACTGACGCATCTCAGTGACAGTTAAGCAATACCGGCCATTTTCCAGCAAATACGCGGAGCTCCGCGCAACCTTAATGCGTGTGCCACGCCTACTTTGCACTTCCACTTCTCTCTCTGTATTCCGTGGGTCACTATCACTAATGTTGCTACTTGTAAAATAAGTGGTGATAAAATGTTACCAAATTAAAGTTTTTATGCCGTGTTGACACACGAATAGTTAATTACCTACGAAAATTAGTAAAGTCCACGGGTGATTATTATGCATTGCAAATTTTTGTTACTAATTAATTACAGTTTACATACACTTTTGCAATAATTAGACATAATTGTTAATTAATTTAATTATGTAATATAAAATTAGCTTATTATGCACTTCACAACGCAGCGCAGCCGAATTAAATAAGGCTGTTAACAAAAAACTGTGTTTCTTGGTCTAACGTCTCATCTTATAAATGTTTAGAAGATAGTACATATTGTATTATGAAGAGGTTAAAGGTATTATATACCAGGGCTATAGTAAGTTCTCACTATCAATCAGCAGGATCTATCAAAACTTGCCATACATATTTTTTCCAATAATAAGTTGGTAGTAACTTTGCCTATTGAGCAAGAGGTTCGTGGTTTGATTTCCGGCTGGGACAGACATTTATGCGATGGATAAAATAATATTTGTTCTAGGGTCGTGGATATTTTTGGCTTTAAGTGTGTCCATACCAGTCACGACACAGGAAAGCCATTGCGAGAAGTGTGTTAGCCATTATATTAATTTTCTTATTGTTGTTTTATTTTATAAAATATGACGTACGTCTGTCAGCCCAGCTAGTGTATTGAAATAAAATATTGCTTAAACTAAACAAATAATGGTAGGCAATGAAATACGATTTTTTGTAATAATTTATTCTTTTAAAATATGAAAAGCGTTAACATTGATCATCACGTTTGTGCTTCTTATTTTTAAAGATATTTCATTTTAAATTTTTGAGAGAACATAACAATCTAATAAAACAACATTTTACATAGATAGAGAATGTATTTGAGGTAATAATCCTTAGATTAGCAAAGGTTTTTATATTTTTTATAGAGTTTGTGAGAGACGATTTAAAAATAGTAATGCAATAGTTACATGTATTTATGCATAAGAACATTGAAAACTGGAAGAGTAAAAACACGGTGGGAAGTAAAGGTACGCATTCTTTTTTAATAGGAAGACTAGGTAGAAAGATCACTGGATTTTTCTTTCACAACAATGAATATTTAATCATTGAATTTAATTAACTATCCGGACGACCTTTCATTTGGATTGTGACAAATATTTCGAATTTTCACAATTCTATAGTGTAATAGAATTATATCAATATTAAATTGAAAAGAAAAAGAATTACGAAATGTATTCGTGTTACATCACCAAAGTGCAAATAATGTGCTAAATGTACAAATAGAAATATTGTGCATAACATGTGCTCGATTACAAAAATAATTAAAATATAAAACAAAATAATTTACAACTAGTTTAGCGTACTTTAAACTTTTTAGAAGTTGGTGACTAGACAATAATTGACCACTTTTAATATAAATAAAAATAATATATTAATGGAGGATAAAATATTTAAGTGTCAGAGAAAATAATTATATTTCTGGCCCTATAAATGTACCTTTTGATGAGCCTTTAAGTTCCATTGCCAGTATACTACTCTGAGCTTTCACAAGAATGGAAAAAGATTTGTACCTATTGCGCCAAACCATTACGGGTTTACAACCAAATTAATTTCGCCAATGCGATAAATTATTTCAATAAAACGTTATTTTTAGATAAATCGCATAATAATTATTCAGTTTAAATACCTATTTATAGAAAAATTCAAAGAAAATACTCAATAAAAATTCTTCTCAAAATAAGCACTGTAGAAATGGTAATAATTATATTGAGAAAATGAAAAATTTTCACATTATAATTGTAAATTATAGGAATTTGTGATTTATGGTTTACATAATGTTACGAAAAACGATCAAAGGTATTATTATAAAGAGAAGCAGTTTATTACAACACCTTTAACTTTGGAAAATCGCATAACTAAATATTTTTTACATGCCTGAATAATTACAATTTAAACAAATATTGTTTTATAAAATATCGTCATTTTCTAGAATGAAATTACTTCATCACAGCTAAATTTCCAATAAATAGTCTGGTACTTTCAAAAAAATTATATTATTGCTTTCTACTTTGAATTATCAAAGAAGTAGTACAGGTCCTTTCAGGAAACAAATTTGTTTATGGGTTTAAAGTTTACCTACGCACATTGTATGTTTCCACTACACTTGAAAAATTCTTCTGGAAATGATTTGGAATCATTTAGAATACTTTTAATACTTAATTATAATCAAGGTATTCTACCTTGGTTTATCAATTATTGGGCATCAATTAAAAAAATTCTAATTATTTGATATTTTCTATGCGCTGTATATCAGTTTTTACTTTCACGAATATTTGCGACGAACAAGAAAGGCGGCTGTGTTGCTGAACAATTACTTATAATATTATAATTATCATCAATGACAGAAAAATTTCAAAGACAACAAGATTACATAATTATTTCATAAATAGAATCTGAGATAAGTTTATTAATATAGCTTTCCTATATTTAATGACGCTACATAATGAGTTTGGTCTCAGTCTTATGCTATTATGTTCGTGTATATTCGAATAAATTGATGAAATGTAAAATAATTTTTATTCATCAAAAACTGTCAACGTTAACAAAAAAATTTAACATTTTATAGAAAAATTATCATATTAAAAATCCTATCTATACATAACTAACTCGACTTTATACAATAATTATGGAAATGAAAATAAATGCATCATCTCTATTTCATAAAGAAAATCGGAGCACCTCTTACATGTCATTATTTAACGGGAGACTGGTAAGTTTACATTGTATAACAAATTTTTCAAATTATAATTCGTTTAATTCGTTTCGAACTAATTGATTGATTTTCATACTATAAGATATTTTATTATTCAATGTAAATTTACCTTATTGTTGACACGGCATTTATAAGCCTCATATTTACAATTTTATTGCTCTCTTTACAAAATGTAAACTAGCACAATCTAGTTAAGTATTAACACCTAATTATTCAAATAATTAATACCAAAGAATCAATTGTAAGAAACTTATGGCCATTCATTTATTTTGGACCTTAGTAACCAAATTGCGATTTGGAGTCATAATTAAACAAAAATGTATCAACAATACTAATAGTTACTTATACAATTCTTATTTAAGCAATTTTATATTTTTAATAACTTTTCCCCGCCATTTTATAAAGTAAATTTTACAAAAAGCAATTCATCTATTCAACAATTTCTTGGTATTCTTATAGGTACTTTAGACAGTTTACAGATCTTAAAATCACAGGCTTTACTTTACAAATATGCAGAAAAATGCATTGAACTTAATTACATAACATTAAATAAGAATAAGAAACTTAAATAAACTTTCTAAAATTATTGTGCGAAAATATGTTGTTTTTCAATAATTGAGAATGGTATGCCGTACGTGGTAATGCCGTAAACCAACCTAACACCTAGACGGAGTATACATGTGAAAAGTGTGGTAAATATGTATCTATCTATCTATCTATTCAATAAAAAATAGAAAACGTGAATACCTTAAATGATCACTTAATTTTTTCAAAAAAGATACAAAACTCTGATAGGTACTAAGAAACTTTACCTATTGTAGTCTTTGATAAATTCGAAGCCATCTTTTTTAATCTTGCTATTTTTCGTCTGCCTTCGATTTATACAACTTTTTTCTTTCTTAAGCCCGAAGTTGTAGGACCTAGATTTAAATTTTCTAAAGTGTATACGTTTCGATTAACCATTCCTCAATTCGTTGCCGAATCGGGATTAGTTATTGTTACGCAGCTTTGTGCTTCTTTCTTGCATCTCTTCTGTGGTCGTTCGGAGAATGTGGCTTGAGTTCCCTGACATCCAGCTGGGTGAAAAATCAAATTGTCTTATGAACATAATTAAGCTTATATATTACTACTAAACCCGCCCTCGCTTTGCTTCGGGAAACATGTCCCTTAGCACCCACATTCGGAAATTGATAGGCGTGATTCTTTACACTGACATAACTTTTTTATTTATGAGCCGATTGAAATAAAACAAACCCTAAATGTTAAGTGAAGCTTACTACAATAGATTAGTCAAAACACAAATCGGTTCAGCCGTTTCTGAGATTAGCGCATACAAAACAACAGACAAACAATAAAAAAACTGTTTTACTTTAAAAAATAGTTTTTCTTATATATCTTCCATGTACAGACAGCGATAATTTAGATTTATTATATGTATAGATTTTTTAACATGGTGTGTTCCCAGAAGTTACAGGGTTTAAATGTAACATTTGAACACGAAAAAGATTGATCTTTACGCAGAATGTTAACGATATTAATTGAATACTTACTAAAACCTCGTCGTCGGGCACTCTGGAAAGTAAGTCCAGAACCTCATTGTTAGGTATTGTGTGTGGTCTAAGTATTTTCCTCGTAAATTTGTTTACACCTGCCAAAAATATTTCATTTAAATCGGGATTTGATCGTCCTATTAATTAATTTGACTATCAAGCCTGGTAAAAAATATTGCATTTACTCACCCCACGCCATTAGCAAATATCTCAAGGGTATTACATACAGCACCATCATAGCTCCAAAAAGCATGATTATTGCTATATAACTCAAATACGGGACCGTGAAGTTCATGAGGCTAAAACAAAAATAAGTTATGATGAATTTAAAAACAATATGTATTAAAATACACTCACATGACTTTTATGTTTTTATCGTGAATAAGGAGACAGAATTAATATAACACTAATACACTCAATGTTTTAATGGAAGTCAACTGAAAAACTGTAAAAGATACCAACTACTTATAATAATTAGGCATAATATAATTTTTGAAATATTTTCCAAACCCTCGACAGTTACAACTGGAGCCAGTACTACTACTCGGTCAACTTTAATGTGTAAACAAGTTTTAAACTGGTAATGTTTCCATTCCATAGAGTAATAAAATAATAGCAAAGTAAAATGAACGTTTCCTTTGGATTTATTAATAATTTAAGACAGGTATTATTAAAGTTTAAATGTTCACTAAAGTTAAACGAATTATATGTTTATAAATAAACCTTGTATGTATTATCTAAGTACATAATATGAAGTCATGGACGTAAGGAAAAACCTAATATGTAGGTTATTATACCTACCGATAAACATAATAAATAACGCTATAAATATTAACATAAATAGGATTTACTTGTGTGCATATTTATTGAAAGGTTATTTGTATACTTACTTTTTCACAGCCTCGCCTAAAGAAGCAACGTAACCGATAGCATTTTGCACAGTTTGCGTCACTTCCTGTATGGCTTGTAACCTTTCTTTCAGAGATTTCTTTTCCTCCTGAAACAGTACAACCATAAAAACATTAAAAGTAGCCAGGCACCTCCCTAGTTTTTGATATCTATTAAAGTGATACCAGTTAAAAATAAATAAAACTTTAAAATGTACACGGAGAAGAAATGTTGATAGACAATATTAATTATTTTCCTATATTTCTGATAAAACATTAATTGTTAACATGGATTGTACCAATATGGAATAACTTTTTGGTTAGTGTTACAAAGTTTTCCCTTGACGTATCTACTATGAATAATAGGTAGTTGGTATTGAATAAAATCGTTATTGGTGAACAGGAGTTGATTGTTTGTGTGTCCGTAATGTGTGTATACATTCTACAACACGCGTTCGTGGCGCGTTCAAGTCCCTATTCACAAACAATATTTTAACGCAATCCACTGCAATGCTTTTGGAAATCGAAGCATTGGCACGTAATCACGTGATCGGCCTAGCTCCGACTGGTCACGGTCGGAATTTGTATAAGCGATATGAGCGCTTCAAACTTATTTCTTACTTATAACTAATATCATTGAGTATTACATTTTTCCACGCACCTTATCAACTTCTTCTTCATCATCCTCTTCAGCCAGTAAATCATCATCATCAACCGGCAAGAGGAGAGGATTTCCTCCTAAAACCACATAAACACTTAAATTTGAAATTACTTGGCAAAATTATTATTTTACATTGGTCATTAGCTTTTTGAAAGCGGGTGTTATTTACACCATTGACTAAATTCTAGCAATTATCTCATAGATTGATTCGCTTCAGGACATTTAATATTGTCTTTTACAAACACAATAAACGCTTATTGATTTTTGTTAGGAATTTAGAAATAACAGTTTACTGAATTTTACTGTTTTTAACAGACTTCAAAAACGAGGAGATTCTCAATTCGACTGGATTCATTTGTCAGGAAAACAAAATACTTTTATTGTAGATAGGTTATTTATAATAGTTCTAGGAAGAGTATTGAGGGTACCTTTCGTTCGTAAATAACCCCTCAATAACTATTTATTTTACAATGCATATTTGTTAGACATACAGTAGGTACATGCATGCAACATACAAACACACAACATCAGAAAACACTATAGAACTTACTACCAAATAAATATTTTATATATTCCCGTGGGTTACTTCGAAAACGTTTAATGGGCTCTAAAATAATAAAAGAAAATAATGAAAATTAATAACAGCATTAAACAAATTAAATGAGTAAAATAATAATAAATAGATTGAGGATGATTTTATAACTAATTACTTAATAATGTACCTAAGTGTAAAAGTTTGAGAATTATTAGTGTTCCCATTCCAAATTTCAATTTTTCCAATTTTTAATGTCATCGACATACATAATATATACATTTATGTAGGTACATTTATGTACGCTTAATATACAGACATCAGTTTAAAATAGTGAAGGAGATTCAGTGTTTATAGGGCGACAGGAGAGATCTGTACCCTGTAGCAGCTAATGGGTTAACGAAAGGATTCCATTCATAAGTCATTTCAAGTTCACCTCCCTTGTTCCCTTAATTAGTGCATTTAGCTGAAAAATGTTTACGCTTTTGTGCAATCTTTAGATGTGTTAAAATAAATATATTACGTAAATGTATATCGATATAATATATTTATGTATGTATTATCTATATGCAGACATACCTGTCAATCTATATATGAGCCAATTCCTCGTGAAAAACACCAGCATAAGAAATGGCAGCATCCACATCTCGTAATAATAGCAGAACGCCAGCCACAACAGAAGACCGAGGAATGAAAGGATTCGCGACTCCCACTCGAAACAGTCCCTGGAAAAGAATGATAACTGTTATACTTACAAGGTGTTTTTAGTCACTTGACATATTAATAGGGGCTACTCAGTATTCAATTCTCATTCCAAATATGTAATTAAAAAGGGTGCTTAAAATTTTAAAATTTGACGTAATTATCCATTACAAACCCATAGTGTGGACAAACTGAGCGCACGCGGTTTAAACAACTCCACTAAAGGTCATTAACCCCGCCCGTACGGCCCCGCCGGCGCCGTACCGCAGACCGCTGTGTTTCGGGCGTTTGCACACCGAGTCCATACATTCCGAGTATTTTCAGATAATTTTGATTGCCATTTTTGAAATAATTATCGTGTACAATTTTGACTTTGTATTTTTAATCATTATCTATGACCATGTACTTTCATATCCTCGAGTATGCCAAGTGAAAAAAAAGCATCCAATATAAAATAGTATAAATAGGCGAGAAATGAGCGGACGAACCATCTGATGGTAAGAGATCGCTGTCCCCCATTGACATCATTATCACCGAAGATAGCTTCAGTCTTGTTTGAGTCGGCCGCCAATCGACTTGAGTTCTGGCGGGCTTTAGGGCAAGTTTTACTTTCTTTCTTCTTCTTTCTTTCTTGGCCGACAACGCATCGGTGATGGCTTTGGTTTTGCACATGTCATGTCACGATGGTGACCACTTACCATCAGGTGGTTCGCATGCTCGTTTTTCGGCTATTAACAAAAAAATGGTTGTCTGTAAAGTCGGTTTACGGACGATAATTTTACGTGATAACGTCATAAGGGAAGAGAGATAGATGCGTTGCAAGCCGAACGCTTAGGTTGGTGCCTCTCTATCGTTTGTCTGCGCTCTCGCTAACACGCTCAGGCTCAGGCGGAACGTGACAATGACGTCATACTTTTTCGTGCCTGCAGCCGGCGTTCATCGATTTATAAGACGATAGCACGTCAAAAAAACAGTAATAGTTGTTACATTAAGGCACACCCTCATCGGGAGCATACGCTTCTAATGTGACACTACAGATGAATGCTCGTTAATTTTGTAACAACGTTATGTTCAAATTAGAATATTGGATTGTTAGGTACGTTATAGGCAAATGCTCTCAGTCGAAAAATAGCATAGGGAGTAGTTGTCTACTTGGAGATAAAAACTTACTGTAAAATTTTTCCAATCTCAATAAACCACATGATGATAGCTTTTAGCCTCATCACGTTCCGGATGAACAGCTGTCTCTTGAATTTGGCCTCTTGGTGCATATACTTTGGCTCTTTGGGGTTCACTACTCGTATTGCTCCTTTTAGCTGTAACAAGGATTTCAGTTGTATAGTTATACACTTACTAGACCCCGCGAACGTTGTTCCGCCATATATATAGATACAAAAAGCACGATTTAAATTTAGTGGGTGGGAGTAGGGAAGTGAAAATTTAAGATGTGTATTTTTTATGCCACACCATAAAAAAATAACCAATAAAAAAATTGACCAAAAATGAAAAAACAAATTTTAGGGCGAGCACCCTTAATACTTAGGGGTATGAAAAATAGATGTTGGCCGATTCTCAGACCTACTCGATATGCACACAAAATTTCATGAGAATCGGTCGAGCCGTTTCGTGGAAACTAACATTGTGACACGAGAATTTTATATAAGACTAGCGACCCGCCCTCGCTTCGCTTCGGGAAACTTATTATCAAGTGCTTAAATATAAAGTTTCATGGTTCTTTAAGAGATGGCGCTAGGCGTTCTTATTCTTTAAGTTAGGAAGGTTCACCCCTAGATGGCGCTGTGCTTAAAACCCGAAGAAATCCCATACAAACTTTCAACCTTTATTTCAACCTCTTCATCCCTTTTTGTCGCAATAAAAGGTAGCCTATGTCCTTTCTCAGGGTCTAAAGATTGTCTGTGTCAAATTTCATCAAAATCGGTTGAGAGGTTTAAGCGGGAAAGCGACACAGACAGACAGACAGACAGACAGACAGAGTTACTTTCGCATTTATAATATTAGTAGGGATAGTAGGGATTATGTCCAATACATTTGGCAGTTATACATTTTATACTTCTATAGTTATATACTTCTACAAGTACAAGTACGTTCTACTGTTCAAGAGATGCTTTTTCAGTTCACACGGAATACAAACTGAAATAACTTTAAGTCATAATAGGAACTTAAGTGCATACTGATTTCGCATGAATTTGTATGCAAATTTTATCGCGAAATGGTTACAATACCGAACCGCCGCTCGAAGGGCCCTGGATTTGATTTCTAGCAAAGTAGAAATGGAATAATGACTTATTCAACCCGCATTGTGAGCTCGGATGAAAATTAATGTAAATTTTACGAGAAATAAATTCGCTTCCTCGAATAGCAAAGCCCAGTCTGACATAATTAAATAATAAGTGTAATGTAATAATTGTTTTAACAGCAATAGGGTATTTGCCACCTTTTAGAAAAATAACTCAAATTGTTCAATATAACATAATACATTATGCAGTTTGCTTAATTCTTTGTAAATATCTCTATTTTCTATGAAAATCACCATCAAAGTTTAAATGAACAAAAAAGCCGCCAAAACGCTAATACGCCATTTTTAATAGGTTATGACGTCACCTGGTCAAATAACCATACTAAGCTGTCAATGCTGTCATTGCGTATAGTAAGCAGTAATAGCAAGTGACGTCATTCAGCCAAACCGCGTGTTTTCGATCACGTGATCAAACACGAAAAATTCATTATTTTATTATAAATAAAAATCCAAATAATTTTAAAATAATGTGTAGGCTAAATTGGTTTAAAAAATTATATACTTTTAAGCTAACAACAGTTTGATCTATATTTTCATTGTAGTCAAATACCCTATTGTGTTCCGGTTAGAAAGGTGTGGATTCGACTTAGAGGCGATAATCTCAGTCCTCAAGGGTAGCAACACATCTGTTGCTGAATAGAACAAGACTCTTACTAACAATTACTAACTGGACTATTACTAATAACAACTACCAGGACTAACTATCACTAACAGTCCCTGTCCCAATAGGTACTCATACTTACTAACAAACTAACCAACTAATGTTCTAACACCGTCTCCTAACCGGACTAACTATCCTAGTTCCTATTTGAGTCTAGTTCTAGGACGGTCACAGTTGTCATTAATGTGTTTGTACAATTCGAATAAATTAATATCATTTCATTAACAAAATGGTACCTGTATACAAGATACACGTATTACGTGTATACAAGATAAAACGTAACACGTTTTATCTGTTTGCTAAATCAAATTTTCAGTAATACTACGCCAAGTTTGGCTGCCAGCCAATCCACTCATTGGACTTCAATCAACTGCATACCAATGTATTCTCTGCGAATGGTAAATCTATTTATTGAATATTAAATTTATGTGCAAATGTCAATAGGTCTGCCTTATCAAGTTATTAGGTACATTTGGGAGTATTAGATAATATTATATTATAATATCATAATTAATGATTAAACGAACTTACCTGTAAGTGAAGTTCTATCATAATTATGCGAAGGCTTCGTCCGAAGGGATTACAGAGTAATACTTGTAGTAGGCCCTAGCATCTCGCCAGTCACGCACTATATTTGAGGGTAGATAAAAAAAATAAAAGGCCTGTACTCAACCTGGTAGGAGACTCCTTCTCAGTCGTCAGTTAGTTTAGAGCATTTCCCAAATAAACAGATATTTCACTAGGTAAAGGGTTGTCAGTAAATTAGGGCTGGGAGGGTTACTAATCCCTTCGGACGAAGCCTTCGCATAATTATGATAGAACTTCACTTACAGGTAAGTTCGTTTAATCATTAATTATACTTAGGCTTCGTCCTCGGGATTACAGAGTAATACTTGTAGACTTTTAGAGATTGATGTGAAATATCTAGTTTTATTTGAAGCAAAATGTTGACATTACATAAATCATTAATAACCTTTAACGACAATACAATCTTTCAACTATTCATGACCTCTTATAATTGATCTTGCAAAAGAATCATCTTCAATTTGGGTTACATTACTTATAGTTCTATTATAGAACCGATAGAATGTATTAGAGGATCCGGACCATCCGGCGGTCTTTCTAATTTGTTCCAAAGAAATACCTAAATTGTGGGCAGCAGATGTTGCAGCGTGCCTTGTACTGTGGGCTGTAAATATGTTGACATCAACTCCACTATCGCGTAACGTCTCTTTGATCCATCGACTCAAAGTTTGTGAGCCTACGGCCTTAAACGGTCTTCTTGTACTGATAAAAAGCGAATCAATATCCCCGCGAAAAGGATTAGTCGTTTGTAAATATGTCAACAAAATCTTTACTGGACATATTTCGGGTCTTTGTTCAAAATACGGTAACACTAAAACTGGCTGTAAAGCGCCATGACGCGTTGTCTTTAGAAAATCTGGAATTTTTATTGTAATCTTAGTAGAAAGGATTTCAATATTCTTTATATTAATTTTTGAAAGTGTTTGTACTCTGTGTGCTGTTAACAACGCCAACAGAGTTATAAGTTTCTTTGACATCTTATCAAGAGTTAGGGTCTCGTTTGGATATAACTGGCTTACGTGATTAATTACTATAGAAGTATCCCATGTCACGGAGTACTTTGGTAATGGCGGCCGTAAGCGAAATACGCCTTTGAAAAACCTCTTGATTCTATCGTCTTCTCCTAAATTATTACCTAATAACAAAGCTAATGCAGATCTACAGGAATTTAGCGTTCCGTATTGTGAACCCTCCTCGTAAAGTTTATTAAGAAAATAAATTATTTGTGGGATCGAAGCACTGTACAAGTCACAACTGTTCGCAGTGCAATAATTAAACCACTTCCTAAAATAGGTATCATACTGCTTAAAGGAATTATTAGACAGAGACGCCATCATAACGGTGATTGAAGAAGGAGGTATACTTCTTCTTAGCCACGCTGTCCGCATAAGATTCCTGCCACCAGGGTAACCTTCTTGTGGATGCTGCGGTGGCTAGAATGAAAAGACATAATGGGGTCTTTATTTGCTTTGAAAGTAATGAATGATCTAGATATTAAAAGGCTTTTAAAAAGTGGGTACCAAGGTTGCGTAGGCCACAATGGTACAACAACAATGCCCGTGGCTCTATCAGAAACAATCTTTCTTAGCGTCTTTAAAATAACAGAAAATGGGGGAAAAGCATAAAAATAAAAATCGGTCCACGAAATTGTAAACGCATTGACAGCCATTGCATCTGGGTCTCTATGCCATGAGACATAACGAGAACATTTTTTGTTAATTCGACTAGCGAACAAATCTACTTCAGGTGGCCTAAATGCGGCTACTATTTCTTGGTATGCCCAATCAGCTAATTCCCACTCTATATCCGGATGTATACGTCTGGATTCCGCGTCTGCTGTTCTGTTATCTGAAGACTTTATATATGAGGCTACAATGTATAACCTACGGGTTTCACACCATTGCCATATTTGGCGTGTAATATCGGTGAGGTGAGGAAACTGGATGCCCCCCATTCGGTTTATATATGAGATGGCTGTCGTGTTATCTACACGAAGTAGGATCTGGCAATTGTTTAATTCTTTGGCGAACACCTTTAAACCGAAAAAAGCGGCTTGAATTTCTAAATAATTAATGTGCCGTGTTCGTTCTTTTAAACTCCATAAACCACTAGCCTTATTTCTCCCGCAAGCAGCCCCCCATCCCGTATTTGAGGCATCTGAGAAAATCTCCAGATCAAAGGTATCCTCTTTAATCCTACTAAAAGGTCTTTGAATTGCGTCGCACCACCATCTTAAATCAGGTTGCAACGTTATGGGTAAATTCATAAATTTATCATAATTGTTATTATTACTTTTCAGGTTTAAAAATTTAAAACGTTCAAAAAATTTTGTATATAACCAACTATATTCTACGGCTGGACAAATCGACACTAATAATCCAACAAAACGCGCAAAGTCACGTATTTTGCATCTATTAATATTCAACAATTTATGAATTTCTGTTTTAACACGATTAATTTTATCATTAGGCAATGTGATCTGGAAGTTTTCTGAATCTAGTACAAACCCTAAGAATGTGCATATCTTGCTTGGTATCATGCGGCTTTTCTCTTCATTTATAAGGAAGCCAAGTGAGATCAATAACTTGCTTGTCATTGTTGTGTTATGTAAACATTCCTCATATGTCTGACCCATTAACCAAAAGTCATCCAAGTAATTTGACGAAGTTAATCCTGCAGAACGCAGTAAGCGAACTATAGGTTTCAATGTCTTAGTGAATATGTAGGGTGCAGTACTCAAACCAAATGGCAAAACATTAAATTCAAATAATTCTTTGTCAAATTTGAACCTTAAGTATTTTTTAGAATTTTCATGAATCTTTATTAAATAGTAAGCGTCTTTTAAATCGATTTTTGTCATGAAACAATCCTTAGTTATTAGTTTTAATACTGTACGTAGGTCTTCAAGTTTAAAGTGATCGGTGTTGATGAATTTGTTTAAATTCTTTAGGTTTAAAATAAAACGATATTTGCCATTCGGTTTAGGTACTAAAAACACGTCTGATAAAAATTGCCCTTCTATAGGTTCACATTTTGAAATAGCTCCGATAGATAATAAATTATCTATAGCCTCATGAAAAAGGGGTTTTTCTTCCTGCGAATACGATTTTTCAATTGGAGGTGATGTTTGGTTAACTGGAAATTGAAATGGAATGTTATAGCCGCTAATACAGGAAAGTATGAGCGGGTTATTGGTAAGTAACGACCATTGTTTGTAAAATAAGGACAACCTGCCTGTGTATTTTACCATATTTAACGGCGGCTGCGCTTCAGTTGTTGCCGCGAGTGTCTTAATGAGTTCGATGGACGATCGCTCATTGAAGGCCCCTTCGTCTTCGGATGACTCGTCTGTTTCCGGGTAGGGAAGGGGCCCTTCAAGTTTAAAGGCCTAGATGTGCTGGCCTGCGACGGTTGCTTCCTATTAGTCGTTGGTTTAGGTACCGGTGTCTTTAGCTCGGCACCCGATCTGCTGATGGCTTTAGCCGTCTTAATTGTCTCAGATAGATTCTGACCAAACAGCAAATTATCCGGCTTGGTGTTTAAAAGCTGGTCCTTCATTTCCTTCTTTAAGGATGAAAGGATAAAATTTCTCCGGATTACCGAATCGCCGTATTGTAAATCGCATAAAATGCGTTCTGCGTCCATCAGCGCCTTTGTCATTTCCGGGTCTGCGTCATTACTAGATATCTGCTTGTTTATGACGCGACTAATGCAGGATATCGCAATCGCCGTCTGTCTCTGCCTTGTCTCTATATTCTTGTCACGTTTAAAGTTAATGTCGGAAATTGCTGCTTTTATCTCCGCGTTTAAAGCAGGAGCATTCACCAGTCTGCAGTTATTCGGCAACAAGTATTTATCGGCAATTTCCTTACGCAATTCTTTTGTAAGTCCATGCGTTGCGATATGCTCTAGACGGATCGCCAAGTCCTTGTGGATTTCAGAGCCATAAGAATCGGAAACAGTGGGGTCTTCCCCTAATATTTCCAGTATAACGCTATTTGGTACCTCACCAGTAGCCTCTGTGACCTCACAGGTAGCAATAGAGGATAAACACTCACCAGGTACTGCGCTGGTAGACGGCTCGACTATTGAATTGTCGGCTGCGGTAGCTCCCGTCTCCGATCTGCAGTCCTGGATAAGCGTCTCTGGTTCGACAGTAGTGCCTCCATCAAGTAGTTCCGCAATGGTGTTCTTATTGGTATCACCATTCGCTACATGTTCTTGCTCTGGAATCGACCGATTTCAGGTTATAAGTTAAGGAACAGACCAAAGTACTGCTCGCAAAACTAATTTAGCTGGGTAGTAACATCTCCAAAGAGAAGTACGCAAACCGATAGAACCTGATAGGTATTTATCACAACCAGAGAAGTACAGCATCCAAAGAAGTTATGCAAACCGGGGGTCATTAATCTGTACCATAAGGTACACAGATTATTATTCTGTGTATTAAAAATTATGCCATTTTTTTCCTTAGTTAAGAAACAGACCAAAGTACTGTTCGCAAAACTAATTATCCGGGTAGTAATATCTCCGATGAGATAAACGCAAACCCAATACATATAATGTTATATTTTACCTTCTTATTTATGCACAATTTAACTATGCTATGAGAACATTATTCTCAAAGTAGCGTGCACGGATTAATCGTAATGATTATGCAAATAGCCTAGCATAAATTTATTAATCCTTGCTGTAAAGCGGCATATGCTATCTAGGAGGTTAGGCAGAGTTACATAACTTATTTCAGTAAATAAATTATTACTAACCTTGCGAATCCACATCTCTCGACGAACTGCGACATCGTCGACGCAACTTCTTTTCCAACTTCCTAATCTTTTTAAATAACTTTTCGTAACTATCTTCACTTTTGCGTTTCGGCATTTTTAATACTCTTTTAAAATCACTTAAACTGAGTAAAAGGTACGTGAAGACACTGCGTGCGTTCGTGGCGAGCACTAAAAAGCAACTGACGACTGAGAAGGAGTCTCCTACCAGGTTGAGTACAGGCCTTTTATTTTTTTTATCTACCCTCAAATATAGTGCGTGACTGGCGAGATGCTAGGGCCTACTACAAGTATTACTCTGTAATCCCGAGGACGAAGCCTAAGTATAATATAATATATTAATATAGTTTACTTATCTACTTTGTGATTATAGTATTAAGTATTACAGTATTCCATCTTCATACAAACGGTCGGAACGCGAATCACACCTACGCGCCTCGGAGTTTGGTATGCACTTAGTACACAACAGTCGCAGCTACGCCGTAGGGACGATCGAACGTGTGGGTTTGTAATCAGCATGGGCTACCAACTCATACAATCTATATTTAATACTAAAAATCAGCAATAGATGGCATATCCTTAATGTCTCACTAGATGGCAATACGTCTTATTTGTGTTTTCACTGGTGCCATCTATTGGAAAATGGAAAGAAAGCATAATAGCCAGTTGAATAGCCAGTTTTAGAGTGATACCATTTACTTATATTAGGTGGTGTCTCTGTTTACTTATCTACTTTGTGGTAATCAGGAAGCGTGCGATTTACCTACCCACTTACATTCACTACAACTAGAAAGAGGCAGCCCTAGCGCGCACGGCTGTAGGCTTTTATTTCAAGGACAGGGCCGAGTCACAATACAGTATGATACTATTATACCGTGCTAGCACGTACCTTACAGCAATTAAAAAAAAATTCGAACTACCCACCGGATTCCAAATGACAGTCATCTCCAGCAATATCTGCGGGTAGTTCCCCTTGGCGCGCGCCCGCATCTTCTTGTCCTTCAAAGCGAACCAGCGTTTCTCCCCGTTCCTGATGTTGAGGAGCGGGATCGCCAGCTTGCCCAGGAACTCCACCTTGTGATCGTGGTCTTCATCGTACACCGTGATGTCCAATATCGAGCTGATGTCTTTCACTGTACTGGAATTTAAGCATTAGGTCATTTATAGAATGATAAAGAAATCTAGAATACGTTGCTTTATAATTATATTCTTAAAGAAGAATGTAAAGTAAGATTCCTCATCTTTATGTCTGATAACACGATGACAATTTTAATACATATTATAGATAAAAGAGTGTTTCCTACCGAATCTTAGTAAGAGCATTACGATATAATCGTAATTTGCAAAGCCAAAAAAATCAAAATGCAATTAACACGTGCTAGAAGTGAAACTTCAAAAAATAGTTTGGTTAGATGTCATAACTGTTGTTTTAGCGCTGCAGCGACCTTTAGTTCTAAACTTCTAACTGTTGCTAATGTTCCTATCTCATTTTCTTCCACGTTAAAATGTGTCTGTGTCTTTTTCGTATCCGTTTCGTTTCATTTGCGCGTCATTTCCGTTCCCAAATCACAAAGATATTAGAAAGTTTTCACTTCAAATAACACCACAATCGACTATAGTACACAACGAAACCCACTTACAAAGTAAAAATCTTCATCCAGTTAGGCGCTAGGGTCTTGTACTCCGTGTGGGTCTGCAGCCTAGCGTTACCCAGTTCTACCACACAGAAGGGGTCCGACTTCCCACCGAGATCGGCCGCGGCCAAGCCCTTGGCGCCGTACACTTTCACACACAACCAGCCCACGCCACTCGAGTACTCGTTTAGACGGAACCATGCCTGTGAATTCAATCAATTTTGACAGAAAGATAGAAAACAATATTAATCTCTTAGGCTGAGATCTATAGACAATACTGCGCCTTAGCTCAGACTTTACTTACGAAAAACTTTGCTTTGCAAAGAGTGCGATTTGGTATTTATCGACGTGTTACGTTGAGATTGTACTCAGCATAAGCTAAGGCCGCTAATTCTTAATTTAATTATTAATAATACCACTATTGGTTTCATTACAATATGTAATACACCTGCAAAGTTTTTCGTAAGTAAAGTCTGAGCTAAGGCTAAGTATCGTCTATAGATCTCAGCCTTAGTGTTCATAATATATATGATAAATAAACGTTCATAAATGCTAACACATTTATATCCTCAGAACACAAATAACTTCCATTTCTCAAACCAACAGGAACCCTTCGCTTCGCAGGTCGAGAATACAATCCCGGGGTTACGGGACTTTTTATGCGTAATCCCGGGGCTATCCCGGGATTAGTCTATGTGGTTTCTAATTGGGCTCAAATGAAAAAAAAAACTGGAGTAATCCCGGGAATGTATTCTCCATTCTCCATTCGCAGGTTATCTGAAGGTAACTGAATTTATTTATTTCTTTTTTATTAGCAAAATGCTTATAAATATATAAGTACTTTAAAGGAAAATTAATCATTCAATATTTTGAAAAAAAAACATAGAAATCGTTTTGGGATGGAAAAATCAAGGTTAAAAACACAAACAAATCCGGACTATTCACAATTCGAACGCAAACGACCTTACGCACTGATGCGTGAGAATACACAGTGCTAAACAAACCATTATTTTCGTGTAACGT
This sequence comes from Ochlodes sylvanus, assembly GCA_905404295.2. Taxonomy (NCBI): domain Eukaryota; kingdom Metazoa; phylum Arthropoda; class Insecta; order Lepidoptera; family Hesperiidae; genus Ochlodes; species Ochlodes sylvanus. The sequence goes on from FR990147.1 coordinate 2,836,657, forward strand.
TCCCGTCACAAGCTGTCCATCAAATATTAATGGTAACGCGATGTTCCTATCTTTAGGTTTAGAATGTGGCAAAAAGCACGAAAATATTTATTTTTAGAGCTCTTTTAAATAATCTCCAAAAGAGTTCCTTTGCAGGACGTAAATTAAAACTTAGTCACTATTCAATATCTGTTAATACGTCTTTTATATTTTCGCCACAACGTCTATTTTGTCAATATCACTATGGCTATTCAATCTTAATTATTAGGTATATTCAATAATAGTCACTGCATTTATTCAGTCTTAGTCAATACATCTTGTTAATCTTTGTTATAACGTATCGCTAATTTTAGTCACTACGGCTACTAAATCTAATCATTAGGTCTATTAAATCATAGTCACTGCATGCTAGACGCATTCAAGCTTAGTCACTGTGTATTTTTAGTATTTATCACTAAGTCCTTCTAGTCTTTGTCACTACGCATTTTTAGTTTTCGTCAATACATCTTTTCACTCTTCGTCAATACGTCTTTTCACTCTTCGTCAATTCAAACCATGCTTTTAGAATGACACTGCGGAAATTTTCAGCAACTTACGTATCTCCTTTCAATAGTTTCAATGTCTCTTGGATTTTCCCTATAACTAGCGAGATCTGTTATTGTTTCAGACTGTGTAGTGCCACTGATGGTTAGAAGTAGAAAAATCTGACCGTTACCATCTTCTAAGTCTTGCCATATGCTGTGAGTTTTCTCTCTTTCTAACTGTGATAAATCTATTGTGCATCTGTAAATAAAACAATTGTTATGACAATTTACGAACCAGTTTTATCTAAAATCTATAATAATAATATACTACTCTCAAGTATACGTGAGTATACATAATACATTTTTGTGGCACCCTAATGTTTCTGATCATTCTAAAACCGTATTAAAATTATTAAAAGTGTAGGGAATGTAATTTGCAAGTAACCGTAAGGGCTAAATACGTGTTTGCTGAAGCGAACTGATAGCAGCAGGTCATTGGATGTTACAGAAAGGAGCTTAATCAGTTTATCAAACTAGACCCTTTCGTTGTAATAAATCTTGTTGACCGTAGTCAAACCTTTGGTAACTACGGCTCTATTAAAACGGTATTTACTTTTCATGTTACGGCCGATTTATGTATTAGAACGGTCTTTATTTATTTATTTATTTTAGTTTCATAAATGACTTTTTGAATTTATGTCTGTTCTGTAATACTGTTTCTGTGCGTTTGTTTCCATAAACCTCAGAAACGATTCCAACGCGGTATTCCTATGTATTCATTATGTATTGTAATACATTTGCATAGTATTTATTTATTTAAAAGGACTTGTTACTTTAAGGAATCCCGTCTTATAATTTAGAACACGTGGATTCTAAAACATAGGTTTACCGGAGCGAGGGTTAGTTATTGTAGAGGTAGTTGTTTAAAACGAACCAAATGCATGTCAAATAAAATTATGCAAGGCATCTTTCATGTTTTGCCGTTTTAACTACAAAAATTCACACAACTTACCTGCCTATAAAGTCATCCTTGGTCTGTTTATCCTTATCCCAAACTGTGACCTCCAGAACTTGTTCTTGGTCATCATAGAGGTGCAGATCGAACTGCTCCAGCCATGACGGATGAAGGGTCTTCCACACCACCTTGCTCTTGTACTTTTCATTCCCTAACCTGGAAGAAAACCTTATTTAGCACACCTCAAACTCCAGGTCTAGTATGCTTGCATCTTGCCCTAGGTTTAGGCGCCTCAAGGTCCTGTCAAAGATAGAAAAAGTTTAAGACGGTGAGTCTTGTTGTGACCATGATTCATGCAATCACGCTTTAGAGGCGACCATCTTAATCCTCAAGGGTGGCAATATTTTGTTACCGAATTGAAATGAGACTCTTACTAACAATTACTAACTAGACTATTACCAACAACTAACAGAACTAGTTGCTAGTCATCACTAACAGTCGCTGCCCCAGTTCTCATACATACTAACGAACCTAAACTACTAACTGGACATTAACCACTCTAGTCCTGATTTCAGTCTGGTTCTGTGTCGGTCACAGTTGTCATGGGCGACAGCGGAATTGTGGAGCTATATCCTCGTCTCATCTTAAGTGCATAAAAAAAGGGGCAAAGTATCTGGACAAGCTATAGAAATAGTGAGTAACCGTTCCAGTTGAAATGTTTAGTGTCCGCGATAATAAAAGTTATAATCATATGAACGTAGGGTATTTCCCCACTTGTGTTTTATAACGGTAACAAAATCTCTCACCGTTTTACTCCCCATTTATATGACCCATGTCATGTCATCCCCACATCTACAGGCCAATTTTACGGTTATGATATCACTCAATTGGCAATTTCGCTGTGAGTGTGGACGCTTTTATGGCTTTCTTTATGGATAGTAATCTTCTGGACTTCAATGGTATTGATTGCATTGAGTCAACACACGGTACTTTTAGTCGTGGCTTTGAGGGTACTTACTACAACGCTAGTAATAAAAAACACTAAAAGGCACTCGGAGACTGCCGCGGTAAAGCTATTGCATAGCATTTTTTATCAACTTATGCAATTATAATTATTAGAAGTTATATAGTTATATCAGAACAGCGCCATCTAGTTTGTAGAAAACATACGTACCATACCTTAGTATTAAGGTACTAGATGGCGCTGATTGGGGTGTTAGGTTTTTTCGTTACGGAATTTCTGGATTCGGTCCCCACGCTCAATGCCCTCGATAAAAGCTATGCAATAGCATAAAACTTTAAAGAAGCTGAATCTGTTCATTAAATATCTTGAAAGTTTGATGACCCTGTAGTAGGTATAGTTTTGTAACGCTGACTGCGATGAGAGGGGTCCATGCCAGGGAATCCTAGTGCGGGAGTATGAGTCTTTCTTTTATATTACTCATCAACCTTTATACAGTCCAAAGCAAATTGACATATAGTCATATGAGTGCCACACGAATGTCTATCTCCGAGGAGTTGAGCCAGTCGTCGCGCGTCGTGACCATAAACTAGTCTGACATCAATTCACACAGGCATTGTAAGTATATTTTTTTGGAAAATATACTTACAATGTCTGTCATTTTGACGGTGACGGCGTGATCTCCGTGAAATCTAAGTCCATAACAATGATTGCATCCATTACCTAAACTTGCAGTAAGGGTCGCTGGATCTGGTTTCGGAGTCCATGGCGGGCAGGTTCTTGGCTTCCACGAGCACGATGGTCACCACGGAACTCCAGATTTGTGCCTTGAGCCGCTTGTTCACATCACTCAGCTTCGTGTTTTTGAGCAGATACTGGAAATAAATACTTTGGATTAATAACTGAACAAATAATTATATTAAAAACAGGGATCACCTCTTTTTAATTTATAACAAACTAAGTTTATTTCAAACAAAGACACCAAATGAGGCTTGCTTGTGTGCGCAAAGACAAATCTTTGTGTCCACAGTCCACAGGACGTCGACTCTAAAGTCTTGAAGACTCGTTTAGTTATTTAATTATCTACAATCAGCCAAAGGCCTCTCCTGGTAGAATCGAAAAGTATTGTAGGCCGGGTGTTTGATTCAAGCAGAAAGATTTTAATCAAAATCTCTCATTAGAAGACTATAACGCTACAGACAGACATACACATTCCACGTATAACACTGTTTGCTTCAAGGGTTAAAAAGCAGTAATGACAAAGAAACGCCATGTTAGTTATAAAGAAAACATTTAATACAATAAGGACCACGTGCAAATCACCGTATATTTTACTGTGTTCAATACCCGATGTATCATCGATCCGCTTTTGTATTTAAGCTGCGGGAAGTGGTTCCCTATCTTCTCCATCAGCTCCGAACAAGCGAATGGCAGATCGACTGCGCCTGGAAAACTTCCAGATCTCCGTCGCATTTCTGTGCTTCTGTGAGAAATATTTGAAATTAGCCACGAGAGTAGGGAAGTTCAAATGGAAATTATGAGACAAAGAACACGCGATAGACTGAGCTGAGCTGATAAGTCTGATGGTTAGTCCATGGATATTACTAATGCCAAAGACCACCGAGTTGGCGGATAAGAAAGAAGAGACAAGAAAGAAACAAATGGAGATACATGGAGACAAAGGTAATAAAATTTGATGATGATAAGAACTTTAAGGATAAAAGTAAAAGTAATTATATTAATATTAGATTAAAATAACAACGTTCATTGGGACTGTCTTGTATATGTAGATAAACAGATAGATACAAATGTTAAAACAATACATGTTACTTATACTACCCATAGGAAACTTAATGATTTTTCACGATCATAAAATTAATATTTAGAAGGCAGTAAATTACGGATAATTAATAGTACCACGATCATATTCAGTAGATGAATATTGAATAGAAATTGAAAATTACCTCTCAACAGAAGAAGAAATATCCGAAAAGCTGGAGTCACTTGAATTGCGATGATTTTGCTCATCATTTGAAGCAAGGTTAGTAGCAGAAAGGCATCGTCTATTTAACAACCCGTTCTGTTCTACTTTTAAAAAATCCATGCAAACGTCTTTCACATCTCGGTCTATATTTGGTTCATGAATAACAACAGACGGGATACTATGGGATTTTGGTATACCAGTGACATTCTTGTGCACTGGTTCCGGGGATTCTGACGATGTTTTCTCATAATCTGTCATCTCTCGATCACCAACAGAACTTCCTACCGAGCTTCTATCATCAGATAAATGTGAAACAAATCTGGATAGCTTACTCTTCTCAATCTTGCTTTGCAGTTGGTCTTGAAAGTCTTCTACTTGAACTTGAATTTTATCATGAAGCTTCATGAGGCGGTTTTTTATTTTCTCCATCTTATTTTCTTTGTCAGCCATTCTGTTTTATTAACGTTACAATCTCGCTTTATTCTGCTTCAGTTTGGGCTATAAATCTATTTTTAGTTAACAGCGTAACGTTATTAGCCATTTGTTACTTGTAACTAACAAATAGTCTTGGCACTTTCGGGAATCGATCGCATTGATTTCTCCTATATTATTATAAACATAACATTACACGCTGAAAGAAACAACCAATGAAGATACTTTTGGGAATAACACGACTGTAAAACAACTTTGAGGAAGCGCCGCACATTGTGAAGGTAAATAATGAGAACAGATGTTATTTTTTTGAGCATGCGAATAATGTTTGGATATCGCGCATAGAACAATCTTAAAGATGTCGTAAGCTCGTCGTTGAGATCGTCGTAAATGTTCATTGTACTCAATTCACGATATTTTAGGAACTATCAAAACCAAAATAAGTGGGTAGGTAATGATTTGATATTTTGATCTTAGTTTTAGGAAATTTACAAAAAAATATATATAATACCTACTACTAATTCACCTCTTAAGATTTGAAGGTTGGCGTTTTACTAGCCAAAACGTGACTGCCCTAAATGTGACGTCACAGCTTATAAGTACCCCACTGCTGGGCTCATGACTCAAGAATTGATAAGTAAATATGAAGCTGATAAAGAATTGATGGGCACATTTCACACAACTACAACACTACGGCGATAACTCAGTTATACGGGTTATATGTACCTTACGATGTTTCCTAGTGACGTAGGTGTGTTAAAAATTAATCATTAATTTTCAACACATCTCACTTTGAAAAATGGAAGCGAGGTTTACCTAGTGTGCAGGGTTTGAACTTGGGTCTTTAGAACATAGTTCAAACCAGGTTCTTACCGGGCTGTCACAAAATAACAGTATTGTATGTATTAAAATTATATTTTCCTATCAAACTACATTTGTCTATAACGTAAATGCTCAAGTCACCTATGAACTCTGAAGTGTGATGTCTGACGTCACAGTGATTCATTAGTACTGTGTCTAGTGACGGATATTATTAATATCCTATAAGTGACTTGCATATTGTTGCATATTTATTGAGCTTGTACAAAATGATTAGTTACAATTACAATACTAAACGCCAACACACTCATACCCCCGCACTAGGATTCCCCGTGTCGCGGGTGGCATGGACAACACTAATAAAGCTGGCGGTTCGCGGCCGAGACCGAGACAAGCGACCGAGACAGGAGACCGCGACCGGCACTTGACCATAGGCAATGTATAGGCGACAACTCGCGACCGAGACCGAGACACTCTGTCGCGCCCATACAAAGTAACGGTCGCGGTCTCCTGTCTCGGTCGCCTGTCTCGGTCTCCTGTCTCGGTCTCGGCCGCGAACCGCCAGCTTAACACATCACTAACAACTCGAGAACAAGTATTTATCCGTTACACAAATATCTGCCAGGAATCGAACCTAAGACCCCTCGCTTCGCAGGCAGAGCCGAATTGAAGGTATTGAGAAAAATGATTAAGGAGGGTGTTTACTGACGCAACAGATGAAAAAAAAAAACAACAATTCATCCTCTTTATAATAGTGTAGACCTGTAGACGATGCGGTCATTTCTGGTAAACACCACTATCAGATCTAGCTATCTCTGTCTAACTCTCAGTAAACAGTGTGGTAATCACCGCTATTATCTATCATTAAAAACCATAACATGGTAACGTCGTTAGTACATCCATGTCAATTTATGTACATCAAAACTTTAGGTTCCGTATAGAACAATCGTAAAATGCACCATTTTTATTGTTATTGAAATAAGGCTGAAATGAAATTAAGTTTATTGGAAGTAGGTTTTCTAAAAACACTTTTCGAAATCGAAAGTCAATTTACGCCATCATCAACAAATGCCTACCGTGAGTGGTCTTGGAAGAAGCGGCATGAAACTCCCCAGGAGCTTCTTTAGGCTATGGTGTGGTCTAATGTTGGTGGTCGTAGTGTTCTATACCGTATACTTGCATGGTGGTATGTATATTATATGTCCTTAAAAAATTAAACGTGAATTATTTTATACGTGTTTTGGTCGCAGAGGCAAGGAGATGGCAAAGTCGAAGATATTGTAGAACAGATTTAGTAGATTTAGTCAGATACAATGTCATGCCACTTTGCTTTGTATGTCCTACCTGGCACAGGTACTAATGAGCGAACCATGTAGCCTAGTTGGTAGTGACCCTGCGACATACAAATTATGCAATAGTTATCGCATTAACTTATACAAATTGGCAGACATGCATTTTGTTATATCTAGCACTACGAACTCAACATCATTAAATTACAACAAGTAACTGTCCCACTGCTGGGCTAGGGTCTGACGGGTCCTGTCACTATGTGAAGAGTACAGGTCTTAGTCCACCACGCTGACCAAGTGTGGATTGGTAGACTTCACACACATTTGAGAACATTATGGAGAACTCTTAAGAGTGTAGGTTTGCTCAAGATGTTTTCCTTGATAAAGCAAGTGATAATTAAAACAATCAGCACATCATTTTTGAAAATTAGAAGTGCAGGATTGGAACCCATGCCCCCTTGTTCAGGAGTCCAACATTGAAACCACTCGGTTATTACTGCTTTAACTTGCATCACGTACTGCTTACAATTTCTTAATGTGGTTTAATGTAGGTCCATTGCGCAACAATGATAATATGTGTAACAACTAACCTTGAATAACCTTGACCGTTACTTCTGGCGATGGGAAGGGCGGAACAGAACATTACCTAAATAAAAGGCTGCCATAATGTTCGACGCAGACGTAAGCAATCATCGTAAATCTTTGGTTCCGCCTTTCACGAAATTATGAGATTGATCATAGATGCAGGTTCAATTTCGGAACTCTCTACTACATCGATATAGAAAAATCACAAAAGAAACATTCTTTTTCAGATAACCTATCTTCTTCAAATGGATAAAAATGAAAATGAAATTACAAACGCAGAAACTAATGAACACCGATGTCTTAAAAAAGGCAAAAATAAGAGATAATCCAGCCCTTTTCTTTGAATTATCGGACCTACTTATCCTTTACTATCCTCTTCCTCTGTAAATTGTAATGTGGTACATTCTGTGTCAGGTTCAAATGGATACAAAGATCCCAGAGACTTGCAATATTCTCTATCATCGTTAGACCTTAGTCTACTGGTGCCGCAACCCCAAAGTGAGCCTTGGCCTATTCGACACGAGAACTCGGGACTTGTCTGCGTAGTCTCTTGCCAGTTACTGGCTTTGAGTTCATGCAAATTATACTTGACCCTATCTTCCCACCCTTATTTTTGTCAACCAACATGGCTTTTGGAGAATGTGGTCTAATCTCCTACAAACTAACCAACTAATGTTCTAACACCATCTCCTAAATGGTCTTACTTTCCTAGTCCCAATTTGAGTCTTGTTCTAGGTTGGTCAATGTTGTCATGTACGGCAGCGGAATGGTAGTGCTGCATGCTCGTTTGCTACCTTAATTCCATAAAAAAGTATATATACGAACACTTTCCTTATCCATCTATTTATGCTGTCCAATCTGGGAATAATAAATTCCATTTTCCTGCATGTACTAAATATGCCAATAATACAGAAGGTCAATGATCGAAGTTTTAATTAATGGCTAATGACCGAAGTTAGCAAGTGTAAAATTTAGCATAACAGCCACAATATCAGAGACTGAATTTGTTTTTCGCTCAGATTAATCATCTGTGATTTTGGCAAATATGCATGTGGGTAAAGGATATTTATTGTCCATAAATACCGATTTCTACTAGACTTCAAAAATTGTGCATTTTACATCAATAAGTAAATAATATGACATCATCAAGTAGTCGAAGTTAATTAAATACGCATTATTATGGATAACTCAAAAACTACTTGGCAGATATCCCTGAAATGGGACCACATGACAAGCAACAGCTTTCGAATATAAGTATCATTAAAACGGTACAGTAAAAAATACAGTCGAATTGAGAACCTCCTGCTATTTTTGTAGTTGGTTAAAAATAAGTAAATCCACGCGAGTCAAACCGCGGCCAATAGCTGGATCTCTATATTCTATATTGTATGTAGGTATACGAGTACTCTCATCTCGCATACTCTCTACTAGAGAGACTGATCCCTAAAATGTTTCCGCTGAAGTCGTTGGTAAAATTTATTAGCCAGCATTAAATACTTAAGTACGGTAAGGTCGTAATCCCAAAGCGAAGTTAGGTACATAATATTATGTAGTTTTCGTGATGGTACATCATCACCGACCAAATATTGTGTAGATCGTTAATAAATGACTGTTACTTTTTGTGGTTTGTATTATCGTGTTTTGTTAATAACCGAGAAACGAGCAGATTAGCCACCTGATGGTAGGTGGTTACCGTCGCCCATGGACAGAATTACCGAAGACGTCACCGATACGTTGTCGACCAAGATATAATGAAGCGGTATTTTTACCTTTTGAAAAATAATACGATGAAGAATCACAAGAATTTTAAAAATCTAGGATGTGTGGGCGAACTTTTGAAAAAAAATACCAAAAATAAATTTATAAAATTATTAAAAACTAGTCTGGCGCGGTAACAGTTGCGCAATATGGGGCCGTAAAAAAAGACAAAATAAGTTAAAGAATCCCTTCGAAACCTTTTTTCGTGTGCGTTTACTAAGGCTTCTTGGGGCGAAGCGGGGGCAATTCCTGGTACAAAATATAGCTGCTTTTGATACAGTTTTAGTATAGTTCTGCACACAAGCGTTGTAACAATAGGCAACGCTATGGTCGACAAAGAAAGGAGTATCCATTAGCAGAACGGAAACGCTATAGATACGCTGATAATGATCACTATAGGTATCTCAAGGTCTTACTAATATGGTCCTATTGGACTAGTTTGAACCAAACCGAGCTAAAGTAATTATTTTTTGACGAAAAAAGATGGGTTTTAAGTTTGATGTATCTATCTGTCTGTAAGTGTTTTTAAAATTGTAGCTTTACCTGTTTTTGGCATATAATACAAATAGTATTTTTATTTAGGTATGTGTATGTATGTTCTTATGTATGATTTGTAATTACTGTTTATATGAACATAATATTATTTCTCTGGAACGGCTGGACCGATTTTGACGGGACTTTCACTGGCCGATTGCTGATGTCATAAGGAGTAACTTAGGCTACTTTTATTTTAGATTTTTTTTGTTAAATTCTACGCGGACGAAGTCGCGGGCACAGCTCGTTATGCAGGATACTTAATTAAATACAATAATTAAAAAGAAAGGTATGACATAATTTGTAATGTTTCCTAAAACAAAGATCTTTATGAAAAATTGGTTTTTGATAATTGCTTTTGAATTGATAGAATATGTAAATGAGGAAATATAATGTATGTATACATTATTTACCTACGTATAATATTTGTGATAAAGCATTCATTTAATTAGGTTTATAATCAAGCATAAAACAATTTCTTGATTACATGTTATTGACCAAAATTTACCTAATAAGAGATATTTTACGTAATAATATACAGTCAAAACCAATGATATAGTCATTGGTCAAAACAAGTTAATAAAAAAGTTATGGTTTGTATACTGGAATTGATATTTAGAAACACTGGCAGGTAACTTGCGTTTTGATTAAATGCATGCCGGATGATTTATTCCAATTTCAAATCCAAACCAAGGGACGGTTTGAATAAAGAATATTCACTCGAACAACAACATTGATTCGAATCACGAAACATACGCGGGAGATTATCACTAAAACGGTTTATTTATTTACTTTTCGCGGTCTAAGGTTATAACTTTCGCGGAGCACACGCAAACGTGCGCTCACCGTGACCAGTATTTTGTAACTGAGTACCTACTACCTACTACAGTACCTACCTACCTTACTACCTACTGTAACTGAGCAATGAGCAAGCATGCCAAGCATCAAGCAAGCAAAACGAGATCGCGTTTTGCACTTTTGCAATACAAAATAAATACTAGTATACAGAGTAATAACGTAAAAAAATAAACAAAACCAACCACGTTTGATTATTTTATTTTTGCCTGCGGGTTTCGTTTGAAACAGCTATAGATTAATAACTTTAACTAGCTGGAAGCTTTAGCTGAAACCCAAATGATTGGACAACTTTACGATGTGTCGATTTATCGATATCTGATTTGTTCATTTTCGATACAGCGTAATAGCAGTATTTTTAGAAAACAGGCGTTCATCTGGTTGTTATTGCGATATTTTTTGGAGGCCTTAAAATTTTGTTTGCATTTGAAATGCAGAACTAATCAATTAATATGCTGCTTAAGCCCCTACCTACTTCACTTGGCAAGTGAATTAAAAAACATTTTCGTAAAAAAGTTTATTATAAAAATCTCTTCTCATGACATATTTAATTTGAATGATAAGTTGCTACAGTTTACGTACCTATTAGGTAATATGTGTCGGTTTTGAAATGACCTACTCTGTGGATTGTAAAAAAGAAAGTAGGTAGTAAGTACGTAATGTAATTAATTAGTCTGATAAACGTTATTGTCATTGATTCAAACTACATCGCGAATATACTCGTACAGTCAATACATGTTATTCGTATAATTATAGAACTCTTAAATGTCAAATAGTTGAAAAACAAGCACACAATCAGATAGCAAAAGGTCACCTCCGCCCACGGACAATGGACATCCGTAACGGTAAAGGCATCATGGACATGTAGCCAATATAGACATGAACACAGATACACAGACACAGATATGGACACGCACACGAACATACATGGACGTAAAAGACGTAGACTTGTGGGCGAAGACATCCCTTAACAAATAAATAAAATAATATAGTATCAAACACGCAGTTGGTGCCTTAAGGGCGCGTTTATATGACACGATCGCTTTCGCGTCGTCTAACTGGACCCTAAGGCCCTTTAAAAATCAGAAGATCTTTTAAACTACGCATCAGATTTTGGTGCGGGTTTTACTATCATTCAGAAAATTTCTTCCAGATTAATAGGTATTTTTATGCCTATATGCCTATGGCAATGCTTCGTACTAATGCTGAATGATATGCGCTTTCATTGCTGACGCTCACGACACTTATTAAACTCAATAGGTAGGTACCTTTGTTATATTATTGGCAATTTGTGGATTTAATTATAACCGTGTTCGGTTAGTTTCCAACACAATCACTCACCCATGCTAGGATTCCCTGTGGACGTGCGTGATATACGAAAGGAACAACTATCCAAGACACGAGAAGTATGAGAACGAACATTAATATTTCAGTGTCACCTCATGAATGTCTCCCAGTTGGGAAAGAAGATTGGTAAATAAAAGAACATAATTACATATGTAGATAGGTACCTACGCAAGTACCTACAGACGCAGGTACTACGAATATACGGAATATATTCTGGTTAAGAGTTAGTGAGCTTGGGTATGGGAATATAATTATTGTTTCTAATCCGAAGAACTGCAAAAATTGGCCTGATCAAGAATAAAATTAACGGATATTAAGTAGACGCCTGACAAAATAGGAAGAGCACCGACTGCTTCCGATGCCGTTACTATTCGTAAACTTTGTACTTGTTTGTTATAGCGTTACATTACTCATAGCCTTACACATGGATTCCCTGTATTGTAGGTGCAATGAACAACACACGAAGTCCAGAACACAAACCCAAACCGAGAACAGGAGTTCAAACTCATCATAAAATTTCCGCCTCGCTGGTCAGGATCCTTCAAACGGCAATCCGGCATGTTAACGATAACGCTATACGAGTCGTCCCCAAAGGAAATGACGATGGGTTACTAGGTATCCGTCCATCCATCAATCTTTACATGTACGCTGTTGGATGTAGGCCTCCTCTGTCGCTGTCTTCTTCAGGTCGTCAGTACACCCTGTGCTCTTTATTGGAACTTTTACTAGGAATAATAATTATTTGTCTAGTGACTACTGTTATAAGACGATGTTTTGATGATTACTCGGGAATGCTCTTCTACCCACATTTAATTAGGTCTGAATCTAGTCATATCGCATTGCAGTCTTAGACGTTGCCGTTTAATTTTATTAAATCTTGAAAAATCCTTGAACTAGCGACCACTAGTCCAAATAGTGGCCGCATTCGGAGTTGCATAACATGCTTTCGATCGCTATTTCAACTCCAAAGACATAACAACACAATGGCGCAATGGTTATCACTCGCACTGCCGTTTGAAGGGTCCTGAGTTCGATTCCTATTAATTATTAACTTAGATTCCTAGTAATTTGAATAACGATTATATTTCTTGCAGTAAAGCTAGATCTTGCTGCTATTACACTATAAACATTTGGAAATATATTTCAAATAAGCATATTTCCAAACTTTATTACTCAATTCTGTGAAATATCGCAATGTATTGTAAACAAAACGTCCGTGTCGGTACATACCTGTTACGATTAATGAGCAATATGAACTGAGTGGCGCGTCTTGGACGTTTGCCAAGTTGTAAAGTCTCCATTACTACCAGACGTCTACATTGTAAAAAATTTGGCACGTATACATAATTATAATTTTGTTGCATGAAAACTATTTTATAGTCGGTTCAAACGAACCTTTCAATTAAAGGCTGCTTATCAATTATCTTTTCATATTATCGTCAGTAGGTAAGTAACTAGCAACTTTCAAAATTTCATATACATTATAAATAGTAGTAGCCTAGTTGGTAGCGGCCCTGCCTGCGAAGCGACTATACATATATTACAGGTTTAAAGCCATTTCAACTCACTTGGCCGCACACAGATATATTTATAGGTAGGCAGACAAAAAATAAAAGGAATAGTTGTCACCCTATGGAATAAATCGAGTAATATCTTCTTCAATACACAAATATATGTATCTACCTTACTTTTAAGAAACATAAGACATGCAACACAAAAGAAAATTAATTATTGTTCGGTTAAAAGCAATACTCATCATATTTATAATAGCAATTGTTTCCCGAGATGTAATTCTGCTGTATTTTGTTTATTCATTCAATTCTCGAAGATAAACAGGCTTTGCTTAAGCATGAATCGTGAAATACGCGTAAAATTGTCTGAAACATTCCTTGCTCATCGCAGTAGCCGTTTACACAAATTATTACGCGGACCACGTACAAATCTTTCGGGAGAATTAGTTAATTTGGTTAGATATCCAACTGTATCTTTCCCGCTCGGGTACACTCGGCGTTCCCGAGTTCACCTGATCGAGCCTTTCACCTCAGAGCGTGACGGATCAGCCTCACTTACAGCGTACGGAAAAATGTGTGTGTGGTGCGCTAAAAGAAGTTTTCAATTCAAAAACTATTTATAATTATTTACAAAAAAAATATCGGCATCAACTACTAGCTATTGAAAGGTTTTATTTATCCGACTCGGAAAGCTTTGATCGCGAACGGCCATTCCAATTTGAGCGATTGCAACGTACTCAACCTAAGTTGAATGAAAACGTTTCAAGTAGGTATGATTTATATTTGGAAAGCTTAAAATAAACACGTCATTTTCAGACAAGGTTAATGCCCTACATAAGGTGTGACGTGTTACGTAATACCTCTTTCATAAATATTTCATTCAGTCAAAACGGTTATGTCGGTTTATTAGTAATTAATTATTCATGCTATTTTTGTTATTCAGTGTATTCCGAATGTTATTATTGGAAAGAGAAGAAACTTTTCCAGAAGTTTTCTATAACTTCAAAGCTGGTAATAAAAATTAATTGACAGTCGTACAAAGATAGAAGAAAAACCAAAAGGAACATCAAAGCTAATGAGAATTCAACGATGACATTCTCAATAATAACAACACAAGAATTATAGTGCCACAATGTCTAATGCATTTATTAATAAAACAATGAAATAAAAACCCCGCAAACTTAAATCTCTTCTAGACATTGAAGCGTTCACAGGAAATTCTGGAATTTCGTAAATTTACATAGCGACATAAAAAATTACGGAAACTTATTTTTCAGAAATCGTTAGACTTTTTAATTATATCTCTTAAAACACGTTTAACTGAAAATCATTTATTTCATGTAGGTAGCCATTTATCAATAAGTAAGAACACTTATGAACACATTGTTGTATGAACTTATTATTACTAATTGAACATCAAACATTTTGCATCTTCGTTTCGCAAAGGTGCGATATAAAATATTAAATTTTTAAATGTTATATTTTGTATTGAGGAGATGAACCGACGAAAGAAACTCATCGGAAAAAACTCTTCTGGACCTGAAAACCTCTTCTTAAAATACATGTTTTAAGACAAACCAGAAACGTCTTCCCGAGAAATCGGAAGACTTGTTAATGGTCTCTTAAAAACATGTTTCAAAACCAATTCTCACTAACCTGGTCTTTATCTTCTTGCGTTTTTGGCCATAGCGTAACGTTGAGCACGATTTCTCCCATATCCTGGGCAGGTTTGTTAGGATCCCGGAGACATAGCACCAGATCTTGAGGTCTTCCTAATTCTAAGGCTGTGAGGTCCACCTGGCAGGAACCCATGAAGTCGTCTTGAAGACCCCAGTCGTAGTCGAAGACCTGGTAAAAGCATGCAATATTAAAGACCTTCATATAAGAAAAATAAAGCACATTTAATAATAAATCTGATAATGCAATACTAAAATTGACAATCGTAACAAAATAACACAAGTTTATTCTGTCGATGGTGTAAAAAATGCGCGAGAAACCGAGCGTGAAATTACATTTCTCTTTCTTCTTTTCTTTCCCCCATTTTAAATGGAACAGTCAGTGGGGTTAGAATAATATTGCGATAACCAAAAAATATAATCAAATAAAAGATATCTTTCAAGTAGGTACCAGGTTTTGTTTCCCCAAATGTATCATCCATTTATATCTTTATGTACACGCATGACTGCAAATGTAGCGTGAAATGATGACACAACTAATTTGAGTTTGTGTCTGAAAGGTTATCGACTAAGAAATCCCTGGCATAGATTCTCATGATAAGAGTTACATATAGTCACAGGATTGGTAAGGGCTGTTTTGATGGATGATGTTTTTATTCACTTTTTTATGGAATCAAGGTAGCAAACGAGCATGCAGCACCACCTTCCGCTCCGCCCATGACAACTGTGATCGACTTAGAACAAGACTCAAATGGGGACTGGGATAGTTAGTCCAGTTAGGTGACGGTGTTAGAACATTAGCTGGTTAGTTTGTAAGTATGAGTACTGCTCTTCCTTATTTCTTCTTCTTCTTCTTGTCGTCCTCTCGGATTCGCTTCCGAAACTGAGCTAAATAACGAGCGCAATATAAAAATAAAACTAAAAATAAACGAATAGAGGCCAGCAAATATAATATATTTTGGAGTTATTCTCTGTAGGATACTTTTTGTCCCGAGAAATAGTTTTGTTCCCGAGGGATAAAAGATAAAATTTATGACGGGCATTCTGTTAAGAGGGTAGTAAATAAAGTTTTGACTGCCAAACACAACAATAGTTATAAATAAATGTCTTTCAAAATCTCAGAAGTTTTGAGGAAAACCGACCCTTGAGAAAATAAAATGGGCTAAACATGACATTTACATATATTTTTGATAATAATAATAATAAGGATTCCCAGTGTCGTGGGTGACATGCACATACCAAGAGCACTCACACCCAAACCAAGAACAGAAATTTAAACACATCATTCAAATTTCTACCTCGCTGGGAATTGAACCAGGACCCTTCGAACAGCGGTCCGACATAGTAACTATTGCGCCATATAAAAAATTATAACAATTTATAAACGCGTGTGTAACCACAAAGTATTCTATGAGTCAGTATTCTTCGGGTTGATTGAGTCATCCAACTTTCAAGCTATTGATTTCAAGTTTGAATAAATTGAAATCAAACCACCGATAAACGAGACCCGGACAAAGAGACAGGAAGAGAAAGAGGGAAAGAGAGAGTTATATTAAATTTGTCTATTCGACAAATCGTATTTGCAAGCGAAGTTTCAATAGAGCAAGTCGTGCAGAAAAGGGAGAGATAATTATGGCGCGACGGCGCGTCGTGAGGCGAGATGGGATTAACCCCTAGTGATACAATGGGATAATAATGATCGTTAAATGTAAAGAGGAGAACGGAAGCAGGAAAGGCTTCATACGAATAAGATTGTTAGGATTTTAGGATGCGTTACCTAAGACGCTGGCAGCATTTCCTCGCTGTATATCAATGCTAATACGCTGAAAGCCAGGTTTGGGATCTCCTGTCTTATCTTATATTGTTTTGGTTGGCTTCAACCCATTAACGACCCACTAGTGAGCACGGGTCTCTCATTGAAGAGGCTTAGAGCATACTACTTTACGCTGCTGCAGTGCGGAGGGATGGGTACCCACCCTAGTATCGGAAGTTCTTATGCCACCCGAAGGTCTCTGACATGGCTTAGTGACGGTTTGAAACGATAACAACCGGGACCAACGGCTTTACGTGTCTTCAGAAGCACGAAAACGCTCAAGAAACTTTTGCCAGTAGCGGTCATCCATCTAACCACCGCCCGCTCGGTCGATTACTTTGGCAAGCCACGAGACTATGAACTCTTTTTGGGTTATTTGTCTAAGATGATAACCACAAGGACACCACAGGCAAGAGTTAAAATGAGTACAAAGTGACTCCCCATCCACCAGTCTAGCCTTACCTTCTAAATATACGCTGGATTATCATGGTGATGTGATGAAAAATTTCGATAGTGAATTAGAGACGTGCGTTTGGCATTTTGTAAGCACATGGTTAGCAGTCAATAAATTATCTTACGAAGTAGGAAACCGACGAATGCTACAACTTTGTTTGAAACTTTGTCCTCGTAATAAACTCTGTACCGCCTGAGTATAACAACTTCGAAAACTACATTAGTCGCAAAACGCCTAAGTTTGTAATGAAAATAGTTGTAATTTCGGCTGTAGGTAGGTAGGTTTAGTAAGTAGCTAAGTAGGTTTAAAATCATATGTGGTATGTGGTTTTGGAGTTCATACTTTTCTTTTTCGAGATGAAAAAACCGATAATGTAATTAACCAGACCAACTCTAGAATATTTTTTCTCTTTCTCCATACCTAACTGTATGTAAAGCTGAGGATTTTAATTAGCTATTCTTTTATATAAATATCTGATAAACGACGGGTTATATTAGAGTGGTAATTCACTATTGCTTGATAGAAAATGTTCAAATCCCTATTTCAAGACCTATTTCATACTGCAATAATGTATTTATCATCACTCCTAAGAGCCAAATTACACCTCATAAGGTCATGACATTCCCCCGCGCTAGTATTCCGTGTCGCGGCGGGTGCAACACAACTAACAAACACCACTAGCACCCACAACCAGAGAACAAACTTTTATCTGTCACATAAATGTTTGTCTAGGGCGAGAACCGAACCTGGAGCTTCGCAGGCATGGCCACTACTAATTAGGCTAGGGCCGTCAAGAGGCTTTGTCAAAATAAATCACAAAGTTACCTTAAGCTGAACGGGAACAAAAGGATCTTCAATCGGCACGGTGAAGCATTCATCCCAAACTGGATTCAATTCTCTGTACACGATCCTGGATTTGTGAAGAAGTCTTCCTCCAGCCTTGAATTTCACGTAGGGGTCACTGGTGCCTGACAACAAGCCTGGTTTTCGAACCCACAAAGTGTACAATTAGATAAGAAGCAAACTCAGGATAAAAAAGAAAACCTATTTGACCACGGAGCTATATTGGGCCCGATACTGTTTAATGTAAATTTATTTCTAATTTAGGTATTATGACATACAGTTTTTTAATAAATGTGAACCGATTTATTAAATTTTTATGTTAATAAACTTTTTAATATTATTTTTCTGGAACTAACAGAGCCTTAGAATCTAAATTTGGGATTTTAAATATTTAGGGCCAGTTTCACCGGTTCCGGATAAAGTTCCGGATAGCCCTAGGAATTTATCTGCCACTTAGCAGTTGACGGAGCGGCAACGTCGCTTTTTGCGTTTCGTTACTACTACGTAAATTATTGTCATTTGAAAATTATTTTGAAAACTTAATTAATAAAATACTTTTTGTTCAAAATAATCCAATTCGACTTTTTTAATATTTTCCAGTATAATTTTATCATTATAGAACGAAAATAGTAGGATTTATAATAATATGATGTACTACAGTTCAAATTCCAAATGTGTTATAGAAACGCCACTTGAAATATTTTTTATCCGTCAGATAACGCCTAACAGCCACTTGAACTGGCAGATAGCTTAACCAACACTTTTCTCTGTCACTTCTATCAGATTACCTGAGAAGCCAAAAAATGTAGTTTATCTGGGAGTTGAGTTCCTAGGGCTATCCGGAACTTTATCCGTAACCGGTGAAACGGGCCCTTAGTCAATTAATTACAAAATCAATTACATACCCTCCAGTACCAAATTACGATTTTCATATATTTTTTATTTTGACTTATCAATTAAAATTATGTGACTTACCAAATACTAAATTGAATGTGTGTTTAATTAATTATTTAGTGCCAATTTTACTTCAAGTTAATAAGTAAGTGTGAAGTGAATTTTAGTGCTCCTTAGCGTATTGAAAGGAAATTGAAACCAAAAATATAAAAAAGTAAAAGCAAAAGCTCAGTATACTTGCAATTAAAATAAAAAAACATGCGAAACAAAACTAATTATGATATTTGTGAGTTTTGTGTAGAAGTGTTATTTTGTTGCGTGTGTGTATAATTGTTCCTTAAGTTTAAGTAATTAATAAAATGTGCTTAAGTAAAGCTAGTATTGTCTTGGCGTTGTATATACGTGATATGTTATCTGTGATTCATATAGTACTTAATTAAAAAGTAAAATCAATATTTGGAGAAAATGTATTCAGATATACGATGTAAAACTTAATTGCCTCAATTTAAATCCTAACCATACCTTCCACAAGTTTAGGTAAATTATTTTTATCATAATAAAAATGGAGATGTCAACAAAAAGCTTTAAAGTTTAAATCAAATCATATCTAAATCAAAATTGATTTGTAAAATAAAAAAGGAAATACCACTTTGATACAAAATGTTTACGTCATAGGTAAGTTTAACAAATACGTTACCCAAGTGAGTGGTAATTACCTGGTGTTTACGATCGATGCAGCGACCTTTAAGATATTTATCGTCATTACAGGAAAACTCATTAATTTTCCCCAGGTGCTGTAGACAGTCTATAATCGATGAACTTGGACATTTAACTATAACATGACAAAGTTACTTCAGTACATTTGTTTATGGAATTAAGATACGAGTAGCAAACGAACACGCCCTTATGCTGCCCATGACCACTGTGACCGATACAAAATAAGACTCAAATCAGGACTAGGATGGTTGGTCCAGTTAGCAGACTGAACGTTAGTTGATTAGTTCGTTAGTAGTTACGAGGACTGGGGCAGGGACTGTGATAGACAGTTTGTAATTGATGAACTTGGACATTTAATTGTAACATGACAAAGTTACTTCAGTACATATTCAATACTAGTTTTTGCTCGCTGCTTCGACCGGTTGCGAATTGAAAAACGATAAAATATCGGGATAAAAACTAATCTATGTCCTTTACAGGGTATCAATCTCCATACCAAATTTCATCTCAATCGGCTCAGCGGATTAAGCGTAAAAGGCAGAAGACAGAAAGACAGACAGACAAACAGAAAGACAGTATTTTTGCATTAATAATAGATATTAGTATATAATGATCACTAGTAAGAACCAAATTTCCATATTGTTATTATTTTTGTTACTGAGAAAATGTTTTGTTATCTGAGAAAATGGTTACGAAATAATTTGATTCCAGAAAGGTACAAGCCTCATATAAATGTTACGCCTTCCGTTGAATTTTTCATCAATATTTAAATTGGAATTCGCAACACGCGGAATTTTTGATGTGCCTTTCGGGTTATGGTCAATCGTTGAGTTAGTTCCTATTCAGACTAAGTATTATAAAATCAGCAGAGATTCTTTGTACGGACAACATAATTTGTGATTAGCTGAGCTGATTGTATCTAGACCAGATACATTATTTTTTTATTCAAATTCGAGAGTAATAAAACAATACAGATTAGTTATTTTGTGGGGGAGAAAAAGGCTTTTGAGTCTGTGACCGCCAGATTTAAGTACTTCCATCTTTCATTATATTTACGTTTAAATTACTTTATTAATTTAGTTATACTAACAGGTTGCAAAAGAGCAGAAATGCTTCGTGATGGTCAGTGATCGCCATTGCGTATTCTGCGTATGAAGAAAGTAATGAAACCGATTCTTACGTCAGTTTAAAAAAGCAGCACTGATTTTTAATTCCGTGATAAGCGTATCATTTTGTTTTGTGCCAGCCTCACTCAGCCTACGTGTGTTTTGTGCTCGTAGATTGAGAAAACTATAGACAAAACAGAGAATATAAAAGCAAAGAAAATTATTTAGTAGAATTTGACATCATACATTAGAGATTAGACAAAAGTCTGATTTGCACAAAATGAAACAAAATATGATAGTTTATTTAACTACGTAAGACTACTTTAATGCACACTCATTTCGGGAAACTGTTAAAACGTTAATTTAAAAATGAACCTCAAAAAACATTGTGATTATGTTAATAACACATAATAATTATATGGATGAAAAATGTTCATTGTTTGAGTGACAGAAATATTATTAGTCGTCTATAGTATTCTCTGTCTACGGCAGTATTGATGTGTCACAGCGTGTGTTGTAAGTGAAGTGTTGGTAACCTACCGCTCTTGTCCATCGCTACCAAGTTCTGTCCTCTCTTCAAATGTATCCGGAGTTGGAAGAAAGCGTGTTGTCTCAGCTGTTGCTCTCTCAGTCTTTGTCCTTCATCAGGCTCCTGAAAATAAAGCAAAACATATTTTATTGAAGTGACATTCTTATTAACATCCTCTGCTAAATGGCCTAACCATCCTAGTCCCGAATGAAGTCTTGTTCTGTGTCAGTCTCAGTTGTCATGGGCGACAGCGGAGGGTGATGCTGCGGGCTCATTTGCTGTATTAATTCCATTAAACAGTGAAACTTCTATAACGACGAAGTTGCGAGAAATTTTATGCGGGTTAAAATAATAAATTGCAACTTTTTCTTGTAACGGAAGTTACGTTGCGACGGAAGTTGAGCAACTTTTGCTGCAAAGTTTTACTGTTGCGGATGTATTAGTATACCACAATATCAAAAAAGTAGAAGTGCAGTCCCCACTGCAAGACTGCAAGGGAAAGAAGACGGAAAACGTTGAAGTTAAGTTGTGGTTAGAGACGGAGACAGAGACAAACAAAAACAAGCGATACGTCGTATAGAAGTTTTAGTTCTTAACAAACATTTTATTGTACACCATACTTATGTGACAAGAAAAGCGTACTACTATAATAATTTTAAGGTTGTGTACTAATGACGACCATAAAGTTTGGCTTTTTCTTCCAGATAACCTTTGGAAAGATAACAAAAACTAAAGACTTACTAAATTACTAACTGGACTATTACTAACAACATGTTACAGGACTAACTATCACTAACGACCCCTGCCTCAGTTCTCATACCTTCTACATGACCACCCTCTGCTAAAAAGCAAAAAGGAATGTTGGTATAGTACTGCCGACGGCTATAGGCCGCTCTGAAGTTAGGCTTTCCGATATAGTGCGCAGGTATTGTACTTTAGAGAGAGACAGCGACACGAACACTGAGCGTGTAACTGAAACAAACAATCCTCAAAGTGACACCCCGCGCGTCTTGCCACCATTTCGACCCTAAAATTGACTTCTGCGCAGCGATCCGAACAAAGTTCAGAGCGGCCAAGAACCGCCGGCCATACTATAAGGTACATTGCAAACACACATGAATCTTATAAACCCTTACAAACAATAATTAATGATCTTGCCGGTGGTTCGACAGAACACAATGATCATACATTTAATTATGAAAATCTATTATGTAAGCTTGTGTTAATCTGTAACCATTGGCAGGTCTTAATAAATCAGTCAACTGCGAATGATTGATAAATACGATCTGGGAGCTTCAAGTATACAATACCAATACACTTATCAATACATATCATCATCATATACATCACATCATGTATTACATGTATAAAACACATAACTGATGGATGTTAGGACATGGGGGATAATTGAGAAAAATACATTGGTTTTTTTATTTACTTACAATGCCATTACAATCGTTTTAGAACTTGTGTCGGTTCTTCTGTGCGTTTGTGCCCGATTATGCCAGAAACAGCTGAACCGATTTTAATGTGAATTTCCCAGATGTAACTGTGGATAGCTAGGGATAACTAGCAGTGTTTTTTTTTCATTTCAATCGGCACCCAAAAAGGCATATTTAATGAATTCCGTCTAAACGTTTTTTGTGAGATCACAAATTCATTAAGGTATAGGTTTTCCGAAGTGAGTCGAAAACACTGGTACACAATACAAAACAATTTTAATATTGTTTACTTAAGTACGAACGGTAAGAAATAATCTGTTTAATAAAAACTTTGTCGAATATTCGGCGTTTGTACAAATTTCACCTTAAAGGAGTGCGCACAGTACAACGACTCCACGACCGACAGACGCCAACGCGACTAAAACCTTGACAAAGCTAACATTCAATTATGAGCCTTATATCTTTGAAGGTAAGGTTGAATTTCGAACTTATACTTAAAAGCCCTATACGGCTCGCCCTACACCCATAGCCGTTCCGTTTCGAGACCAACGCGTCGACGACTCACCGTAGACGAGTAGTCCACGCGTCGACCGACACAATGACTTAAGGACTGCGCACAGTACAACGACTCCACAACCGACAGACGAAAACGCGACTAAAACCTTGACAAAGTTAACATTCAATTATGAGCCTTATATCTTTGAAGGTAAGGTTGAATTTCGAACTTATACTTAAAAGCCCTGTACGGCCCCTCCCCGCCCTACACCCATAGCCGTTCCGTTTCGAGACCAACGCGTCGACGTTGCGTTGACGACTCACCGTAGACGAGTAGTAGTAGTTTAAGGAGTGCGCACATTACACCAACTCGACGTCAACTCCACTCCGTTTCAACTCCGACGTTCTGTTCCGCGATCAACGCTTCATCGACGTCAACTCGACTCCGTCTCCACTCCGTTTCAACTCCGACGTTCCGTTCTAGGTACATTACGTCATTGTGTCGGTCGACGCGTGGACTACTCGTCTACGGTGAGTCGTCAACGCAACGTCGACGCGTTGGTCTCGAAACGGAACGGCTATGGGTGTAGGGCGGGGAGGGGCCGTACAGGGCTTTTAAGTATAAGTTCGAAATTCAACCTTACTTTCAAAGATATAAGGCTCATAATTGAATGTTAGCTTTGTCAAGGTTTTAGTCGCGTTCGCGTCTGTCGGTCGTGGAGTCGTTGTACTGTGCGCAGTCCTGTAATGTACCTAGAACGGAACGTCGGAGTTGAAACGGAGTGGAGACGGAGTCGAGTTGACGTCGATGAAGCGTTGATCGCGGAACGGAATGTCGGAGTTGAAACGGAGTGGAGTCGGAGTGGAGTTGACGTCGAGTTGGTGTAATGTGCGCACTCCTTTATACTGCCTTTGTTGCTACAGTTCTACTGAATTCATTATTTATTAGGGTTGTCAGAAATGATGAATATAAAATTTTAGAGTGACTCAAACTCATGGCAGAGATTTAATGATTAATTTAATAATTATAATATTTCAACTCAAATATCGGTAATTTATATTGATGTCATTTTTTAATATAAGTATTTAATTTAAATATAACAAAATAAAACGGGATTACACAAAATCCGTACTAATATTATAAGTGCGTTGTTTGTTTGTCTTTCATTTACGTCAAAACGAATCATCGTATTTATATTACGATTTTATGTTTGGTTGAAAATTAGTTGAAGGGCTGGAGAGTGATATATGGTAATTACTTGTTTTCGTGGAAAAATATGTAATTTCCAGAGAAAAACATGATTTAATCAGCGCTATAGATGGCGTAACGGTTAATATCTAATCTTTAACGCTTTATTGAGATAATTTACAAATATGATTATTGTTCTCACTGGTAAGAACAGAAATAAGATGAAATAACCAGATTGTTTCGTGGGACACCAGGTAGGAACGAAGTTCCTTCGGCTACTGTCGCGCCTGCGCACGTCTCATTTAACGCTTTTATTCCACGCACTTTTTTCCACGCTTACGGTTTTACTATCACATATTTTTCAGTTCGGTCGCGCAGCAAAATCCATATCCCCTCCAAGCCTGCCGTAAGGAACTTCGTTCCAATATAAATTTTGATTGTTATTGCTATTACGACTATAACAAACAGTGCGGTTAACAACATCTTCGAAACGCTTGTATAATTAATGTAGTTATTTATGTTGCAACTCACAACCCTATTCGCGGTACCTTAACAAAGTTCTCCAGCAATATCGCCGTTAAATATTCAAGAGTTTAATTCATAAGCCTATATAGGGGAGTGGTTTGGTTGGTTTTATTACTGCCACTGCGCCGTTTCTCATTTTTAATAGGTCCTTATTCGACAAAAATGCTGTGAGAGTTTCTAACTGCCGCGTTATTAAATGTTTAAGTACTCTAACCATACAAGCCGACATCCCCTTTTTTACGGGCTTAAATTATCAAATGAGCTTGCAACACTACCCTTCCGCTGCCGCCCATGACATCTGTGACCGGCAAAGAACAAGACTCGAATTAGTACTAGGATAGTTAGAAGAGGGTGTTAGTAAGAATGTTAGTTGTGCCAGGCACCTACTATTGCGGGCGGTGGGCGATATTTATAGATAACTACTAGGTGTCCCAGCGAACTTCGTACCGCTCTATAAGTAATAGACAAATAATTTGCAATAAAATAAAATTGCGACTATAATTAAACATCTAAGCTATCCTATCTCTCAAGTTGGACCAGACTGCTCACGGTGTGCCAATTTAATTTAAAATCGGTTAAGTAGTTTAGGAATCCATCGCGGAAAAACATCGTGACAGGAGATTTATATATATTAAGATAAGCGGGTCCCAGTTTCCTTCATGGCCGGCAACCAGTTAGTATCAAAGTTTATAAAGAACAGTTTGTGTACGCGTCGCCTCACCCATGAATTTGTCGTCCTTAACTCAAAACTGTATATTCGTCGGTGCGTACATGGCGGCGCAGCGGCGTGCACGCAAATACGCCTCAATGGTACCTTTGTTTTACAAGAATCTTGTTAAAATACTCTACCGTACATAGAACCTAATATAAAAGTTATATAGGGTGTTTATAATGTCTCGTTCGTTCGAACGTAAAAACGTGATGTGTGAGGGAGTGAACAGGAAATGACGTCATACCAATTGCAACCGCTCTGGTGGCGACGACCTGGCATAGTGCGCCGGAGTACCCGACGTGGACGGCACCGGGTCGATCGATTGCTGTCGAGATGATGCGTCTGCGGACAATAGTGACACTTTGGAAATAGAAAAAAAAATGTTTCACATTGGTACTGCGGCAAAAAACATCACATAAACACAAGATGCTACAGAACTATACGAAAAACGAACGCACCCAGCTTTGCCGCGGCGCTGACAAAGCTAGCACCGCAACGCTGGTTTTCAGTGCGTCCGTCTTGTCTGCTTACAATAGAATAATGGCTGAACACTAAAGTTAAGTAAGTAAATCTTACGATTGGCGATGCGTTTTGCCTTTATACAAACTTAGAACATTAAAGTGTATACAGTTTGATTATTAATTATCTCAGATGACCAATAGTACGAGTAGCTTATACCTATATACAACAGACAACTGCCAGAATAACCGTTTAACTCAATCTTTTATTTCCGTTATGATATAAGGTGTAAAAAGAGTTCTCCTTCAGTGCCAGCATAGTATTGGCGACTGTCCTGGTGTTGCAACTTATTTTGCAATGCATTTGCTAAGCTTCTTTATCATCAACCAATAAAAGTATCTTACCCTCCCTCTTGCGGAAGAGGCGCATTCTCCGCCACTTCCTCACCGCCGTCTTAAGTTTCTTCATCAGCGCGCAGTTCAGGAATGCGCGTAATATTCTCCGTCGCCATACTTCGCACATCTACTGATCTATGGCACTTGTGTTGTCTGGTCAATGACGTCACAGTGCACTAACAGTTCCTAAGTTCTGACGTCATGGTTTTAACTGGTCACAATGGTTCATCTTTTTATCGTCATATTTGATTTTGGAATTGTTTTATCGTTATTGTGTCGTCGTTGGTAAATAAAAGTAGTTTTTAGTTCGTCAATTCGTAGTTTTTTGGGTGAAACTTCATGTTCTTTGGGAAAAGAGTTAAATTAAATATATAAAAATTAAATGTCTTTTGGTTATTGTCTAAAACCAACTTAGTACGAGTAAATGTGAGCGTATATTATCTGTATTATTTTTAATTTTTTGGAAGAAATAAGTAAAATTTTAAAGATTAAATCTACATACATCTAAGCATCGCTATACTCGTACAACGAGGAATTGCCGCCAATATCTCAGGGCCTAGCTGTATACATTTATTTTAATTCTTATTTTATTCTATCTGATTTTTTTTGTCTGAATAAATGAATGAATAAATAGTTTGTTGTATACATATATTGATAACAGTAGGTAATTGCAAAGTCTCACAGTAAGCCATGTAAAATATTGAACAAACGATGAAATATTAAACAAATGGTGATATTAAATTAAGATTTATTATTTCTAACGTCAATATCTCGTAAATATGTCCATATGTATGCCCTTTAAATAAGTATACTATTTTCCTTCTCTGTTGACTACCAGTTTAACAAATAGTCTGTATGTCTACAGTGTGTATGGCAAAACAGGGTGTAAGTGTAACCAAAATGGCGTCCCTGACCCGTTTGGCGCGATGCCAGAACGTTCCACTGTCTTCAGCTTAAATCATTCAATAACTGGTTCTAATTGTTTCGGAGCTATGTATGGCATTTAAGGGAAAAATTAACGAAACTTTTTACAATACGTACTACTGCCACTACCTATACTGATGTAATATACAATACTTTGAAATACAGGAATATACAATCAATATTATGTTGACTGTGTGGCGACATCGTGACACACGTCATACGGTGACGTCATGACAAGCCTGAATCATGCTATCGAAGTTTTCTACACCGCTTACGTATATACAAGTTCCTAACGAAGTCAGTCGGATCTTGGCCGCTCCCCGGGCATGTCGTATCGCCCGGCGGGAGATCTTCCTTTGCCAAAACCGGATTTAATTAAGTATCGTATCATAAACATTTTTCATAGGTTACCCAAATGATATAATCTTCTAAATTATAATTTAGAATAATAATGTCTTCTTTCTTTCTTGTTCACTCAAGACGACGCGATTCTTATACGTGAGTATTAGGTAAAGGTATATTGCCTAAAATTGACAGCGTCTTGTAAGGGAATGTTATCCATGTCTAATTCATTGTAATACCCTAAGTAATAAAAGTTGGTACTGAGATTTCCGTTGTCCTGTAATGTTACTCCGAACGAGTAATCCACTTAAGAACTTTGAAATGAGACAGCGTTTGAACTTGTAAAATAAACAGTATCTACCTACTCAGTAACGATTCAAATTCGTTATTTATCAGAAGTTATGAACCTTCGTATTATTACGAGCTTGTGAGTCAAATCTTGCAATTTAAATTTGACCCACTTCTCAGTGTCGATTGAGCTGAGCTTTGAATGTAGTGGAACTAAGCTGTAAGTTCCTAAGATAAAATAAATGATTTGAATTTGGAAAAAACAAAGTGAGGTCCCAGGTTCGCTTCCCATCGGTTTTATTTGACAAAAAAAGTTTGTTGTTATTTGTTATAGCTCCGTATTTCACCATCCTAAATCCTTTTGTTATTCTTTTTACAGGCTATAGTCCACCACGCTGGCCAAGTACGAATTGGCGGACTTCACACACCTTTGAGGACATTATGGAGAACTCTTAGGTGTGATAATTTATAAGTTAAGTGATAATTAAATTATAAAACACGCCAATTCCATATACAAAGCCCAGCGTCCAAACCACTCAGCAAACAGCAAATGAGCATGCAGCAACAACCTTTCGCAGCCGCCTATTAAAACTGTGACAACACAAAATAAGACTCAAATCGGGACTACGATGTTTAGTCAGTTAGTAAATGCTTTTATACGCTATTTTATACAAAGGTTACATTAGGTACGACTTAGAGCCGATTTCACCAATTTCGTATAAGTCTTTATTCCCGGGATAAGTAATCAATTACTCGCGAGTAAGCCCATTTTACGTTTCACCAACATATAAAATCTATTCTAGTGTACTAGAGTCAAATCATATACCGCCGATTTCGGCCGAGTAAACTGCATTCATAGATAAGTAGTGTCACTGTCTCTGCCACTAGTCACGGTCAACTCAACTGTCAGGTACGTATTATTCGAATAAATAAAAGAATACACAGCGCTATGGCGGAAGTATACGTCAAACTGTATATTTTACTTGGGTGCATTACGCATTCATTCAATTCATTCGTTCAAAGTCTCAGGGTATGCGAGAGTAAGATATCTATGGTGAAGTTAACCATCGAATAAATTGACAGAGTCAAATTATACTGGGAAAGCTACTCTAATGTAAACGCTGTGTTGGTGTAATCGGCCCTTAATAGCAAGAATACACGATCCAAAACGTGATCTTCGTTTGTTATTTGAAGCGCGAGAACAACTCGTGCCTAAAGTTTTCGACCGCGTCGCTCGGGAATTACGTGTAAAATACACTTCTCATCCAACAGACTTTTTAGAGTCAAACAAGAAAATAAAGTTACCCCCAAGGGAGCAAGAATAAAGGTGAATGTGGCCGTCGACCTAAATTACAGACCTTGTAAATTACGCCCAGCAAGCTTGGCCGGAATTAAAGTTTTTATTGTGTTTGTAACTTAAATGTCTACTTTAAATAGGTGACCCTTGCTTCATCGTCGCCAACTTTTCAGATTGGTTTTACTGATATCCATATGTCGTGCTGTCTTCTTGTCACCTTCTGATGAATTATGTGTAAATTTAAAAAAGAAATCTTAATCGTGCATTGATAATTACGTTGGGATAAAAGTTGCTTGAAACAATTTAAAAATAATAATTGTGCATTTTTTATTTCAGATTTGGAGTTAGAAAAAAGAAATCTACGCCGAATGATCTATCTACCACCAATATAAATTTTTGTACAGCGTTAAAATTAACCCTATTTTCATACATTATGATCTGAACTCTCAAATGTTTATCTGCTCTGGTAAAACTTTATATTTGGTGGGTTACAGCGTTTCTGCTTTTTGCGTCGATATAGAAAAGAAAATAAAAAGTTTTCTGAACCGAAGCGAGCGTGGGACTACATTACAAGACGTAGGAGCTATATTATTTTGTGTTTCTATCCTTATCACGTTGACTTC
This sequence comes from Ochlodes sylvanus, assembly GCA_905404295.2. Lineage (NCBI taxonomy): Eukaryota > Metazoa > Arthropoda > Insecta > Lepidoptera > Hesperiidae > Ochlodes > Ochlodes sylvanus. Next base: position 2,866,913 of record FR990147.1, read on the forward strand.
CTTTTTACCCGCACAAACACATCACATCCTTCCTCGTTCACTCAGATAAAGAATAAAAAGGTTCCTGTATACATGCTTCCTAACCTTTGTCACTGTGAACTAACCTTCATCTCGTAGCAGCAAGGTTGAATATCACCTTCATCAGGTAAATAAGTTTTGCAAACTAGTCAAACACCTTCAAGGTCGATTTTCTTATAAGTTTGGGAAAAAACATCACGGTTTTTGCTATTATGTAATGCATGTAACACGGTGTATTAAATGAAGTAAAAGAAAAATAATCTAATGTGTCCCAGTCCTCATACTTACTAACTAACCAACTAATGTTCTAACACCGTCACCTAACCGGACTAACTATCCCAGTCCCCATATATGAGTCTTGTTCTAAGTCGGTCGCAGTTGTCATGGGCGGCAGCGGAAGGTGGTGCTGCATGCTCGTTTGCTGCCTTAAATCAATAAAAAAAATAGTTTTTTCAAACTAAAAACGCTTTTATAATGCTATAAGTGAACTATAAATGAAAAGCAATATATTTAGTCACTGTATTGTTAAGCGTTGAGAAGTTTACTTATCTGAAGCCAATTTTGGGCGTAGTATCCGTAGTAGTATCATGCTTACCATAAAATTGCATTGTCATCTGAAGAAAAGGTTTATTCCAAATTTCAGCACCATCGGACACTGAGAAGTAGTTCAAATATAGCATGCAAGATTTGATCCAGTAAGTAACAACACGTCAAGTTAAATAGAACCTTGTTACAAGTTCTAATTCAGCTTACAAGACTTAACCCGAACATACAAACAAACATTGTAAGTTAAATAAAAGATTGTAACAAAAGAGGTAGGAAGGTCTACAACAAACAAGTTATCGAGAAATTGTCGATCAACTTTCTCACAAATTCCATTGAGAATTCCGATTATTCTACCTACCAGCGTATTATGTCGGTAGATCGGACACTACCCTAAGCAATATTTCCACGTAAATCGTTTGTCATGCGGCTGAGGTCACAATGAAACGCCCTCGTGTCTGCAAACACATTAATTATGAAGCTGAATTTTTAAAACAAATGAATTTCTATGTAAACACATTCTGGTTATTACATTTTATGATTTATTTTTATTTTTACACTCAATGTTTTAACGGGTTTTTAAAGTGTAGGTTTTCTAAAGGACAGACTCAGACAGAAATATGTATGTACGTGCAGAAGTTGACATGCCATTTTCAATGTTTGTTACGAAACCAGTTTAAAAAACACAATGGATATCTCAACAGCGTGTTTCAGAAATCAGCACAGAGCCACCAAACTGATATATTTCTGAACCACAATGGCCTAATAGAATACAAAATAAAATATTGATAAACGAATGTAGTCAAGATATTTCAGATATTCTTTTCATTGCAATAATAACAGGACGCGGTATTTTCTACACATTAATAGAATCTTGTTTAGATAACAAAGTTGCAAAAGTAATGTTGAATTCTACAGTATTTTATTAATATAATTTGGTAACTAAATGCATTAATAACAATGTCTTTCAATCGCTATTGCCATCTGTCGTTAATTATATTTTTATCTTTCTTACAACTTCTACAAAATATTTGAACGCTTAATATAATTTTACTAATTTTATTATTTTATAGGCTTATACACACGGGACAACATTTTTACGACATTTCTACATTTCCTTACAAAATACCTTTAAATATTTGAATTTTCAAATCTTCAAATAAATATGAGATTTTAAATTCGTATTCATTTAATTCATGACAACTGACATAAATAACCCTGACCTATATAAAAACTCCAACAAAAATGCTTTGGAAACAATTTCTCTATTTTTGAAGTTTGTTAAAAAGAACGACTTGTTTACGGCGAAGACATAGTTAATTTAACTACATTGTAAAAGAGCGATAAAACTGAATGCTGCTACTACGTCATCAAAGTGAATAGCAAAACAAAGCAACCGCAGTCCTATCTCTACCTACCGTGGTAAAGGACTCTTACACACGAATAACATTTTGTCTACGACAGATTAAATATAAGCATAAAATCAGTAAACAACATTTGAGAACCAAACTAAGATTTTGTCATTTCTTGTGTTCGATTATAATGAAAAGTTTGAAAAAACAAAAAATGTTAATATTTTTAAATTTACGTTGCTAAAAACGCCTTGGTAAAAGTTTTATAGGAATACGTGAATTTAAAATTTTTCTTTATAGAATACTGAAAACTTTGAATTTTAGTCCCATCTGGAAAACAGTTCGACTAGCAATGGAGAAGCCAAAGCCATGTACAATATATTTGATAAGAAAATCTGAGTGCGTTTAATAAATTAAATTGCTTTTGTTTTGATAATCCCATTTCGCAAATACAATTTTTAGTCCTACACTGAACTGAAAACAGCACGACTGTAGTTGCCGACGAAGTGTGTTGTCTCAAAGTGTTGCTCGTTTGTAAGAGCTTAAAATTATCTTTTTAACATGAAGGACCTTTGAAGGGCAGAGGGGTGACAAAAGTGCCAATTCATGATAAGCAATGCTATTAGAATGTTATTATTAACATGGAAATAATTTAATATCTGTGAATTTGAAGATTATAGTCTTTTGTAAACTTATGTTGGTAAAGAATTGACAATTAAGCAGCCAAGTTTATTGGCGGAAACCTATGTGTTAGTGCAGTTGCTTTTTAATCTTACAAGTAAAAAATTGACTTCAAAATAATGCAATTTTAAGACTTATATGGTATTCTCATGGATGCCATTGCCAGAACTGGACCAAATTAAAATTGAACCACGATTATGAATTGTTTTACCGATATTTCGACCCAGTTGAATGGATCATGGTCACGGCAAGACTGTCTCGCCGTGACCATGATCATGAATACCCGTTTGCATTTAAAATACCTTCCCGTTCGTTTTGCGTAAGTACCCACTTTAAAGGAATGGAATAGCCTGCCTGTCGTCGTTCGCGCGACTTTGATGTGGTAATCTAAAAGAAAGGGTAAATAAATTGTTACTGAGTTACTATCATCAACGCCTTTTTGATGCAGATACAAGCAGACAACTCGCACGATGGTAAGTATTCATAATATCCCACATTAATAACAAACGCACCACCGATGCGTTGTCGACCTAGAAAGAGCCGGATCAGGACAAGTCGTTTTGCGGCTGACTCAAACAAGAGATTGGTAGCTGGCCCCGAAATAACCCGTAATAATAATAATCAGTTAATAATATATTCACTTTATTCACCACCACTATCATGTAGCATTATTTACAACTATTGACTTATTATTTACTAGTGACCCGCCCTCGCTTCGCTAAGGGAAACTTTGGATAATTCACACTATATCTTTATAAATTATGGCCTGTGTTGTTGTGATGTGTAAGCTATATTATTGTAAAGTTTCAGCAAAATCCATTCGGCAGTTTTTGCGTGAAAGAGTAACAAACATTCATACATCCATACAAACTTTCGCATTTATAATATTAATAGGATGAATAAATAATGTGAAAGGAAACTAGTCCAGAAATGGTATAGAAAAGGAAATTTAGTACAATACTATGACCTCATTTTCAAGTGTTTTCCAAGGCACAGCTGAAATCACAATACTGGACTTCAGCTGGAGTAGAAAGGAAAATATTGTATTTTAAAACCTCAACTCGGAACCCAACCGTGCTGCGGAAAGAAAATGTTATTTTTCGGGTCGAGGGTAATATAATTGGTACGACTGCCCGTCTACCTTAGTGGACCCAGTATTAATTGCCAGGACTGGCAAATAAAATAATTATAATAATTAAATCCGGCTCTTGATTTTTTCTGATGTCTCATTCACGTACATAAGTATATCCAAGCCACCAGCTAGATTTATTTCTAATGGTTGACTACAATCGCACCTGATAGTTAATAGTGATATAGTCACCCCGTACCCCAGTTGGTAGTGACCCTGCCTGCGAAGTGAGGAGTCCCGGGTTGGATTCCCGGCCGGAGCAGATGTTTGTGTGACAGATAAATGTTTGTTCTCGGGTCATGGGTGTTGTGATGTGTAATTTGTGTTGTACATGCCACCCGCGACAGCGGGATGTTTACTACCCAATACGGCTTATGTAGGTAAGTAATTCCATGGTTACTAAGATTTATTCGTTCTCGATGGCACATAGGATAAGAATGTCACAATACAACATCATAAACATCCTTGACTTGAAAATAAACGTCTGTCAAATCAATGTCGCGTCCCTTTTGAGAATCGAACTCTACTACCAACTGAGCTATCGCGTCACGTCACACTAACGTGTTCTAATGCCTGTTAGATCCTGCCTAATAGGAATAAGACTTGGATAATTGAATATCATTATTAAGTAAATGAAATATCGACAGTAACCCAGTTTAAAATATAAATGTACACACTCGTACCCTCGCAGTAAGATCCCTGTGACGTGGGTGGCATAGACAACACTGATAAGATATCAGATCCTGACCAAATATTTATCCGTCACATAAATATCTGCTGAGATTTATACATGGGATTAATGCTGAGGCTAATAGGTTTAAGTAGATTTACAAATAAAACGTAAGCGCTTTATGGAATTACCTAAAGCCTTGTGTTATCTAAGCGAAAGTGTGATAAAAAGTAAGCGATTGTGCATATTTCTTACTTGTTTTTTCATTATATCAGGTGGTTTGTGTTGATCCAAAGTGATCGACCGAGTTTAGCAACAGTGGGCGCCGTCGGTGGTTGGATGGGTGATCATTGGCAATTTTTCTTGAGTGTTTGTGTGCTTCAGAGGTTATCATTATTTTTAATTAAGGCATGTCGGAGGCTTTTGGATGTCAGAGCAACTTCCGACACATGGGTTGTCCACTAAACCCTCCACCAATCCGGCCTCGAACACCGTAGCAAAGCTAATCAAAGCGCCATGTAATTACAACGCGTTTACGTATCAGTTAAAAACATGACTCATTTAACAATTTAAATAGATTTAAATACGGCAAGCTTTATTGAAATACGAGTGTATTCCTGAACGTTTGAATGCAAAACGCAAACTACCATTCAGGTTGAACTTAAAATTTTCACTTCAATGTTTAGCTTTGTGCGGCCAACTGAACTGCAGAATTTACAGACAAAGTTTGACTGAAGTTTAAGATTAAGTTTCAAAGTAATGTAGCAATAGAAGTAACTTGAACGGGAGTCATCTATGAAGTTAATAATAGGCGAACAGTCGTACCGTCTGATGGTAGTGTTCTACAAAAGATACAAAAACATAAAAATAAATAAATAAAAGTACCTTATGGATTAAAATAAATTTATGTAGCTAGGTCCCTGCGGTGCAGTACCCAAGATACTGACAGCATTTCCTCGCTGTACATAGAGCAATGCTAATACGCTGAGCGAGAAAACTGCCAGCTCTGAGGTCACTTGTCTTATCTTTTAGTTTTTTGGTTGTTTGACCAAAAAGATAATGATCAGGATTCAGGACCCCACGGACCAAGAGTTTCCACTCCAAATGCTTTAAAAATAATAATAATATTACAGTTTGTAGTAAACTGAAGAAAAAAGTTGTCCTCGCACCGTATAAATGTCAACTCTTTAACCTACTTTCGACACGTATTTGCTATGGAAATATGTCAGCACACGCCGCTACGCTGCTACGAAAATGTAGCACTTCATATTCGTAGCGGACATGCTACTTGGAAAGCTACACTTTCGTAGAGGACGAGTCGACGCGTATTTAGTAGACGCGACCTGGTATTTTTTTTGTTGAAAAATGCGATTTTAAGAATGGTACATAATTTTTTTTAATATAACACACAATCCTATGACGGCACTCGAATTTCCCGTATCACAGCCATAGGCATAAAGAGCAATAGAGTATAAAACCTATAAATATAAAATCTACTTTCATTTTGATATAATAAAGGCCTCATTTTACTAGATTTTTTTTCATTATTATGAGACCGCATTTGGCATACCAAATATTTTTTTAAATATTTATTTTTGTATTGTTCTCTTCAAGCATGGAACAATACTGAAAGATAATAATGCGTCTTTAAAAGAAATTGTATTTTTATCATCCTATTTATAAAGATTGTACTTTAAGAAACCTCAAAACCTTTTACTTTGTCTGGAGCCCTGTTCAGTCTAACGTGAATCGGTGAGATGCTTTTAGAATTCCACTAACGGAAGCATGAGCCTTCCTTTTAGCGCCAAATTGAAATGTACGGGCCTCGTGAATATAGACACACCTTTTCAAGATGGATTACCACCCACAAGCGTCGATTCACTAGCCTTCAATACACTTGCACTAAAAAACTTTATTCTTTTCTTTTTAGGGCTCTGCAGGCAACAAATTTCTTATAGTTTCGCTAGATATCAATCTGCATCTCCGTCAGTAGCAATTGCCATTGGTATACATTTTCATTGATGACACCCGGTGATATTCGACAATAAATAACTCGACATTGGATTGAATTTATAATTTTAAAATCGGAAAACATAACATGTATTTACGATAACATATCTACATTAAACGTTTCTTATCAAAGGTCGTAACTAGCAGGGCGTGAAGATCAACCCACAGTAATATTTATTGTACACGAAAACAATACAAATGCATTGAGATATACATGTAATATACATTTGAATGCGATTAACATTCAATTGTCATGAAACTACGACCTTGGTTTTATTTTTTTATAGTATAAATCAGTGACGATTTTTCTACTAATCGAAATAATATAAATAGCTTTAAAATTCTTTGAAAATATATAGATTAATATGGGAATTTACTCTGAAAATGAATATGATAATACAAAAAGTTTATTGGATATGTCCCGCCAAGATCGTCTGTGTCGTGGGAAAAATTCATTTATTTACTTTATTTCTTTCGTTACAAATGAAACAAAAAATAAAATTAACTTAACAATAAAATACTAACATCACAGTAGGGTAAGTAAGATCAAGTTTGTACTACGTATGTACAATCTAATAAAGTTAAGATCGTATTTACGAAAACAGTCGCTTAACTCATAACTGCCAATCGTAATCGTAAAAGTAGATACTCGTGTGCGCCAACCCTACACAATCTTTTGTCTGAGCTTCGTTCACGTAATACCTTTCTATGTCACCATCATTCCTAAGAGATATAAACCAACGACTACCATTGCGGCATTATAATGGTTTGTTTGATATAAGTAGTTTTCACCCAAATAAAAAGCAACCATGCACAGGGTCATCTTTCAAAAAGGTATGTAGGTATGCTCATCTGTTTTGGTGGACGGGATAATTTTTTTACATACCACTGTACACCTACCACTAATACTGTACCACCTACACACTCATATCTCTAAACGAGGATTCTCGTTGGTGCCACAGATAACATACAAAGACAAAAACAAACACGCCCAGATCGAGAGTAGAAAAAGCTCATCAAAACCTTTGAGCATTTGTTACTCTTACACTTAATTCTAGTCTCTCTAGCTTTTAAAAAAGTTACAATATCAACCGAATCCAAGACCCAAATTAGAACCGTCAGAGCTGTTCGATGCTGAAAAGTTTTAATGAAAATAATAATGATGTTGATAAAATTTTATTTGGAAGTTCATTGCCCGATCTCGATAATGCGTTCCGTCCCTATCGATCCTGCGGCCTTGGTACTCGTGATATCTGCGTCCGAATGCGGAATTCAACGAGTAGGATTTTTATCTATACATATAATAAATCTCTATGTGATCGCTGTTTGTGCATAAACAATTAGAAAAAAACTATTATTGCGGGCCGTTATAATCGCAATAGAACCGTTTTAGGTTTTGTACGTGCTTATATCAGAAATGGCTTAATTGATTTGGGTGCGGGTATATATATTTTAGTAAGCTTCACTTAACTATGGCTTGAGAACAATGGGAAAATTGGTAACAATGGTTTGAGAAATAAAAAAGTTACGTCAGTTTAAAGAATTACGCCTAACAGTTTCCGAACGGGTCCACTAGTACATAAATAACTTTGAAAACATTAGCAACGCATGCAGGTTTAGAAACATAGCACCCCGACTTGATTATAATCATTTAAACCATGTAGCTACCTCAGCTACGAGTATATTACATAAGATTATGTAGGAATATTGCACCGAGATTCAGAAACTAACGCTTCACGCTACGCTTGAGAAGCAAATTTAACACAAGAGTTCACATCATAGCGCCCTAATTTATGATATAACTTATGCTGCAGCAGAAAATATGAGTATGACATTGGGTTTATACATAAAATATCTAAACATGTCTACTAACCAATGACTGTACATAAAATACAGAATAAGTAAGAGAACAACTATGACTAAAGCTACTTATTTACGCTAAGCTAGCTGAGTTGGTTAAGCTATAATACTTTATTTACATACATACATACATTAGGTATGTTATAAAATAGTGATTTATAGAATCATTGTGTTTTCGGCTTGTCAGTATGTCTGTGCGTGTGTTCCCGCTTATATCAGAAATGGCTTAATCTATTTTAATGAGATAGGTATCAATGTACATTATAAAAAAAATCAGGTGATAGTGTAAAAAACTTCGGGTGTAGTATTATAATTTAATGTTGCTTTTGAATAGGTCAATTTTAATAACCCCGTCTAAACATACTTTCCAGTACGAGTACTAAGATTAATAAAAATAATATGTTTATACGAACAACAACAGAGTAGGCACACAAATCTTTCGTCTTTGTCTCGCACACCAGGACTGCTATAAGATTCACTTGTTAGGATAAATGCGCTTACAAAGAACGGCTGTTGACATAAAATAAATCGACTGCCAATCTCTGGATTATTTCTACTTGGCTGGCGATGCCTTGATGCCTTATGCAGGTATGTTCAAATGCAGGAGTGACTTATTATTATCTGTTATAAATAATGCTACACACTCATAAGCCCACACTAGGATTCCCCCTGTCGTAGTTGCCATGGACAACACACAAGACAACAAGACATAGACCGGGAACAGAAATTTAAACACATCATTCAAAATTCCTCCTCGCTGGGAATCGAACCCTTTGAACTGCGACCTACTTGGTTATATGGGTCAAGTAAGTATTAAAGAGTGAGAGATACAGGTTAAGACAGAATAATTGAACGTCGAAATGTCGTACAGTTTCTTTCCCCATTAAAGCACTCTGTTAAACGTTAAACCTGGTAATAATTTGCGTGCTTACGTTACATTGAAAGTCGAATGAATAAATGAATTTGAATTTTATATTGGCAAATAAGAAATGAAGCGCTCATAGCCCGGCAGCTTGTGTCCATGCATGAAAATCCGTCACTTGTTGGCCTCTAACCCCAACCAATCCACATTTTAAATGGCTTTATGGCTTTGAAACATTATTCAAGTTATGTTAACAAATACAGAAAATAGGTACCAACTGTCTGATTCAAAGAAAAAAGGTCGTTATACTAGCATGATAGATTTAAAATGTCGATAACCTATAAAACATTGAAGCTTATTTTTTTGGTCACGAAACTGTTAAATTTATGTTTCATTAAATCAGCTTAAGTACACATTATAAAGCTACGAACCAAAAATAACAGAATTACTCTAAAAATGTAAGAGTAATTTCTTTATGGTTTCAATCCATTACCGGTCCATTACAGGGTATGGGTCCCTCCTCATAACTGAAGAGGGCTATAGTATTCTCCATCATGCTTCTCCAATGTGAATTGTTTGAGGGGTTAATAACCAACTCAAGTTTTAATGCCGCTCGAACTTTGCTTTAGTCTTCCGTTCCTGAGTGACTGACAGACAACGCACAGCCGAAACTACTGAACGCAAAAAGCTTAAATTTGGCAAGTATGTTCCTTGGGGAGTGTAGGGGAGCACTAAGAGAGTATTTTTGGAAATTCCCCCCCTAAGGGGATAAACTGTTTTTTTTTAATTCTTCAATGGATTTACTTGAAACTTAGTATATAGGTTCCTCAAGTGACGCAACTATCTTCTTGTAATTAATAAACGCTTTCCCACTCATCCCCCGCACTAGGATTTCCTGTATCGCGGGTGGCATGGACAACACTAATAACATATTACCAACACCCACGACTGAGAGTAGGTGGTGTAAAAAATGATCATAATCTATTTGCAGTGAGCGACCTAACTCGCAATCTCTCACTATCGTCGAGTTAATTGTTCCTTGACCTTAAAATGAGCGCCTCATCTATTCCGCCGCTCATTATAATGGCCGGCCATACGTATAATGAGTGGAACTGCCTCATTATTTTGTGAAGTATTTAAAAGTGTGAAGGTGTTATTTTAATGGATCTTTCAAATATGATTTTAAATTTAACTCGTCTCTATTGTGCACATTTTAATACGATACTCGAGTGATGAGTTATTGATTTATTTTACTTAATTTTTACACGGCGCTCGTGGCGTAATGGTTACGATTCCAGACTGTCGCTCCAAAGGTTCGATACCCAGCCAGGTGGGAATTTTAATGATGACTTTATAATATATTTCTGTTCTCGGTCCGGGTGTATGTTCGTGCGTAGTCCATGGCACTAACGACAAAGGGAATTCTAACGCGGGGGGTTGTGTGTAGCGTTTTATTATTATTTAGGAATCATACCTACAGAGAAATAGTGATATAGTATTTTTTTATGTTTCCGCATATGTATGCCACCATTTAAAAGTTCCATCACATACAAATTATATGTGTACCACACATGCACAACATCAAAGTGTCTCAAAGGGGCCTCTACGTGTTGGACCTGGGGACACAGGCACACGCACGCCATCCAAATGACCGGATCCACTTACATCTAGGACCCGTGAAACTTTAAGTTTAGAGACACATAATAATAGCAATAATAATTGAATTAGGTCTTATATTAATTAATTCATTAATTAAATTAGGAGGAATAAGGCTATTATTGTATTCAAATATTAATACAACATGGTATTCCGTGAAATGAGATAATTTTTCCGTGAAAAAAATAGCCTATGACACTCTCCAGTCTTTTAACTATCCCCATACTAAAAATCACATCGAATCGTTGCTCTGTTTTGCCGTCAAAAGGCAAACAAACGAACACTCTCGAATTTATAATATTAGTATGGTGCGGTACATGTGTGTGTTGAATTTATTAATGTCCAGGTAGAGGCTGACGACAGCGTGTAATCAGAATAAATGTCGGCAATTAGTATAATTAATGGGGGCACGGGGACGTGTTGATCTCCCGGTGGTCCCGTGATTTCTGCTTGGTGTGTAATTGTGCTTCGTCACTGCCGCATATAACATTCGTGGTTAACACGTTCGCTGCGACGATCGTAATTTTCTATGGAAAATCACGACGTATACGAGCTCCGCAGCAAACGTGTTAAAGGTCCCTCCGGCGCAGGAGTGTGACATTTGGTACGTTTAAAGTTTACATAGGGAAGAAGTGGAGCAAGCCAAGTTTTATAAGTAAGATGTGTTTGTTAGAAACACTTATTTATTAAATACCAGTAAAAAAATAATATTCTTATTAGCATATTTTAGTACATTGTTTACATACATTACATTCATACATTGTTTATATTGTGTACACAGTTTAGTACATTGTTGATCAAAATTAGTTTCCATTTGATCCACGACTTAATGGCTTGGCTTTTGTCAATTAAATTCGTTTCTCGATTGTTGAGTTTCCAAATGAGCGCTCGTAACCTGACTACTGTTACTACACTTATATTGTTAATAATAACCCCCCTCATAACAGTGATAATTACAAAACACTACTATACAAAAAACACAAAAATATTTTTTCAAATCGACATTCCACAAATGTAGCGCGTCTTAACAAACAAAACTCTTAAGTTTTATTGCCTATGTACATAATAATATATCGGTATAGATATACAGGGTGTAATCGTTAAGTGTGCACAGGCGATTATTCCGTAACTATTACAGATATCAAAAAACTTTAAACTGTTATCGAAAGCACTTTACCTAATGAGTAAAATGACAATAATAATTTATTAAAAATAAAACGAGAAATATCCAAAAAAATTACATTAAACTCTCCCATACATTTAGTATGAGATAGTAGAAAGGTTTTACTTTCTTTATTTAAAGTGGAATAGTACCTACTCCCGCGATAAAGAATTTGAATTTAGAACGAACACCAAAGAGTATCTTTCTTTTTGTTTTTATTTAGTATGTTGCTTTTCAGCCAGTTCAAATCAATACGATATTGAAACAAGGTTTATTATTAATTTGAAGTGGTAAGATAATTAATCTACACGTCTGTATCTACTTGAAATTCATCAATATCATATCATACATAATTATAAAATGATAAGGGTAAAATGAGTAGGTACTATTCCACTTTAAATAAAGAAAGTAAAACCTTTCTACTATCTCATACTAAATGTATGGGACAGTTTAATGTATTTTTTTTGGATATTTCTCGTTTTATTTTTAATAAATTATTATTGTAATTTTACTCAATAGGTAAAGTGCTTTCGATATCAGTTTAAAGCTTTTTGATATCTGTAATAGTTACGGAATAATCGCCTGTGCACACTTAACGATTACACCCTGTATATGGAAAGTTTTAATAAATAATCGAACTAAAACAACGCCTCACTGCCCCTGGATTACGTTAAAGTTCCAAGTTATTAACACAGTTTTATAATTAATTTGCCAAACAACTCACTTGGGAATGTTAGGTCATATTTTAAACAAGACCATTATGACGAGTACATCACTAATTAAAATCCTTGGCCTAATTATTAAATTAAAATTAAGGAAGTGGTTAGCGAGCCAGTAAATAACAAGAGTAAACCCTCTTCTTCCTACTTCCTTCCTACTTGACAACGCCGTGAAGTCTTCAGACTTCCTCGGAATTCAGTCATCGATTTCATCATACTCATTATTTCTATCGTTACTAATGAACGCATTATGTTAAATCACTGTTCATTTGTTTTTAATTACCTCACTGTTCATTTCTTTTAATTTCCGTTTCTCTAATTAAGTAGTTTCGGAACAAAACTGTCTCTCATTTGTTTGGTAGCAGAAGTTCTTACTTTAATTTCCTTTACGAAAACTGTTTTAAAGCTAGTCACTAAATAAGAATCTCTTCTCTCCTTAGCAATTTAAGTTAGTTTGGAAACGTTTATTGCTTCATTTCAAGATTCTATCATAACACACAACGAAAATTGAAGACAAAGAAATGAAAACCAAGTTTACATTACTTGTTTTACTACTTCCTTTTACTGCCTACGCTGCCTTTAAAAATATTATTCTCATTTTATTTAAAGGTCTCTTACTTATATTTAGTTTTTTTCAATAATTATAAGTCATAGTTAATGAACGCAACATGTTTATTCTTAAATACACAGTAAGTACCTGGATGACCGAGCTTTGCTCGGGTTTTTTTTGTAAATCGTGTTTTCTAGAAATTATATTTAGATTGCATACTGATGCAAGATAAATAATATTTTTCGATCTTACTGACATAATAAAAAAATCCATGATATATTTATTATTCTAATGAAATTGTAGCAGTTATTCATTGCCTGAAAACACGGATAAAACGACGTTTCCTAAAAATGAAACCAACGAGTAGATCGATTTATCGCCCCCGAAACCGCCTGCATACCTACTCAATTTCACGAGATTCAGATAATTATATATACATATATAAGAATTGCTCGTTTAAAGGTATTAGATAAGTAATACGTAAATTCTATGTTAATACCAATGGTTCGGTGTAAATACCAAATACAGATATCCCCAACAACGACTTTTATAACTGAGATGTAAATTCACTCAAAACTTTTGTAAATTTGTTGACAATAGAGTTGAATAAACTCCAACAAAGAATTGAACACTGCATCCAAAGATTCACTGTTATATAATTTAATACTTCACTCAAAATATCACACACATAAATCAAACCAATAGATTCACCACAAAACACAAATTATGTTCCACAACATAAGCGCGGGAAAATTCATCAATTGATTTCTCGAACACGAGCGGCACAGCCTCTCCCCTCGGAAGCCGAAAGAGCACTGACTTTCAGTAATGTACTCTGTGCCATTGACAAATAGTGACATTCGTTTTCAGTGTTGCTTGCTACTCTGTAGACATGTCTCTTTATATTGAATTCAATGCGGATCATTTTTTATGGTAATGCTCTATTTTCTCAAGGGAAATGAGGGAATGAAGGCGTAGGCTTAATGCTTGATGAGATACTTTTCACGAAATGCTTCAATTACGAAACTCGTAGCTACGTAGCTAATGCCGGTCATGTGCGTCGGACTCGCACACTTAGTGTTCCGTATCATCGAACGATATTAAACCTAATTATTGAGTCAACAAGACATAAACTCTATTGGGCTCTACGCCTTGATAGAGCCCAAACAGACAATAGATAGACAGCAGAGGTATATTTTTGTTCCTTTTTTATACGATGTTAAGTTAATCCTTGACAACAATCCCACTTGATGTTAAGTGTCGATCATGTCCACAGATGGTAAGCGCTTAAACTTAGTAAATACCTATTCACTCTTCTCTTAAAGACTTCCACATCAAAAGCAGTTTGTAAGTTTAAGCTTTTAAGGTTGTAACCCTTTGGGTACGGAACTCTGAAAATCCTTAAAACACGCCAACGTAATACTCTAAAGAGGCACTTACTTTACACTTTTCCGTCGTAAATAAATAATGACTATGAATTTTGTATGAACAAGAACTTAAATAAGAACATAATAGAAAAAACGAACGAAGTTTGAAGTATTTAGTATATACATGGATGATAATATTGTTTACAAACTACCTTAAAATAATTAAAGCACCTTAGAATAATTACACTATAAAAAGACAGTCTTCATACAAGCGCTCTGTCTAAAGTGAAACACTAAACCGAAACTTTCCCGAAAGCGGGGAATGATTCGGCTGCGGATAATCATATTATGTTTTTAGCAATAATACATAAATAACTTTTCAGATATTTTGTGACACTATTTAACTGGAAAAATCGTCATAAGTAATTCTTTTTTTTTCGCGAGACACGTTTGGCGTGCGTTGACGTTAGCTGCCCGGTGTTCGGAGTCATTCCTGACTCCAATTAAGGTGCTTCAAAACGGCCGCGCGGACTTCGTTTCTATAGTGTAATTATTCTAAGTGTAGCACATATTTAATCACCGTTGCAATCAAGGTAGGCTACTTGGTAGTGGTCCTGCCTGCGAAGCGAGGGAGCCCGGGTTCGATTCCCTGCTGGGCAGATATTTATGTGGCAGATAAATGTTAGTTCATGTGTCGTGGGTGTTGTTAGTGATGTGTTATTAGTGTTGTCCACGCCACACGCGACACAGGGAATCATAGTGCTGGGGTATGCGTGTGTAAGCGTTTAAATATTTATATTATAGTACTTCCTTATACCTACTTATAAGACTTATATAGGAAATGGAAACTTTTATTTTGCGCAACTTACTCTGTCCCATATTGCGTAATACGAGTATGCAATTTAAACTTCTCGTAAATATTCTTCTAGAAAAGTTTAGAAATTTCAAACCAGCTAAAAGTTTGAGCGGTAAATCTCTGTAACGTATAGTGGTTGGTGTTTTGTTTAAAAATGGCGTACCTTTTCACATACTGGTTTGAACGTCACAGTACTTTCATTCTTAACTTCCTTCTTTTTTGGTTCACAACGCATCGGCGACGCTTTTGGGTTAATGATGCCGTTTGGCAGCGTTGGCTACTTTGTTTTATAACCTGTTGACTGACAGATGGTAAGTGGTCGTCGTCGCCTATGGACACGGTATCACCATCACCTTGATGTCGCTAATTCAACGCCGGCCCCGACGCTCATCATCGCGACCCATAACTGTCCCACTGCTGGGCACGGGTCTCCTCTCACAATGCGAGGGGTATAGGCCATAGTCCACCACGCTGGCCAAGTGCGGATTGGCGGACTTCACAAACCTTTGAGAACATTATGGAGATCTCTCAGGGTGTGCAGGTTTCCTCACGATGTTTTCCTTCGCCGAAGCAAGTGATAATAAAACTGTAATACGCACACAATTTTTGAAAATCAGCTCGTTGGTCGGATTTACACAAAACACAAACATTTTAAAATAAAATATGTTATGTGCGTACTTGGAAAATATTTCAATGTTGTAATTACGCTTTTGACCCAAATACAGCAGCACAAAATACGTACGAAACAGAAGCGATGAGTTTGGCAAGTGCGCGCTTTACATTAATTGCGCTTACATACGGTAGCATGAAACAGAGAATAATTTTAGTTTTTCAGGTTGTCGATAAATTATTATTATTGTATTAAGAATATTAGAATTGCTGGGAATTTCGTGAAATGCCTAATTTCGTTTTCCTGCGACATATAGGTACATTTACGATTTGGACATCACATCAGAAACACAATACGACAAATTAGTGAATTAACAGAAATCCTGATGGCTTCTAACATAATTGTCACAAGCATAATTGGACTTAGTTATGCGAAAGTGAGTACCCGTATTAAGGTTAAGCAGTGATAGCGGTGTGGTTGAACGTTGGACTGCCGAACCGGAGGGTCCGGGTTCAAACCCCGCACGCACCACTAATTTTCAAAAATTATGTGCGTATTAAAATTTTAATTATCACTTGCTTCGGTGAAGGAAAACATCGTGAGGAAACCTGCACACCTGAGAGTTCTCCATAATGTTCTCAAAGGTGTGTGAAGTCCACCAATCCGCACTTGGCCAGCGTGGTGGACTATGGCCTATACCCCTCACACTGTGAGAGGAGACCCGTGCCCAGCAGTGGGACAGTTATGGGTTGTGATGATGATGATGATGATGATGATGAGTACCCGTATCATAATAAAATGTGTACAATCCACGATGACTTAAGTGTAAGTGTTTATTTCTTTTATATAAAAATCTGCAGCTATTCTCAGTAAAGGATGCATTGTTACGAATTTCTTCGTATTTGCATTTAAATTAATAAAAGTGGGGTTTTCACACATAAATCGCCTTTTATGTTTAATTGTCAAGTTGCCACCTCATACTTAATTAGGTATTAATTTCTTGATCCATAAAGATTAATGCCCGTGGAAACTTATTATAAAGAAAACAATGATTTAATAACGCTACACACTCAGCCCCACACTAGGATTCCCTGTGTCGTGGGTGCCATGGACAACACACAAGACAAGAACACACACAACCAGACTGAGATTTTTAAACTGATCATTCATATTTCTACCACACTAACCGAAGCTACCGAAAGACCCTTCGAATGGACCTGTACGCCATACAAATTAAGGTTTGCACACATTACATCAACTCAACACCAACTCGAATTCGGTTTAACTCGTATGAAAGCATTGAAATATGACCTTTATGTCGTGTTCCTTACGGTTGAATGAAAGCAAATTAAATAAACGTCTTTATAGAATTCGACTTATGTAGAATTCCATAAAACTTAAAATTAAAAACGACCTGCGAATCGAATCTGCTAAGAAAACAATAAACATATAAACATACCTTTTATTTTCAGCACTAGATCCACTAATTCCATCATGTCCAACACTCAAAGCCAGCAACATCAATTATTTTCCACAGAATCGTCTTGTAAGTGTGCACAAAAAATTTCGAGTCATAGGTCTATTAAGCAAAATCTTAATGGTGCATTTAATTATAAAAACACTTTAATTCCTAGAGACACATCACTTTGATAGAATAATAGCAAATATCAAACACTAAAAAATTACAGAGTGTGCAGTGTGGCAATTTACCTACTAAAAAATGCTAAACACTTTATTTATTCAAACTTGGAATACACACACTTCCAAAAGTTACTCACACAAAAACTATAGCAAATCACTTTTATGACACTGCAAAATAACCTCTCCGATATTCCCGCCAATTCGTACTAATTTATCAAGTTTATTTTTAAATCACACGCAACGCAACACATCCCGCAATGATAGCGAATACGATAACATTGATTCCTATAACTGCCTGCTGTTAGAATGAATGAATAAAATTGTTTATTGCATCTCACATTGACATTGTGTAATGTATTGTGTGGAATATTCAAAATTCGAACTAAAACCAACTCGAAGGAATATTCAAAGCTTTTTTTTCAAAGTTTATAATTACGCACATGGTTCTCAATCTATAGGTTCAATTTATTTATTTTTATTCTTGGCCAAAACTGTTCCACTTATACTAAGAACCTAACACAGAATATAATTATAATGTACACTGAAACACTGAAAATATAATAAAAGAAAAGAAATTTATTTCGCTGTCAAAAACTTATTTACTTTATTAAAACACATTAATTACAACTACTAATAATGACATTTACAATTACAATAATTAATAAGTAATCTAGCCTCGTAAATTGCAGAATTTGCAGAATATAACATGCTCGGATCCTAACCATGGCTCAATTAAAAAAACAACAGCGAATATGACGTCAACAAGCAAGTTCAGCACATGACAACTCGTATCATTATTACATAAAAAAGATAATGATGTTTTTAATGGTATAACTACATATAACGTTATACGTGGTATTCACTGTTCGTGGTTAAAGGTAAACTGTGTCAGTTGATGCGAGTGTGTGACGTGATTGCACTAATTGAGTTATCCGGTATATCTCTTTACAGTCTCAGCAAGCAACGCTACTCTGAAGTCGTTGTTTACTTTAAACATAGATCGAGTGCCTATTATGGATAATATCACCAATATTTACATTAACAGTGATGCAATACGAATTATACCAAGTTTCAGAGATAGTCAAACTGTTGACTTATTCAGACATGACTGTATCGAAAGTTTTAATAGTATTGTTCGACGACCCCGTAGCCTAGTTGGTAGTGATCCTGCCCTCAAACCGAGGGGTCCCGGATTGGATACCCGGCCGGGGCAGATATTTATGTGACAGAGAAATGTTTGTTCTCAGGTCGTGGGTGTTAGTGATGTGTTATTAGTGTTGCTCATGCCACCCGCGACACAGGGAGTCATAGGGCGAACTGCGAAGGTATGAGTGTGTAATGTTTGTTTGTATTGTGTCAATAATAAGGCTGGGCGTATGCTGGAACGCAGGCGACGCAGTACAGCAAATCATAGTTCAGTACACCTCAGGGCAGTTGAGGCAGACATGTGCCCCCTCCGTATGCTGCGACGCAACTCATTCGCATCTTAGCTAGTACAAAGAATAGACGTTTGACAATGATTCTATTAAACGTTCTGTCATGACTGTCATTGCAACAAAACTACGCCGCGCGTCGCGCTGATATCTGTGCCGGCTCTACAACGGGACGCAGAGCAGGACTGACACATGTCAACGTGTGACGTGCCTGCGTCGCAGCACGTAGCTCAATAACGTTCCATACCTTAGAGTATATATAACGGTAGTATAGAGCACGCGCAACGAGGTGGGAACTCCTACGACGGTTGAGAACAACACGACGTTCCCGCCGCGAGCGCTTGTAGTCGTGGTTGAGTGAACTTGAGTGCTAGCGCTGTGCGTTCCTACAGAGAGTTTTCGAATATTTACGTATCAAAATGGTCAAATGTGCAGTTCAATCTTGCAAACACGATACTAGGAAACACACAAAACTGAAATCCAGTATCACATTTCATCGGTAAGTCGATTTATATACTTATTTTTATGAAAACAAATCACGCATCGCGGGGGTGAAAGAGACGTGCGGGGCGGGCACGCTGGGCACGCGTAGGACTCCCCGCGCGCCCCGTTCCCCGCGCTTAGTGAAGCGTGGAGAGCGGTGATGTGACGCGACCAACGCTGTAGTCGATATTTAAAATATTTTTTTAAATGTTAGCTATGAACCTATATAATTATTAGTAACCTATAATATAGGTGGATTTTGAATATTAAAGTTACATTAATATATTATATTATATATTATATTATATATTATATTATATATTATATTAATGTAATATATTATATATTTTATTAATGTAACTCAATTATATATTAATACTCAAAATCTTTTAAACATTTATTATAAATATTTTTGGTGTGTGTTTAGTACGATTTTAGTACTTTTTAGTATTTTAATACGAAAAATATTATAGCGTTAACTAGAGTAGTAATGTAGTAAAAGAGTTACTGTCACTGTTTAATTGTTGTTGTTTATTAGGTTTAAGATACTTAAGTTATCTAAATAACTACTAATCCTTTCTACCATCGAACGATCCGACTCACGGCGTTTATTCATCCCTTCGTCGTAAACATCCCTCCAGTACGGAAGTCACGCTTTGCGTCATCATTCATCATACGTACCGCGAAGGACTGGAACAAATTGCCTGCATCGGTATTTCCGTTCGATTACAATGTATGTAGGTATCTTCAAGTCAAGAGTGAATAGGCTTCTAAGTTATTGCGCCTTACCACCCTCGACTACATCGCTGCTTACCATCAGGTGGGATTGTAGTCAGTAGATAGATTGTAGTAGTTAATGCTTTAAAATTTGCGTTGCCATAATTATATACAGATTTTTTCGTATTTATACAGATTTTCGATGTGCGCTACAGATTAGCACTGGATACAGGTTTTTATACAGAATTCTTACCCTATTGATAAAATTACCATATTCAACTAAAACAAAACATTGAAGAATAAAGATTTTTTAAATAAATATTACCTAGTTCCTTTGTTGCAAATATGTAAATTTTGATTGTTGTTGCGTATAATTATGTTTTTAATTTTACTATTTACACTGGTATTGTATTTTAATTTAATAAATATTAGTTCCTTTGTTGGAAATATTTGATTTTTGATTGATGTTTCTTATAATTATGTTTTTAATTTTACTATTTACACTAGCATTCTATTTTACTTCAATAAATATTAGTTACTTTGTTGCAAATATTTGAATTTTGATTGTTGTTTGTTGTTTGCAAAGTTTCATACTAACTTTGCACCCCCGTTTTACCCCTTTAGGGAATGAATTTAAACCCGATATTTTATTTCATAAACTTTAATATAACAAGCCACACGATTTCCTTACATTTCTATTACTCACAATTTTCGACAGTCGATAGTGACGTAATGTAATCGGTACATCCCTAATTGCCATACACTTCTCAATATAAATATCTATAGCACACCTGCCTACGCTGCGAGCTGAACATTTTGTGCTTTGCGCGTGCTCTATACTACCGTAATATATACTCTAAGTTCCATACTTTACAAAATCTGCTCAGTTCTGCGCTGCGTGGAACTGCGTCGCCTGCGTTCCAGCATACGCCCAGCCTTTGACGGAACTGACTGTAATGCATAAATGCGGGTACTCCGTCCTTCAGTTATTTGACTTAATGATCAAATACAAAGTTTACTAACAAAGGCACAGATTCGTGAGATATAAAAAAAACGATCAAGCACATTTTAGCATGACGTAGGTTCACTATATCTGCTAGGAGATCGAGTCTAAATTATAATTTCTTCTGAGACTCAAGACAAAAATATTGAGTACCCCTGGACTTAAAGATCTAATATTCTACAAGTAGAACAGTCCTGTGGGCGTTGCAATTACTAAAATGTATATGACCTTCGTTTTATATGAGACAGAGACGGAAGATACCGCATGAGATAAATTTGTGATTGTTAATACGAACCAGAAGCTATATTATGACCCGACCAACGACTTTATTATTTAAGACTAGTTTTGAACTTCTGGCCATGAAAATTGCCAGTTGCAAATTCTCACCGTCACTATTGACTGGGAGAATATGCCACTTTAATTTCTACTCTTTTCTTCAAAAAGAGTAACAAAATATGGAGAGAGAGAGTTTTGCCGTGTGTGAGTAAGTTCATCTTTTTTGCAATTGTTTAGTAAGTAGTTTGAACTTTGGACTCCCAAAGAAGTGGGCCCTAAGTATCTAAACTTAGTTTGATTCGTCGATCACACAAAATTGACAGAACTTATATCTCGATGACAGAAACATAGCTACGACATGCGACAGTTCGCAGTAAATTCATCAATAAAAGTAAGAAAACTGAATAAATTAATCAACTCAAAGATGAAACAATAAGCAAGTATGGTCAAGGGCAAAACCCAATTTTGGTCGGTTGCCAAAAGCCTAGCGGGCCGCCCCGGCTACACACGGATGCTATGTAGGTGTACACAATAATATCTGTTACTTAGAGATTACATAGCATTCTAAAGATGAAAGAATTTTTGAAATCGGTCCACTAGTTTTTGAGTTTATTCGTCTCAAACAATTAAACATACAAAAATAAAAACCTTTTCCTATATATTAGTATAGATATAGAACAGATAAGCCCGAACGAGTAACGGGTAACGACCTCATTAATATTACGTCACTTACATCGGGCGTGACCCAGTCAGCTGTTGACCTGTGGGTGTTACAGAATAAAGGGCGTCACTGCTTCGGGGTCACTTTTAAATACTTTAAGGTGCACTTCCGCAACATGCGGTTGACGACAGACCGTGGCTTTATTATGACCCCCACATTGACCCCAATTCCATGCTAGCAGACAAGAGTGTCGTCAGAGGCGGTAGAATTCGGCACTCGCTTGGTGGTAGGACTAAGAGCCGGCTGGCTAGCTATCACCTGTTGCAAAGTCGAGGGCTAATGATAATGATAATCGGTGATAATTGTATAATATATATAATACTGTCGTATAAATGAGGAGGAACGTTCTGTTGTCTTAGCAAACAAGCAAAGTTTCGTAAACTTCGGTTTTATCAATCTGAAATTATAGTACCTAAATTGAAACTCTCCTCTCCTGTATAGTTATAATTTTGCATAGTAATATCATATGTCAATGATTTTGGCCCATATACATACGACCCATCGATATACCTACTATTTATTTTTATCTGGATATACCATAACTTATTTTTTTTCATATATATTATAAATTTCTCGTGTCACAATGTTAGTTACCATACTGCCCCGAAACGGCTCGACCGAATCTCATGAAATTTTGTGTGCATATCGAGTAGGTCTGAGAATCGACCAACATCTATTTTTCATACCCCTAAGGGTTAAGGGTGGCTCGCCCTAAAATATTTTTTCTCATTTATTGGACAAATTTTTTATTGGTTATTTTTTTATGGTGTGGCAAAAAAAATACACATAATCCCAAATTTTCACTTCCCTACTCCCACCCATAAAATTTAAATCGCGCTTTTTGTATCTACACTTTGATTATACATAAATATACACGTCATATATTATTATGGCGGAACAACGTTCGCGGGGTATAATAGGTAATAATTAGTAGCTGACTACTAATTATTACCCATTATAAACTATTAACTTTCAGTCGATATATCTTATGTTTGAAACATAATAATAACTTTATCACTTTCCGTCTCTTTAAATTCCGTTAGTAGTTTATTTTATTTACCTAATAGTTCCCGAAAAATCGATGACCCTTTTAAAATTGTAGGGTCTCAGCAAAACTCATTGGTATCATTAGAAAGAGTAGCGCCCCGTGTTGATGGGAAAAGGAACTTCAGAGCATGAAACAAAAATATTTTAGTACTGGAAACCATCCACCGATGGCGCTAGTTATCGAATGCGTTGGTTTTCAGTTAAGAAAATATTTCAAAGCCAAACAGATAGATGGCGCAATAAGCTAAACTCCTAAATAAATTAAAAATAACTATCTGTCAAAAGTTGTGTGTATCTGTGAAAACTGTGGAACGAACTTCCTACAACGGTGTTCCCACAGTGCTATGACATGGGGTCCTTCAAGAAGCGGGTCTTTCGCTTCCTTCGTGGCCGGCAACGCGATGGTGACGCCCCTGGTGTTGCCATTGTCCATGGGCGACGGTGATCACTTACCATCAGGTGACCCGTCTGCTCGCTTGCCTGCTTAGGCCATAAAAAAAAAAAAGTTATTATGTATATTCTTTCTAATTATGTAGCATATTGTCAATTTCAATTATTTTTTATAATTTTATATTCAGTGCTACAAACAAAAACCTAAAATTTACTGTAAAAAATGTTTTTTTTATATATTTTTTGCCAATTGTAAAGGGCGATTATTTATGCACTTCCATTAAAAATATAAGAAAAATATCTTACAAAAATCTTTAAAAGTTCATTGCTCTGCTCAATTTGGAATCTAGATTATTTTCACAGATTATAATTATCCAATAAAACTCTCAATTAATTGAACATAATTACCTTTTCCACGAAAAGTTTCATGATTGACACGCCCATAATGACTTTATTCAGAGAACCGGATACTCTTTGCGAATATTTTTAATATTCATGGCGTAAATTTCTATTAGAACGAACTTAATGTTTTGTAAAATTTATGCAGAAACATTAAACAAATTAAAATTAAATGTAATGATGACAATGTATATTATGTCAATACTAGTTTTTGCCCGCGGCTGTACCCGCCAATAACCATCCGCCGGTAACCATCATAATAGTCTTAAATTTTTCCTAAGGAATAACTATCCTATGAAGGACATAGGGTCTTAAAATATCCATACCAAATTTCATCTAAATCGGTCATGCGGATCGAGCGTCAAAAGGTCAAAGACAGACTGACTGACTTTCGCATTTACGAGTATAGTATGGAAAGTCGATAAAAGAGCAAGCGGTCTACCTGATAATAAATGGTCCGTAGTACCTTTTTTATATTATTAAGGTAGAAAACGAGCATGCAGCACAACCCTTCCGCTGCTGCCCATGACAACTGTGACCGACTTAGAACAAGACTCAATTGGAGACTAGGATGGTTAGTCCTGTTAGCAGACGGTGTTAGAACATTAGGTGGTTAGTTTGTTAGTAAGTATGAGGACTGGGACAGAGACTGTTAGTTAGGCCTATTAGCTGTTGTTAATAGTATTACTTAGTTCAGTTCGTCCGTCTCGCTCTAATTCGGTCACAAATATTACACGGTAGAAACGGTACTAAGTACCGTGGCGGGCGGTAGTACTACCTCGGGCGATCTCTAGGCTCATAAATAGATTTATTCATTTTATTATTATAAAACAACGTGGGTAGTCAACATAATAATTATAGAAATTAAATAAGACATTTAAACGCAATTGTAATCAATTGTCAATCAAAAGTAGAAAATACAAGGTCGAAGTTTAGTTTAAATCCTGATTGCAAGATTTTCTAAAACTCGCCATTTCGTGAGTTAATCCAGTGTTCAATTTGCGGTATAGACTAACCTTTTTTCAACCGATGCCGCGGCGAGTGCGCTGGCGTGCTGTGCTCGGAGCTCTGGTCCGCGGCGTACTCGGTGCCGCTGCTGTCAGCTCCTGGGGCCAGCGAGAAGATCGTGCCCGCTGGGTACCGTTCCCGGCTTCTGCTGCGTTGCCATCGGCTCTGGAACACGGGCCACACAATAAAATCACGAACTTTGTGTGTGGTATGCCTCCATTTTTTGTCTCAAAAATGTGACCCGGCTGAAGATGCATATTTTTGTGTTACACCTAAGAGTTTTCCATAATGGTCGCCAGGATGTTTGAAATCTGCCAAACCACTGTGAGAGGAGACACGAACAAATCAGTGGGACATTTGTGGGTTGCAATGATGATGATAATCTGGCGACATAAAATTGCACCGTGTTTATATTTCGGCAGTACGCCTTATAGCTTAGTCTGTTATTTTACGAACTATGTTTAGTGAATATTTGCACATTAGGCTCATCATAATTTTACATTACCTACAACTCTTTTAACCCTAAATTCGTTACAACTAAAACCTAATGCGGAGAATACAGCCAACGTACCACACAGTATACTACATGCTCAGCTTTTATAGGTTGAGAAAGCGCGCGCGAAAAACTCTTTAAGGAGTGCGCACAGTACAACGACTCCACGACCGACCGACGCCAACGCGACTAAAACCTTGACAAAGCTAACATTCAATTATGAGCCTTATATCTTTGAGGGTAAGGTTGAATTTCGAACTTATACTTAATAGCCCTGTACGGCTCGCCCTACACCCATAGCCGTTCCGTTTCGAGACCAACGCGTCGACGTTGCGTTGACGACTCACCGTAGACGAGTAGTCCACGCGTCGACCGACACAATGATGTAATGTAAATAGCGTCGGAGTTGAAACGGAGTGGAGACGGAGTCGAGTTGACGTCGATAAAGCGTTGATCGCGGAACGGAACGTCGGAGTTGAAACGGAGTGGAGTCGGAGTGGAGTTGACGTCGAGTTGGTGTAATGTGCGCACTCCTTTACGATAATGATACGGCTTTCATTTATCATTCTTACAAAAAGATTTTTATACCCTTTGTGTTACGTTACGTTTTGCATATGTTTCGTTTCGTATTTATTTAAAATGTTTGATATAAACCAAAAACATATGTGTTTTGACGACCCCAATGGCGAGAAGGTTATGCCGGACTGCCGTTCGAAGCGTCCTGGGTATTCATTCCCAGCGAGGCGGAAATTTTAATGATAAGTTGAATTTTCTGCTATCGGTCTATGTACATAATTATGTGTATGTGTAAAGGACCAGAAATGTATAGCGTTATTTTTATGTGTATGTAAAATGTAAAAGTAACATAGTACTTAGTTCTGCTTATTATACTTATTATTGTTCTAAATAATGTACAACCTGAGAGAGACAAAAAGTTAGTATGTCTTGCTATAAATAATATTGAGTTCATTTTTATTAGATAAACATACGATCACATATTTTATGGAACGCTCAAGATTTTATGTATGAGGTCTACTATTAGAAGAAAGAGTTTTATTTTTTTAAAGAAAGAATCTCTAACATTACGTACTACTTAAAAAATAACAGAAATGTTATTTTCATTCGAGAGATTAATGTGTACAAAAATAGTAATAAACAGTATTTATATTAAATGCTGGAAGAGAAATATTAATCTGTCTTTCAAGTGACGCAAAAATATTCCGGCTCGTTACAAATTAATTTAAATGTAGGTACCATAACTTGTTAATAACTTCTTTCATTAAAGTTACACAGATTTATTTCTTCACCAGAGCACTGAGATACATAAAAAGCACAGATAACCGTTGCCGCGTTGGTTTGAACTTTGGACTCTCGAAGAGGGCTTGGGTTTGAATGCAGGTTTCAATTAAAACAAATGGATTATCACTTGCTTCGTGAAGGAAAACATCGTGACGAAACCTGCACATCTGAAAGTTATCCATAATGTTCTCAAAGGTGTGTGAAGTCACCATTTGCCAGTTGCCATTAGAGAGTGATTACGTTATGTTCTAAGCTCTCCACTGAAAGACGTATTCATAAATGCTTTATTTAACATTGTTAAAAATCGTTTAAAACAGTTGAGAATTAGATTAAATTTACTACTGTAGAAAGATACTAAAATGAGTGATCGACTTCAAGTGGAAAATCTTCCGAAAACGTTTTTTAAAAGGCTTCCTTACTAAGGCCCTACCGGACGTGCTTTGAAACGCTTTTCATGTAACCAAAAACGTAATACATACTTGTGTACATGCGATAATCATAGGGTTTAACTCTAGTCCCGATTTTACTTGTTCTGTGTCGGTCACAGTTGTCATAGGCGGCAGCTATATTAAATCCGACCGATAAGAACTACTTAGGTTTAACGGACTTAGTAATTCAACACATTACAAGACAAACATGAAACACCTACAGACAACTAGAGTAGTTCGTAACGGGCAAATATCCGCCGGACTGTAGCGAGTGAGTTTTCAAATAGAACTGTTAAAGTTTCTCTTTGCAATAAATTAATAAGTTCATTGGAAAAGTAAGTCTTTTGACCTATTTTTCTCATTTATTTATGTTGTAAGATCCAGAAGACTGATAAAACTCAGATTCAGCACCATCTACTTACATAATAGGTAGGTATAGCAATAGGTACATTATAAAAATGTAACTGACTTATATTAATGTCTGAACAATATAAGGCGTTCGTCCTAATTGGCAGCGATCGTACGATGGCGCGATGCGTTTTCGTCGTGCGATGGGTTCAAACATATAGATTTCATCAGAGTGTCCTATTTCAACCTCGCAAGTAATTGTAATGAAATACCCATCGCACGACGAGAACGCATCGCGCCATCGTACGATCGCTGCCAATTAGGACGACGCCTAAGAGATATTTAAAAAAAGAATGTATGATGGGTCTTCATGAGGCTAACAAAAGGCAAAAATACTAATTTTCGACTTTTTGTTTGTCATGGATCACGCAAAAATTTGTGAATGGTTGCGGTTTTCGTAGTTGTGTTGCTGGAGGTCAAGAGATTTTAATAATATATTTTGCTGGATAACGTCTGCCAGATCAGCTTGCTATTACATAGGCATATATTGTTACACTACACTACGATTTATTCTAGAGTAAACATACCTTGAGGTTGGTAAAGAAATGCTGCGTCCGGTGCACCACCGAGAGCGGTGCGTGGTGGTGTGCGGAGCGCGCGCGGGGCGGGGACGCTTGCTTCGGAGAAGCGCATGATAGCTCTGATGCTGACTTCGACAGCCGGCCGCTTAGTGCTTCGGAACGTTCTAGAACAATTATACAATACAATATACTTTATTGTGCACACCATATAGAACAACAAAAACAAGTTACAAAGAGGTGCGGTCTTTCTGTTTATCTAGGTAATCTCAGGAATGTTAAACCGATTTTAGTGAGGCTTTCACTGGAACAATGCATCTAGTAAGGTACAAATAAAAAAGTAAAATCAAATTTATATATTTAAGCTTTATTGCCCACAATATAAAATATTACGGTACAAATGTTCTCTACCAGCTAAGCATTGGACTAAACAGAGATACACGATGAGCGGTACTACATACGAGTAATTATATTATAATTATGACATAATTATAACAAGAAATCTACCTACCTAACCTACAATTAGTAACCAGTAGCAACCTAGTAATTATTATCTACTCGTAACAAATATTTAGCTTTAAAATTCAATCGTGTATTGTTTTAGACAGCCATTTATGAGTAAATGAAACGTAGAAGTCCGAATAACGTTATTTGAAACCCCCACTCTAGTTAACTTAGGCATCTGCCACTTGTCCCGTCCTCGTGTGGAACACTTCTGTGACATAAGTAATTGGGTTGCCTATGAATTCCTCAAACTGTCACCCTTCGTGTGTGACTAGGACCCAACAAGTTGTTTTATATACGATATAGTGACAAGCTGTTACAATGAATACAAATCATTCGGGTTCATTACAATTCAGTTAGCGAAGCTTGCCGATAATTTTATTAAGTGGGTACTTGTAACCGCCTACGTTTCGCTTTGAGCAGCTTAAATAGGTATGCATATACGAAAAAGTGACGATTTTTTAAATTATCGGTATATTTTCTATGTTATGTAAACTGATTGAAATAATAAGCAAGCAGGGATGTAAGTAATTTATGTGTAAAAGTCATCAGCTAAGAACGGATTTTGTAATATTTCACTCTTATGTAAGAGGGTTAATTAAACTTTGAAACTTTGTTTGAAATTCCGCCATAAATTTACAGTATAATAATTATAGTCCACGAAAGTAATAGTCATAGTGGTAGTCCATGAAAATTGGTATGTGGGACTAAATAATGAAACACTTGTTTCAAGGTTTCTCGAAAATCTACCCTTAAGGGTACTCACGATATGTATTTTTGTACGCCGATATTTCGACATAGTTGCATGGATCGTGGGCATGGCAGAACTGCGGTGGCGCGGTGACACTTTTGACAGATGACATTTGACACTGACACATTATTTCGGCATCGATTATCTGAAGCAAAACCATGTCAGCGTACTAATGAGAGATTTATATACGCTTTATATATTACTAGAAGGTTTTATTAGTAGTACGTAGTGTAAATGTCTCTGTCGTTTTCCGTTTCGTTTCATTTGCGCGTCATTTCCGTTTTATCGAATTCCAAATCACAACGATACTAAAGAAGTATTCACTTCAAAAACCACATCCAATTCGGTTCATTCGTTTAGGAGCTGTGATGCCACAGGCAGACACACAGATACACAGACACACAGAGACGTCAAACCTATAACACTCCTCTTTTTGCGTCGGGGGTTAAAAATACTGTACACAATTCCACGTAACAAAGATGAATCTTTTACTACCTACCACGCTTTGTTTCGCAGAAGCGGCGCAACTTTAGATTGTACTGAAAGTCACATTAGTTTTGTAACTTAGTTACACAAACAATATATCGCGCGGAAACAACAAAAAAGTCAAATGGAATCTTACAAAGATAATAAGGAACTGAAAAATGATGATTAATTTCGTAATTTCTAGCAAGTTTTTTAAAATTAAATCAGATCAGAAATAAAAAAGATTCGTCAATTTAATGAATGATGTTTAAACATTTTTTCTAATGTAGCTTCTTTCAGGTTTGCCGAAGTGAAACGGGCAGTTACTGACTACGAGTAATTAAAGGCATGTTATAAAAAGGGTGTAAAATACTCTAAATTAATTTATGTATTGTAAAGATAGCGAGATAAGCTTACTTATTAAACAATGTTCTAAATTACCAACGCGCTATTAATCTCTTAAGCAACTCCTAAATACCTTAAGACGTTGTAGTCTACCAAGAATTTGAGATCGAAATACTGTTGGTGAGAAAATGTTACGGATATTCTGGGCTACAGCTTCATAAACCCTCTTTTAGTATTTAATCGCTTTTCTAGAAGAGGCAATGTCTTGATTGAACGTCTGGTGATAGAAGGCAGAGTGCATACCTACTACAGTCTACTGTGGGTGACACATTGCATGAATGTACTTTTATTACGACCAACGGAGCGAAATGGCTAGAGTGAGGTGATAACATCCGCCTAAAATATGACTACATTACGACCGATCTATCAAATGCGAAACGATTGAGAAGAGAGAGTATTTTGTCAGTCTGTTATTTCACCATTAACTCACAATGTAGAACCTTTCAATATTCAGTCTTACATTTGTTTTCTTCTTATGAATTGGAATGATATGAATTTATTAATCGCGTGGATGGCCTCTTGCTGTGCCTTGAATATTTATCGCGGAGACTGCATCGGGAAATTTATTTTAATATGTTATGATTTAGTTGGTCTTTGACTTTCAATTCTGTACTCAAAACTTTTTATGTAAATGGCCGACAAAGGAGCAGACCAGCTGATGGTAGATAATAATTATTTCGGAGTTATCTCAATAAAAGTGTTAGTAACAATTTTTATACGACTTCAAAAAAGGAGGTTTCTCAATTCTTGGAAAGGAGATATCGCAGCGGTGGTACCATGATAAGGAAACCAGGATCCGATGATGACATCCCAGAGTAATCGAGGGGAACCCGCAAATTTGTTTATTTCTTGTCGATTTTGAAGTTGGTTTTTTGTTTTTAGAGTAAGAGCCCAGAGCGATCTGACATAACTTATTTTCTCATGGATTTTCATCCATGATCTGACATAACTTATCTTATTTTCTCATGGATGAAAATCCATGAGAAAATAAGTTATGTATACCTGTTTTTTTTTCTCGCACATTTTTTATTTGTCTCCGGACACAACTTTGATATCCACGCAGACAAATTTCAAATTTCTCTATAAAAGCGTTCTCTATTAGACGCAGAGTAGTTTTCCCTTTACGAGTCTCAACAGAGCGATGAGCTAGGAAAGCTATTTTGCATAAAAGAAAAGAGGAATTTAAAAATAAACTGATTCTGAACAGAGTAGTTCTACGTGCATCAAACTCACTACTTATAAGGTGCTACGAACGCTGCACTTGGTTTTCAGATCTTACACCATCGTCACATTTTATGGGGTTCTATCTACTATTAAATCCAAATACTTGAGTTGCGCCCAATTGGCTATTTTAGAATCATGATGACATACATGGCACGGGTATCTCATAAATGTGGGGCCCTATAGCATCCACTAAGCTGCTCCAGTGCAAATTGGGGTTTGTGGCGTTGTGTAAGTGTTGGAAGTTTTCATGCCTCGGAGGTTTCGGCATGGCTTAACGACTGCTGTATAGTTAGAACAACAGCTTTACGTAGCTTTCGAAGCACGGAAGTGCTCGAGGAATTTTTGCCACTAGCGGTCACTAAACTAGTATCCATCTAATCCATACTTCAAACTCTAAATGCGAAATAAACTCTGTCTTTTGCTACGTCTTCTCGCTTTATCCGCTAAACCGATTTAGATTTAGTATAGAGAGAAAGAAGAAGGTATCAGAAGAATGAAGTAGGGTAGTGTATTTATTGAATTGTTTTAAAATAAACACTCATTTATAATTGTACCTTAAATACTCAGAGACGTTAGAGAAAGAATAAAAAAGTCAAAACACAACTTACTTTGAAGTAAATTTGAATTTGGAATTAACAACCGCCGAATATTAAAATTCAAAGTTGCCTAATGATATCGATAATTACGTAAGGACCTAAAGTTTAGAAATCAGGCTTCGCTTAAATTTCGCTTTTGATAAGTTCTGTATTGATTTTCATATCATACTAATAGGCCCGCCTTCGCTCGGTTTTCATTAATATATTGAGCTAAGCTTCATTTAACGTTTTTTGTTTTATTTCAATTTGTTGAGAAATAAAAAAGTTATGTCCGTAAAGAATCACACCTAACGATTTACGAATGTGCGTAAATACTAAGGACGCGTTTACATAGAACGTCCGTTTTACTGGATCTGTTTTAACGGGTCAGTATTTCCGTTGTGTGTGGGATTTTTTACTGGATCCGGTATACTGGATTCTGATACCATATCCGTTTAAACGGATCCAGTAAAACGGATTGCCGTTTATTTTGTTGGATCGGTATTTTTTACTGGACCCAGAATACTGGATTCTGTGTGAAATCGCTCATACAACTACATACGCTACTAGCATCCAGTATTCCGGATCCAGTAAAACGGACGTTCTATGTGAACGCGCCCTTAGGGGCATGTTTCCCGATGCGAATGGGGCAACTTAATATTTGTAAACGTAAAAAAAAGTTTCCCCAAGCGAGGACGGGTTCATCGTCGCTACCTATAACTGTTCCAATGCTGGGCACGTTTCTCCTCTGACAGTATGAGGGGTACATGCAATAGTCCAAAACGCTGGCCAAGTGCGGATTGGCAGATCTCGCACACCTTAGAGAACCTTATGGAAAACTTTCAGGTGTGCAGGTCGCTCACGATGTTTTCCTTCACCGAAGCAAGTGACATTCGAATACGCACATAATTTTTGAAAATTAGATTTGCGGGGTTTGAACCCAGATTCCCTTGTTCGGGAGTCCAACGTTCAAAAAACTCGACTATCACAGCAAGGGTCATTCTTCCATAAACTAAATGCCTACATACCTAGGTACGGGAGGTACATGGTAGGCATATAGGTCCAATAGATAGTCGGCTCTGTAAACATGGAAGTACATGAATGATTCAGCAGATTGTAGCGGCCCCTGTTGAATTGTTTGCGTTGCAGGTGTATTCAATCCATCGCTTGATTAAACATTACAGGTATAAACGCTGTAGCCCTGGTCTAGTTTGGTAGATGGTATTCATTTGCTAATAGCTTAGTTGAGGTTAAGGCTAACAAATAGGTTTGGGCTAATTAAGTATTTTTTTAAATTCATTCTTCAAAGGGATTTAATACAAGATAAAAGATTGTATGGGTATAAAAACTTTTTCTATTTTTATTTTATTTTTTCACGAACTAAACTGAGGACACCACCAAACTTAGAAAATATTATCTTTTAAAGACCAAGACTTTCCGATTGACTTATTGTAATAC
The DNA here is from genome assembly GCA_905404295.2 of Ochlodes sylvanus. NCBI lineage: Eukaryota > Metazoa > Arthropoda > Insecta > Lepidoptera > Hesperiidae > Ochlodes > Ochlodes sylvanus. The sequence continues at coordinate 2,900,604 of FR990147.1, forward strand.
AGTTTTTATACATAAGTCCCCCTTCCTTTATTTCGGTAATATCAATATTAAAGGCTTATTAAATAAAGAAGCCTTCATCATGAGTATGGGTTTCAATTTTCATAAACAAAAATATTTTTTTCAAATTCAACTAGTTCCAGAGATAGGCGCGTTGAAAAGTACAAAATCCTCTTCGCCTTCATTACATTAGTATAGATTTATTGGAAAATCAAGCACAGGAATTATTATCCATTCTCATTTGCTCATGATAAATAGCTGTCTATAAGAAGGAAGTATCCCGATTATCATAATCGTTTCTGCAAAAAGAACATTAAGTCTTATCCGGGGCAAGATGGCGCGCGAAAATTCTGCAATAATCTGTTGCATAAAATAGGTTCCCGCACGAAAGTCGGCACCGGCTGCCAGTAGCGGTATTGAAAAAAAATTAAAAATTTAAAAGCTTTTTGTGTTGTTTGTGAACACAATACATTGAAAAAACAAAAAGATTTGCTATCGATATTGAGACCAAATATATTTTGGAATATATGTCTGGCTGTCTGTGTATGAGTATTACATAACTACATAACAGGTTTAGCGATGTGAGCTCCATTCTTCTTGACTCTAAGCCTCATCATCATCATCACAACCCATAACTGTCCCACTGCTGGGCACGGGTCTCCTCTTGCAGTGTGAGGGGTATAGGCCATAGTCCACCACGCTGGCCAAGTGCGGATTGGTGGACTTCACACACCTTTGAGAACATTATTGAGCACTCTCAGGTGTGCAGGTTTCCTCACGATGTTTTCCTTCACCGAAGCAAGTGATAATTAAATATTAATACGCACATAATTTTTGAAAATTATTGGTGCGGCGGGGTTTGAACCCGGACCCTCCGGTTCGGCAGTCCAACGTTCTACCACGGCTATCACTGCTTAACCTACCACAGTAAAAAGCTCCTATTAAAAGCAAGTAGACTAAAATAACATTTGCATTTTAAATGTCAGGTGTCTGCGACTATTACAGTTTTTACCCATAATAAGTTAACGGTAGCAATACACCCATCTAATAGAAAGTGGCGATGAAGTCTTTGATGTTAAGCGCACTAATTTAGAATCTATTCACTGTCTGCTTTAAGACTTACACATAATAATTATGAACTCGTACGTAGGCGGAAATACCGACGCAGGCAAACTAACGAATGACGGCTAAAACCACGTTAGGCCAGCTCGGTAAGAAATCTAATTTTCCTACTCAAGGGCTTTATTCGATAAAGGTAAATAAACATAACCAACTAATCCTCTTTTCTTTAGCATTAGCAACTAACATTTTACTCTTTCTAATATCTATGTACATAGACAAAAGTAGCAGGAAATAAAAAGATGAATTTCATTCCATTCCATTGTAACATTACTTTGTACAAGTGGTTACTTTGTTCTTGCGAATGATCCCGCGGGAACTTCTTCGTTTTATGTTGTTAAACGAAGTCTCCTGGTAAAGTAACTTACACATTGAAAAGTTCATTAAACTTCACAAGGGTAGCTATATGTTTTTTGTGGTGAAGCTAAAATAGTACAGATTATATTTTTTAACCCCTGACACAAAAAGAGGGATGTTATCAGTTTGATGTAATAACGTATAAGTGACTGTCGTCTATGCTTCTGTCTAAAATGGCTAATTACCTATTTCCAACAATGGTATAATAGAAGTAGTCTTGATAATCACCAGTATTTTTAATATATTTTTTGCGCATACATATTGCCGAATTGAACGCAATGATAGCCGAATCGTTTCAACGTTGGATAGGTCTCCCTATTCCCTGAACACGAATCCTTCACGCACCTCTAATTTTCAAAAAAAGAATATTAGAAACTATTATCGTTTGCGTCGGTGAACCTGCACACCTGAGAGTTCTGCGTAATATTCGTGAAGGTATGTGAAGTCCGCTAGTCCGCACTTGGCTAGCTTAGTGGACTTTGGCCTGAACCTCTCACATTGTGAGTGAAAACCCGACCTGTGGGACAGTTATGGGTTGCGATGATGATATTGAACCGGCGACAAACAAAATTGCACCGTGTATATTAAGCCTTAGAATTCAGTCTGTTAATTTACGAACTAGGTACCAGGGATGTTAATGATATGTTATTGTACTTACTAACACAATAAGCCCAATTTCGACCACACGCAACACTAGTTAAGATTAATAGCTATATGTTCGAATGGCCATTACCGCTAAAGCTACTCGATGACCGGCAATCGCTGCCACTTAATGACTCTATTACATCCATAATAACCAGGGTTTACTTTGGATCTATTCATGTAATAGGTTCCATCCATCTAAAATCGACCAGTATGACACAATTGTCAATGGTTGAAGGCGGCGGCTTGTAGTAGTCCGAGGTAAGCAACAGCAGCGTAAAATCTTTTCGTAGCCCCTCCACCAATCCGCACTGGAGCAGCGTGGTGGAGTATGCTCTAGGCCTCCTCGGGTATGAGGAGAGACCCGTGCTCAGTGGTTGGCCATTAATGGGTTGAAGCCAGAGCAACCAGCCAGAGTGGGTGGATCGCTAGTGGCAAAATTTTCTTGAGCCTTTTTGTGCTTCAGAGGGCACAATAAACCGTCGGTCCCGGTTGTTATCGCAATCGTTAAGCCATGTCGGAGACCTTCGAGTGACATACAAACTTTGGCTTTCGACACACGGGTTGGCCACTAACCCCTTTACCAATCCACATTTGAGCAGTTTCGTAGAGTATGCTCTAGGCCACCTCAGGAATAGAGACTTGTGCTCAGTAGTGGCTCATCAATGGATTGAAGGTAATGGCACAATGCCTACTATGTCAGATAGCAAATCAAAGGGTCCCCGTATCTTGCTGCTAGGCCAGTGGCACTGGTAATCAAGGATAAAGATGATAAGACTACGAATTCAAATTATCACTTAAATTATTTATTATTTGATGTCACTTTTAATTAGGTAGGTACTCTTGGAATAATACACACGAACGTAATAGCATTATTTTACCAATGCTGAAAATTATTTGGACGTGAAATTTCCAATTTCAGTAACCTTACCGATACGTTGCCAGAATTATAACGAAATACGTCGGAGGTATAAATAATACGGGAAATTTTACGGCTGCGTTACATCCACGAGGATTTAAACTGAAAATGTTCACATGTTTCGGTACGGTCTCGAAGTCACGTCTTCCATAAAATACTCAAGAGGAATTGGGCCTAATATCCCGAAAATATATGTATATTATGATATTGTTTCTGTTTGGTCTATATTTTAGGCCTGCGCACATTCATCATCATCATCACAACCCATATCTATCCCACTGCTGGGCACGGGTTTCCTCTCACAAAGTGTGGGGTACAGGCCATAGTCCACCACGCTGGCCAACTGCGCACATTACATCAGCTCAACTCCTAGTCTACTCCGATTCAACTTATAGGAAATCATTAGAATATGATCCTTATAATTATAAAATTCCGTGAGGTTTAGTTTTCAACACTCACCCCATTTGAGTCGGTCGCAGTTGTCATGGGCGGCAGCGGAAGGGTGGTGCTGCATGCTCGTTTGCTACCTTAATTCCATTAAAAAAATACTAACACTTACCTATAAAAAATAAAAACGTTAAAATTATATATTGTAGTATAAAAAAACCAAAACAAGCTTGTAGTACTAAATATGAACTGAACTGAAAGACTGAAATTTATTAAAGGTTTTGTTCAAGGGCAAAACATCGACTCACAGGTCACACTTCGTAAAAACAATTTGTTGAAAAGCTAAAGCTAGCAATAAATTAATTGAAAAATAACTTCTATAATTGCCAATATGCCCCTAGGTTCCAAATGAAGCCAGTAACATCGTGATGGAAATATAATCAACAATTTAACTGCCTGCTGTTTTCTTTAGTAGAAATAATTAAGGCAATTTAATCTTAAACTCGAGCCTTTTAACAATTCAGAACACGCGATTACAACTCGTGTAATTAACTTCAAAACAAAACACGCCACAGGTTTCATTACTTTACTTTACAGAAAATAAGGGAGCCGACTTCGACTTATGACTTACATAATTCTGACATTGGTTCCTTACTGATGCTGACCTAGAATGCTTTGGCCTAACTGGAGATTGCGAATATTGAGAGAGAAAGAAAGATGATATAAAAAGTCACGATTATGTGTATTATTTTCATTCACGTGCACGAATATTCAGCGAGAAAGTAAACGAATATTCGGCGAGAATGTGTAAGAGTTAAAACCTGCTATTCGATGTACGTAGTTAACATGGCAACTCTCGATCGTAACACCAATTAGCGTCCAATTAAAGCCGGTATCCCCAACGTGAACATGTTGCATCGTGAATTTCCTTTGGAACTGACATTTTAGTGTTCCTTTATGTAGCAATACTAGTGACTAATGACGATAAGACCTCTTCGCTGAGAGTAAGAACTAATGATGCTTTTTGGATAATAAAAACTGGTCGAGTCTGAATCGGGCATGAATTTCGTATTTCAAATTAGCAAATACGTTTATCGTTTCCTTCTTGGTCGGTAACGCATATGCGATGGGCTATCGTTGCACATATGGACTGTTGAACATATGAATAGGTCGCATTGGTCTTTGCCATTACGTAGTCTACTTGAAGATCTGGCGGTTGTTTGGTTTTTAGGTGTGCAGATTTCCTCGCTATGTTTTCTTACACTGAAGCAAGTGACGATACATTTTTAACATGTTATTAAAAAAATGTATTGCGTGATGGATTCGATCCTAGGCCACCTGTTCGGAAATCCAAAGTTCAAAGCACTTGGCTATTATAGCTATTTTACTTTATTTTGTCAAATCAACTAATAAATATTCCAAACTACGGATATTTGTAGAAACATCTCACTGTGACAGATTGTTAGTAGTTAAGTTTATACTTAAACAATGTAAGTTAAATAAATAATTAAACTACCAGGAGCACATCGCATCGTAAGAAGTAGGTAGTTAAGTGAAGCGTGAACTAGATGAGGTAATTATATCGAGGCAAGTTAGTTACGAACTCATTTAACGGAATAGTTTCCTTCTAGAATGCGATTTCAACGTACAAAATTGAGAAAGTGCAGAACTTTTTACGTCCATTTTAGATGAAGTTAAATTGCTTACCCAACCTAACCTAAATATAACAATCTATATCGGGCTATCTATCTAAATATAACAACCTATTCGAGCGGCATATATAACTGGCTTATATTAGCAACTGGTTTATTTAAGCCTCATTGATCCACAAATTACAATGTTAATATTTTTTTATCTAATAACCGGCAAGCGAGCTGACCAGCCACCCGGTGGTAGGCGATCACCGTCGTCAATGAACCTCAATATCTCTTTAGACTCATCAAGAATACACTAACTCAATACTGGCCAAGAAAGACAAAAATACTAACTCTCTAGCAAAATTTTACGTTTTAGTTTTAAGAACTTTAAAGACAACATTATTTTCTAACTAGGTACACGAAAGGCGAATTGTAAAACAATTTAAATTCGTTGTTCTGTCGTTTTCAATCCGCAGAAAAGGTAACGAACTTCCTGCCAAGCTGATATAATACGACAAAATACAAATTGGAGTTCTTCACTTTTGAAATTCAAATAGACGAACGCTTTACGCTCGTGGCAAAAAATTTAACATAAAAAGGTTCATTACCGCTCGCGGCAGTTGTGACAAAGCGATTAGTTAGCTGGCTTTTTGAATATCATTAAGGTAAAAGCTCCTATTAACGACCCCCAAAAATGTGACTCTATTACCGATCTAATTTTTAAATCACTCATATTAGACATAATATAGGGTTCCAGAAAAGTCATACCTTAAAAATTAGTTACGTATTTTTGTTGGACAACAAATAGAATAAAGTTTGTGTGTTTAAACAGCCAGTGAAAGAAATAATTTGAAAGTGAGTGGGACGCGCCCGAAGCGGACGCATTTTTCATAGTGTTGCGACTCCGGCCACGTAAGTAGACCTAAATATTACTTAAGGAAAATAACACACTAAAAATGGATTTGTCTTCTTGCTATCACATTACAAATGTAACGTATATATTAGTTTTCTAAAGTAACTCTTAATATAATACTTTTTATTGGGTTTTGTGTTATAAAATCATGTTTTAATTTAAGGCGGTAATAGAATCCATATTTCAAAACTTGATTCTAATAACGACCCATGGCGTTGTTTAAATTTTGAGAACATTTAGTATATTAAAATAGTATCTATTATATACTACCTCATTTGATTTAATTTTTTTCTTGTTCAATTCTTAAAATTATTTTACTTCGTTAGATCTATTAACGACAAAGCTATTTCTTAAAGTTTTTGTGTAAAACTCGATTCAACGTTAGACAATATCCCTATTATTATAAGGATATTATACTGTAAATAACCTTTATTATCTGAATTAAAGACTAACTGTCATTAAAAGAAATAATATAGCAATGAGATCGAATTTAACAGTATCCCATAAAGTGGATATTTTATCTGTTTATTATTAATTTTATTGGTCGCTAATAGAATATTGTAACCTTCATACTTGATTCTATTACCGACTCACAGCTGTGACGATATTATTTTTTGGTAATATTACAGTACACAAATACAAAATGTATATTTTTGAACAAATTGGCTGATTTCTTGCATACTTGACGTTTTGATAGATTTTGTCACATGCCATAATTATTATTAATGTAAAATAATATTTGCTATCCAGTTTCATTCATGGCTTCATGGCTTCATGGCATTGGCTATATTTCATATGTTTTCAAATAAAAATGGCGGGACGGAATGGGGGCCATGTAACTTTTTAAAGCTTCTTTGGAAGAATTAAATTCTACAGGGTGTTAGGGGCTCCACCAGAAACCTCGTAACCACGCTTTCGGACCGTGATTCTAAGTAATACTACATCGAGAAAAAAAAATTCAGGGCCCTTTTTTATTCCATATAAAATTAAATAATTTTTTTTTCTTAAATATCGAAATATGACACTATTCTTGCGGCCCATCCGAACTACAGCGAATGAAAATTACTATTCTCATTCAGTCCTACACGTAGACCTCAAGCACACCTCAAGGTAGCGCTCTAATTTGTCATGGTTCGAATTGTCTTGGTACTTGATTTTAAATCAATCTTATTCTGCGATGAAAATGTTAGAATTATTTAATGTAACTTACATAATTATCTTCGTAGTGAACATTACGATTAATGTTATACCTACAACCTTAAAATGATTAGACGAAAGTTATGGTAGAATTTGATACCTAACGAAACACACTGCCCAGCTCAAATGTACTCTGACAACAAATTAATCTGAATTCTACACTGTCAGAATGTGGCTTGGCAATAACAACACTATTAAAGAATAATTTACCTACCAATACCGAATTATCTAAGTTAACATACCTACATTGAAAAGAGAAAATACATAATTAAAAAACGTCATTAATAAGGAATTTGTCATTATTTATCTAAAGCATTAGAAATAAATAAAAGTTTCACTTTAAAAATAACACCTACGTAGCTGTACTCATGAAAATACAAACTAGGTAATCTTATACTGCTTACAATATTAAAATCGTTTAGTTGCGGTATAAATTCAAAAATAAAATCTTCAAAGTCATAAACCCACACAGACACAACGCAGAAACGCACATTAATAGTTTGCAACGTTATAGGTACCTATCAGGCATCAGCTTTGCCGCCGCGCATCAAAAGAGGCCGCCATGTTCGCTCTTGCCATTCAGGCGCTTCCCAGTTTTCGAGCATTTGTTGTTATTGAAAATTTGATTTACACTGTTGAGAATGCAATCGATTAATCGTAAATTTATCGATGTGTGTTAACATGAAAAGTACGTTTGTATTTATTATCCAACAATTAATTATTAATAATTGTAATGGTCGGCATTATGAGTAAATAAATAAATAAATAAATTAGAATAAAAACGATTCTGCCTATCTACTTAGCGCGTACTGTATCTAGAAATAAAATATTAAAAACTGGTCGATTATTCAATGAAGAATTCGTCTTAAATAATATCATTAGATTCTAAATAATAAAATTTAACTTACATTTCAATTGTGAAATAGGATAATGTAAAAAAGATAAATAAATAATAATTATGCCTTGTGTCACTTGTGTGCAGTTGGCATACAAACATAACTTAAAGATAAAACATAATGTTAATAATAAATACATTTATTTATTATTATTTTGTAGCACATGAGTTTATCGAATAAATCGATTTTACAAAGACACTTCTTCTACTTCTGTTTTCTAAGACTAATTATATTTTTTATTAATTAAAATAACAAAAAATAAGTGCTCTAAGCGTTGCAATAAATAATTATGTTCCTATTGTAATCATGTTGATCTCATAACTATCGTTATTATGTAATAAATACCTTAAAAACAATTTTTTAATTTATTTAATAGTATAGAAGAAGTGACAACTTCGTAGCGGTCGGTAATAGAAGTAGAAAAATCGTTAATAGAATCTTACCGCATTGTATGGGTCGGTAATAGAATTAACTACTCTTTTGGATTAAATAATTATTTAGTAACTAATGTGTTATTAAATATTGAATTTAAGTACTGAATTGCAAAGAATACTTCGTTGAGATTAATTATAAATTATAACATCTTTCCTAACAATACAGCTTATATCTATTTTTTTAAAGTGTATCCTAAGACAGCTAAAACTGGCGGTAATAGGAGCTTTTACCTTACTTTATTTTATGTAAGGAGCCAAAAAGGTCCTCGAATAGGGTATTTGACATATTTTAGAAAAATATCTCAAATTGTTCAATATAACATAATACATTATGCAGTTTGGTTAATTCTTTGTAAATATCTCTATTTTCTATGAAAATCACCTGCAAAGTTTAAATGAACAAAAAAGCCGCGAAAACGCTAATACGCCATATTAAATAGGTCATGACGTCACCTGGTCATATAACCATACTAAGCTGTCAATGCTGTCATTGCGTATAGTAAGCAGTACTAGCAAGTGACGTCATTCAGCCAAACCGCGTGTTTTCGATCACATGATCAAACACGAAAAATTCATTATTTTATTATCGATTTTTAATAAAAATCCAAATAATTTTAAAATAATGTGTTGGCTTAATTGGTTTAAACAATTATATACTTTTAAGCTAACAACAGTTTGATCTATATTTTTATTGTAGTCAAATACCCTATGGTGACTTCTAGGATATGACTTTTAGGGCGCCTTCCGAGGTGGACTCAGCTGGATTCAGAAGGATCAAAACTGGTCAGAGTCGCGTAAGTTAGGATAGGCTTTTGTTCAGCACTGGACTTTTAAAGGCTTTTGTAACTAGACTCGAAAAGATCCTCGAACGGAGACCAAGTTTTGGAACAATGAGCTTTAGGCGCCCAGGTTTTCTGACGACCTGAAGAGGAGAACTAGTATCCGCTCGATTCAGAAGACTAAGAACCGATCAGAATGGCTCATATTAGGAGAGGCAAATGTCCAGCATTGGACTCTTAAAGGATGGAGCCGCCGAACGAGCAGAGCCACCTGAACACGTGACTCGAAATAAAGTTGAATCGAAATAAAGTTGATTGATGATATGAGTTGAATCTGAGTCAAGTTGCAGTTGACTTGATGTAATGTGCGCAGACCTTTAAAAAGTTAATTGGCCATAGAATTGAGGCAAACTGTCGTTAATAAACTTTTGTAGTAAACCTGTTTATGTGACAGATAAACGTTTTGTTTGTGGGTCGTCATTTGTTTGTCCTGTCTCATTTGTAGCCGTATTGAGGCTGGGCGTATGCTGGAACGCAGGCGACGCAGTTCCACGCAGCGCAGAACTGAGCAGATTTTGTAAAGTATGGAACGTCATTGAGCTACGTATGTTGCGACGCAGGCACGTCAGACGTTGACATGTGTCAGTCCTGCTCTGCGTCCCGTTGTAGAGCCGGCACAGATTTCAGCGCGACGCGCGGCGCAGTTTTGTTGCAATGACAGTCATGACAGAACGTTTAATAGAATCATTGTCAAACGTCTATTCTTTGTACTAGCTAAGATGCGAATGAGTTGCATCGCAGCATACGGAGGGGGAACATGTCTGCCTCAACTGCCCTGAGGTGTACTGATCTGTGATTTGCTGTACTGCGTCACCTGCATTCCAGCATACGCCCAGCCTGAGGCGTCCCCAATATTGATCCCAATTCCATACCGACAGAGCAGGGTATCTTAAGAGACAACAAGATCAATTAATGTTCTAACATCGTCTCCTAACTGGACAAACTATCCTAGTCCCCATTTAAGTCTTGTTCTAGGTCGGTCACAGTTGTCATGGACGGCAGCGGAAATGTGGTGATACATATTCGTTTCACAAAAAAAATGACGTTCATAAGTGTATTGATAATACCTACATGGAATAAATGATTTGAGTTTGAGTTTTGAGTTTGACACCTTAATTCCATAAAAAAATGCAATTCAGCATCGACGTCGGCTATTTCATAATAAAAATAATGTGGGTGGTTCACATGCCATTCACAACACTAATCCAAGTGTGTTTGTGTTAATTTACTATGTAGATTGACTTAGCATACTTGGCACCCTAAAATAAAATTAATGTTGTACAAGGTTTGCAAGTAATTAGAGCGGATATTGCGTGAAGCTTTGGTAATATTTTTTCATTGTGTAATTTACTTCTCTCTCTGGTAATAACCTAATTGTCGTAGGGTTGACAATGTACTAAAAAGAAATCGCTCTTTAAATGAATTTTTGTGTATGCTTTTGTTTCTGCTAATCACAGAAACGGCTTAACCAATTTAGATGACATTTTTACTAATGTAAGCATAGCGTAACACTTAAGTTGGAAATGAAAAGGTATCCCGAAGCAAAGCCAGAGAAGATTACTAGCAATAAATAAAAATACCTAATTTTTTATAACTTCCGCAGTGATAGATTAGTGGTTTGAACTTTGAACGTTGTACATTCAAACAGAGGGGCCCAAATTCAAATCCTGCAAGCAACATTAATTTTCAAAAATTGTGTTCGCATTAGATAATTCATTACTACTTAGTTCGTTGAAACCTTCACACCTGGACCCCGATTCTCATTTTGTAGAGATAATCTCTAAGTTTGCCATATCTCTACTGTGTCAATCTCTACGAGACATGTTGGCAAAATCTCGATTGTATCCAAAAACGTCATTCAGGGCCACAATAGAGATTTTATCTTTCGACATTACCATTAGACATATGAAATTTACGTTTCGTTTTCTAGACTACAGCGACGCCAAGTCAACAAAACACGACTACACGTAAAAAAAGGTTTTACAGTACTCAAATCATATAAAAGTATAAAACAATCACTATATTATTCATTCTAAACTATCTTTGAATAGTTATAATTTATTTACTTTGATATTGCAGTTAAAATCCATTATAACAAAAAGACTAAGCGTCGCATACCGTATAACGAAACATTCATGGCAGTAGTATGTTTAGCTATCTGTGGCATCTGCCGCATTTAGGCATCTCTGCATTCTGTCATGTCAATGTCAACTTGTCAAGCGAATGTTTGTTTATTAATTTGATATTGATGAATTTGATGTTTATATTATAAATAATATTCATTTTGACTTATATACATGTTTGCTTTGCTGTTTGCATAGATTTTTGAGTTTGTTCTAGTTGTTTTAAGCCCATAACAGCGGCTGCGGCTGTGTCCGCTGTAGTACCCACTACATCGCAATTTGACAAACACCTGTGGGCCAAGGACATGAACATACGTTTTATAAACAAGTTTTCTAATGTAATAGGAGAAAAAATGTATCCATTATCAATTTATCACTGAGAGAACCAATACGAAAACCTTTCATTATAAATCAAAGTCTTAAAGACGAAAACGAACTGTCAATAAAATTGTGATTTTGTGAACATCAACATTTCACATTTCAATCTCGAACGACAACTGTACAACTTGTACAGTGATTGGTCAAAATTTGCGTTGTACAGTACAACGCAAATATTGACCAATCACAATTGGTCAAAATGCAAGACATTTCAATCTCGAACGCTGCGGACCACACGTTGCATGTCGAAAGAAAAGGCTCAGAGATATCTCTAATGTGACATCCCGAGAATAAGGAAATTAGGTTTCATTAGAGATCCGCCATGTTTTTCAGAGATATCTCTGTTAGAGATGCATCTCTAAGAAATGAGAATTGGGCTCCTGGGAGTTTCCATGATGTTTAAAAAGTGTAAAATCCGCCAATCCGCACTAGGCCAGCATGGCGGATGGCCTCCTTCACATAGTTATAGATGACGAGCCCAACAGTGGGACAGTTATGACTTGCAATGATGCGATGAGATATAAGTCACATTCAATAAACTGTGCACCAAATCGCACTTTTCAAATCGATACTAGATTCATCGAATACAAACCGGTATTGGGAACAATTGTCAAACTTTATTTCAAGATAAAGCCTTTGGTAGCGCTAACTATCCAACTTCCAACTTCGGTAACAGCTGCGACCGAAAACCCAATGTATTACAAGTCATTAGGGCTGGATATCGTGTGAAACTTTCAAATTCAATCCAATGTGCGGTTAACTTCCTAACGGTAACAATCTAATTATTCTGTAGGGTTGCAAACTTACACACAAAAAATAAGCTTAAAACCTATTTCATATTTACTCCTTATCATTACTGTCGCACTATGTCAACTCTGGCTGTGGCAGTGTTGTACAAAAATGAAATCAAGGTATAGTAGAATAGAGTAGAATATGTATACCTATGTATTTATTTCGTAAGATACTGCAATAAGCATCGCGCATCGACAGCTGGCGACAATCTCGGTCGTTTTGTTCAATACCATTCTTGAATTTTCGTGCCCGTAAGTAGGGTTGTCAACTAACCTGATTTGTTAGGACATGTCTAGACTTTAGACCAACAGTCTCGGAGTCCCGCATTTATATTTATCTGAAGATTAAAAAAAACTTAAAGAGCGAGTATTCGATAAGTGATTATATTTCATATTAGTATTACTTAGTTGCTCGCGTGGGAGTTGGAAACAACAACATCATGTTGGAAACGACAATACCATTAAAATAAAGCTCGAACGTATTATCTGAATAAATTCATCCTAGTCCTTTCTCTCTCAAACTATCTCCAAGCAAATTTAATTTAAATCGGTTCAACGGATTTAGCGTGAAAAGGTAATAGACAGACTGACAAGCAGAGTTAATTTCACATTTATAATATAAGTCCGGATTAAACTACATTATTAAAATATTTATTTATCTTAAACACAATTGACTTACAATTATTTGTTCTTACAAAATACCTACTTACTTAATTTAAATAAAAATACATAATTATACTGAAAATTTTATTTTTTTACTATTATAAAATATCCGAATATTTTTATAACATATAGATATTTGTCCAGCTTTCCAAATTTTTAGGTGGTAGCCCTGCCCGTGAGCTATATCTACTATGTATGTGCGTACTCGAACGCAATTTTAACTTCTGTTTTCAGCTAATGTGTTTCAGGCTAGGATTGCCTGAAAAATAAAACAATATCACATGTATTGTAAATGCACTCGAGACTAAAATGGCGTAAAGTACATTTATAGCTGCTTTTTACGCGCTACACGATATTTCGCGTGTTGAAAGCAATTTAATGTTGAAAAGGCGTGGAGTGTGGTAACATTTCTTTTACTGTTACACTATGACGTCATGTTGGGTAATGCCCAAAGGTAAAATGTGCAATGAGAAATGCAATACACGAGACTCTTGCTGCAAATAGGAGTTCTAAGTGAGTACTCCACTAGAATAAATTTGTTTATTTGAATTCGGTTTTCTCAAACATTTTTTGAAAGACAAACTACGACATCGCTTCAACAAATCCCTATTGTGAGTGGTCTTGGAAGAAGAGGCGGCAAGAAACTCCCAAGTAGGTTTTTCCCTACTCACGGTTACAGACAACAATTCTTACTACTTAAGGCTATATTAAACTCATGTCCAAACAGTTTCATCTTTGAAGTAATGATTCAGTTTAGTTGCCCATTTACTTTTAAAAATCCCTGGATAAGAGCTGTCATACGATAGATATGTATATCTATTAATAGTTTCTATATATCCAAGCTCTGATGTCCAATAACTTTTTATATATAAACTTTATAATATTAATATTCTCGGAGAACTCGTTACAAATTCTCTCCATAATTTCATTTTTAAGTTAACCTCGGGACCAAATTTCAATTTCACTTTAATTCCCTGGTCATAAAGATGAAAGAATAAGTAACGTCTTTAATTCATTATTTAAACTCTTTAGAAAATTGTCATCTGTATATGACAATATAAAATACTATACTGCTACATTTTATATTTTTGTACCTACGAGAATACGTGTAGAATTTTGTAGCTATTAATTAATTGTTTATTTTGAAAACTGAAATATTACTAACAACAACTAACAATACTACCACTAACAGTTGAAATTGATAATTCCAATAATTTGTATTTAGCTATCTCTTGGTGTCATGCACCATGATTCCCAGGTGTTCTGTCACGCACCTTAGAGTAAGACAAATAATTTATGCTTCAGAGATAGAATCTAGATCTCAAAGGACGCATATTTATAAAACTTTAAGCTTTTACTTATACCAAGTTATCGCGCTCGATGGAACTAAGTTACGTTATTCAAATATTTAAATTACCAACCGAAACAGAATACCGAACCGAACGCACAAATCAGAAATTTGGAAACTCGAAGGGAGTCCACAAAGTTTGGACATTCACCGCAAAACAGTCGGCTTAGGACTCGTGTTAAATTTACATTGACCAAGTTTTGTATAGACGAAACAATTTGGTGATCAGTTGCTAAATTTCAATCAAATATGAAATCATCGGTCCCAGTTGATATCATAAACCATGTCGGAGGCCTACGGGTGGCATAAAAATTTCTGGCACTTGGGTTGGCCACTAACCCCTCCACCAATCCGCACTGGAGCAGCGTGGTGGAGTATGCTCTAGGCCTCCTGAGTGATAGAGACCCATGCTCAGTAGTGGGCCATTAACACACATAGCAAGATAAATAAAAGCTTTTACAAACATTAAGTGCCCCGCGGCGAACTAACTAAATTTTTAGGATACAGAAATGAACACGATGTGCTCCGAGTCCAGAATTGTTTGTGCAAACTCATTTTAAAAATAGCCTCGGCGATTCGAGAGGAACATTAATATTATTTTTATTTAATTGCCCTCTTACCGGCTAAAAATACACATTCCACAGAGTAGCTTTTCATGTTAATAGCCAATAGAGCGTAGACAGAGGAGGATATAGACATCCTTGTCGGCGAAGCGAGGGGTCCGGGTTCGATCCCGCCCGGAGCAGACATTTATAAATAAAAAATGGATATTGGTCGTTTGCCCTTCAATTACTTAGTTGTTTAAATGCAAAAACAAAAATTTTCTCAATTAAGTACGCCACAAAAGTTCCTATAATGCATGCGTGCGTACTAAAGTACACACACAAAATAATATGAATACGTAACCCAATACTAAAAAACATTGCAAATTTTCCTCGATATACATTGAAATAAATACTATATCATATGTCAATGTCGATATACAAAAGTTTCACGATCTCTGATCAAAAGCTTTGACGCGACGGTCTTCCGTTTACCAAATAAAAGTAAGGATAATAAGTTAATAATAACAAAAAAGA
This sequence comes from Ochlodes sylvanus, assembly GCA_905404295.2. Lineage (NCBI taxonomy): Eukaryota > Metazoa > Arthropoda > Insecta > Lepidoptera > Hesperiidae > Ochlodes > Ochlodes sylvanus. The sequence continues at coordinate 2,916,323 of FR990147.1, forward strand.
AACCGATCATTATCCGCTACGAGGAGTAATGGGGTGAGGAACGAGCCGTAAAGCGATACCGTAGGGTTAGGAATGATAAGAAATAAAGTAAGCAGTGTGGAAAAAAATAGTCGCACTGACTGGTTTGAGGCAAATTTTTGTTAGTTGACATACAAATGATATACTAATAAATAAGTGTGTGCGAGTGTTTCTCAGTGGACATGATTAAGTATAAAAATCTAAATAATACTGACTTGATTGAGGCGAGTGTTTATCTGTGGACATGATTAAGTATAAAAATCCAAATAATACTGACTTGCTTGAGGCGAGTGTTTATCTGTGGACATGATTAAGTATAAAAATCCAAATAATACTGACTTGCTTGAGGCGAGTGTTTCTCAGTGGACATGATTAAGTATAAAAATCCAAATAATACTGACTTGCTTGAGGCGAGTGTTTCTTAGTGGACATGATGTGCCTCAGCTCCTGTCAGCTGTCGCAGCGCACGCACGAGATCATCGGGCCGGCGCCACGCGGGGCGCGCGCCACGCAACCCCTGGGGTCTGTTGCTCGGTCCCCCTGGAATTGCAATAAATGTCTGAGTACCTATATCATCTAGTGAACTTAAAAGTTTAATAGAACCATTTCCCGTGAAGTAATGACGTCCTAGGTTCTTTATCCGTGAATGTTATATTTACAAGCTTTCCGCCCACGGCGTTCAACGGTTTCCGCGTGATACTCGGACAGACAGGCAGACAGTCAATAATACGAAAAAGTACGTATGTTTTGATTTCTATATAAGTATTATGTCAGCTAAATTATGCCAACGTGTAAGTAAAGCTTAGTATGTGAATCCGAGCGATGGCATGAATGACTGAACGTTATAATGATTGAACGGATGAACTATAATGTTGAATGACGAGGACCGCTGTGCTAGTAACTATATTATAGTTTATGTCTGTATGTCTTTAAACGTTCTCCGTCAGCTAAATTATTATATTTGTACGTAAATTTGACCACATTACAGTTTTACCTAGTACTAAAGAAGGATGGCCAAATCGTACCAGACGACGAAACGATAGCGTCCCAATATGACATATATATGAAAAATTCCCTTATTTTTTAAGGTCTTAAAAAACATAAGAAATATCTCTTTAAGTAGCCACAAAAAAAAGATTTTCATTTATTTTTGTTTGTGTAACTTTTCTTGGACTAACTTGTCTAGTTCAACTGCGTACAACGGAACGTCATCGTAGTGATTAAGTACTCTGTAAACGTCATTTGGCATCGACCCATCGATCCGACCCAGTGTTGCCAGATACCACATAATTACGGTAGGTCTACCGTAAACGATGTTTAGTGTTTTTAGTACATTTTACCGTATTTTGACCCACACAAAAACTGATTGCAATAGGGAAAACCTCAAATCTCATACAATACACCGTATTTTGTAGAATTCACGGTATTTCTAGTTTTTGCATCTGGAAACAATGATGCGACCCGATTATTAGTTGTACTAGCATCATTGTGGCTTAAAACGCAGTTTTTGACGTTTAGTGTCTAATCTATGTTTTATACTCTTTGGTGGCTTGATGGCATGATGGCTTTACTTCGACTTCTTCGCCTTGTTGTTGAATGTTGACGTTCTTGTGAATTGTGATACGAAGTGCGTTATTTGGATTTCCTTCTGTTGTTTTGACCTTGGCATTGTTTTACGGACTGATAACGATACTTGTGACGATTACCTGTGCTTTTGACTTCTGGACACCGATTTTGGTTTTGGATTCGTGAGAGACCTGAGACATCATGCAGACGCCACAACTAGCCCTGCGATTGCTGTGTGTTAATTGTAACATACGCATCGATACATTTCGCCGCCACCTCGTTTTTGAGCTTGATACGAGAGTAATTTCTAAGATCTGCGAGTGGAATTCTTCAATAGTAGTACGTATTTTAAAATACCTACTTATTTTAGTACTCAAACGTAACTAAACCATCACACACAATCATATATCATAATACAACTCTAATTCTTATTTTAGATTACTGAAGAAGATTACATATGTGATCCCTGTAAACAAGTGGCAATGCAGCAGGTCAACGCCGGATTGGCTAATGAACCTGGTGCCTCATCTTCCCGTGGCCACATGCATGTTTGCGTACCTTGTGGAAGTTCTCTGCGAAAGCGTAAACGTGATCTTATTGTGAGAGAGAATCCATCTCAGTTACAACCAGCGATACATATTGAAGTTGAAAATAGAATTGCCCCACGGCAGGTAATTATGATTTATATATTATGCACTTTTTTCTTTGTATTGTTATCAGTGTTATAGTGAATTCATCACTGCAACCTAATATTATTTTATATCAATGTCTTTATTTGCTTGGGTTCAATAATAATGAGCTGTAACATGTTAAGACAAGGCTGTATGTTGTTTCAGGCAACTCCATCAGACCATGTTTGTCATCCCTGTTGGCTGAGACTCAAGAGAGTTGCAATGCTTAATATGCAGCAAAATATTGAGCAGCAGGTCGACCCAGAGCCTGAGCCAGAGCGGGAACCGGAGCCAGTACGGGAACCGGAGCCAGAGCCAGAGCTTCAACCCCAAGAACCTACAAGCTCTACAAACACCAACCAGCATCCTGAGGAAGAATCCGTTGTGATTACTTTATCGCAGTATAGACGAGCGGCTAATACTGCAGCACATTGTGTTTTTTCTGGTTGCCGGAACAGAGATTTACATAGGATTTCTGACCCATTAAGAGCAACAACTCTAAGCAGATACAAATATTACTTGCCTATAAATGCTCGTATTTGTTTAGAATGCTTATAATACATTTCTGGATTTCTCAAGTATGGAAAGTGTTGGAAGAATTGATGAACATTTGTTTCATTATTGGCTTGGTATCTCGTGAACATTTGTTGCAACACAATTTAATGATTCCAAATGCTATTTATAATGAAAATAATAAAAATATGATAATTATATGTGATGGGACTTATATTTATATAAACAAAAGTTCCAATTATATGTTCCAAAAGGACACATATTCCCTTCATAAATATAAAAACTTGTTAAAACCATTTTTGCTGGTGACACCTGATGGCTACATCGTTGACTGCTTTGGCCCATACAAAGCTACCACATCTGATGCAGATATAATGAAGTCTCTTTTCAGAGATGAAAACTCTCCTCTCAGAAAATACTTTCAAAATAATGATATTTTTATTCTGGACAGGGGATTTAGAGATTCAATTAGTTTGTTAGAGGCTTGCAGCTACAAAACATATATGCCAGAATCCCTGCTTGAGGGTCAACATCAGCTCACCACCGAGCAAGCTAACAGGAGTTGTTGCGTTACAATATGCCGTTGGGTGGTGGAAGTCGTTAATGGGTACTTCAAACGAGACTTTAAAATATTCAGGCAAGATTTTTTTAATAAAACCTTTCCACATATAATGCAAATGTTCACCATAGCTGCAAGCCTTTTAAATAAATTCCGTGTTCGGTTAAAAAATAGGAATGATGCTGAGCAAATCATAAATGTGATTAGGGAACGATTTCCATTAAATAATAATTGATCTCATTTTGTAAACGCAATGAATATGAATATACGCACATCTGATTTTACTAGTATAACAGCTCATTCCAATACTAATATAATATTCCCCCATTTAGAATATAGTGAAGTTATATTATTTGCCCTAGGAACATATCAGATTCGACAGGCTAGGTCCTATTATAGTGAACATGTCAGGTTTCACGGAGGGTATCGCATTGAAATAAGCAGAGAAAACATTAATGTAAATGAGTATTGTTTGAGAGGAAGTGGAAATAATTCGCTAATAAGAGGCAAAATTAAATCCAGACACATTTCGAGAAAAGTATATTATGTTTATATATTAATTGAAAATAATGTGTCTGGAAGGGAAGCTATAGTAGAATATTGTTGTAATTGCCTTGTTGGTAGAAGTGAACTGTTGGGTGTTGTGCACACTTTATAACACTTGTGTGGTACCTTGGGTGGGCCAGGCATCGGCCCACAATATCAGAACCAGCAGCATTCCTCGATGCTGTAGTTGTAAGAGAGGATGATGAATAAAAAGTATTTTTGTCAAGCCTATTTCTTTCATTTTAAGTACTCTTAAATCCTACCTTTACTACCTACCGATCTACCTACATTTATTCCTGTAAGCTACTACATTACTCGATTTGTCAATGTAAGTCCAACTTGAGCATTGAATACCGAAAGACAGTATGTACCTATCTAGCGACTAACTCTCCTCAGGCAGAATTGATGGTGTCAAACCACAATAAAGCCTTGAAGTCTTTCAAGATAGGCTTCATGTGTGATGTTATGCCATCCTTATTTTCTAAACTACATGTTGTGCAAGATAAAGCAATATAGAATTTCATTGAATTTATTGAGTCATATAGACAGACACGGGGTTAGTGTGCTTTGACAGATGTTCTATTTTTTGGTAATTCTCTGAGAAATCGAAACAAATAGAAACAAGATCGATAATTACCCTTCTCGCTTATCGCTAACTACACTTTTAGGCTACGCCACAGTCGGATAAAAGATACTTGTGGATTCTAACCTCAAAATTATTGTTGACGTTCAGACGTTATTATAAAAAATCGTGGCTATTTAGGAATGATTTTCAAACAGGATGGTGTTTAGAACATCAAAACAAACCGATCTAACTATAGCTTATTTTGGGACATGAAAAATAAAAGTCGAGTCCAGCTCCTATAGAAATTTGGCCATTGTTCTTTACCTATTCCTTATAACGTATGTCGAAACTTTATTTCATGCAAAAAAATTGAAACGCTTTCACCTACGTCCTGTGACTAATACAATTATCTGAAGAAAATGTTTAGCAACGGAAAACTGATTTTGTATTGAGTGCTTTGAAGGAAGATGTTGGGTTAAATCTTAGTTCGAAAAATGAGTCTCACCGCCGCGTCGCACACCGCCTCCGCATTTCTAGTAAAACCCAAGTCTACGGCGATGGAAGATTCTAATCCGATACTACCTCTTAAATCTTCAGATGCTGCTATCAAAGGTAAATTACAGTAAGGATATTTTTTAAGTTAACAAGAGATAAGTGATAAAACGTACCATCTAAGGGTACTTAGCGATGGGATCCGCCTAATCCTAACATTTAAAAAATACCTCATCCAAATATCTGTTCCTATTTAATATCATCAATACTATATTATATTCGGAACTTGAAAAGTAATAGTTCCGGTCGTTAACGATATTAAAAACTATTTCCTATATCCCACACTACTTTATTGGTTTTAATGTATACCTAATCTGACTGACTCTTCCAAATTATACAGGGTGTCCCAAAAGTTGTACGACAAACGGAAATGGGAGATAGCTTGAGGATGGACCTATTCGATGCCGAAAAATCACTTTAGTAAAAGTGCCACCGTTTTGGAGATATTGACCTTTGTTTTGTTTTTCGGAAATTGGGCACTCTTACCCTACTTTTATTTGCTGAGACCACAAATGGGCAGATATTTTAATGAATTCTTTTTTCACATACCCTCAGATAGTTGGTCTACAATTTCAGAATATAATTTAGTTCAAAATATTTGAAAATACTGAGAAATTAGGTTCTATTTTGGCCTTTTTATGTTTTTGATTTTCTTGTATTCAATTTCAACAACGACATGTGGAAAAAAATTGTACTGGACCAAGAGTGCAGATTACTTTAAAAACTTGACTGTTAAAAGGAGATTTCAAAAAGGTAAAATACTTGCTACTTTAATGGGAAACTTTTAAAGCTATAGCCATTTCAGTGTTGAAGGGTATTAATTTGAAGCTAAAGTGCTTTTGAGTGATTATTTTATATTTTTTGTTATAAATTTGACTAAAAATATTTTGTCTCAGTCATACTTTATAAGTGTTCAAACTGTCTCTATTCAACTGTAACAAATAATTGACAATTATTTAAAAATTACATTTTTAAAGATCCTCACTCATTTGTGCTATTTTAGCTGCAGCTGATTGAATTGTACTGATTTATTGATAGGTGGTGGAGTCTAGAGTTCACCCAGAGTAGTACCACCGCCCGCCACGGTACCTAGTACCATTTCTACCATGTAATAATTGTCATAAAATAAAAATTTCAAATGACCGTTCAAACAGATTGGTCAAAACAGTACGATTTAATAAAAATTAAAGAATGTTTATTATTAAAACGACCGATAGTTTTTACGATAAGAATTAAATAATTATAGAATTAGCCAGGCAGACGCTGTCCTGAAACATAATATATTATTTATATCTCAGGTTCAATGCGGCGTATTAAGATGAAACTTGCACCAGTATTTCAGTTAGACCTCCAGAAATACAACTGCGAAAACCGCATCAATTTCATTCAATAGTTTAAATTTAAATGGGACCACACGTCAAGGGCTTTCGAATTTAAAAAGAATCATCAAGATCGATATACCGAGTACCTAAAAGGTTATGAGGTACCTCACGTGAAAAAAAACAATCGGATAGAGAACCTCAAACTTCTTTAAAGTCGTATGAAAATAGAAAAAGACCACCTGGAGCTAAGGGCGCGTTCACATAGCACGTCCGTTTTACTGGATCCAGAATACTGGATGCTAGTAGTGTATGTAGTTGTACGAGCGTGTTCACACAGAATCCAGTATACCGGATCCAGTAAAAAATCCCACACACAACGGAAATACTGACCCGTTAAAACGGATCCAGTAAAACGGACGTTCTATGTGAACGCGCTCAAAATGCTGTGTGAATGTTACCTTCCGTTTTACTGGATTCAGTATACTGGATCCAGTAAAACGGACGTCCTATGTGAACGCGCCCTAAGTCGTATTACAATTCTGGCTTAATATTTTGTATAGGCATTGGAACGTGTACCTCCAATTGCTCCAATATTCGTAAATAGGTCACAAAATGTGAGTTATGTAGGTATATTCAGAGATTGCCGACTGCATTGTTCGGTTTATAGAGGTATTCAATCAAATTTACATATTTAATTGATTAAAAAATACTTTTATTTTCTCATGCATCGGTGATAATGTACTTCAAGGTTTGTTAATTAGCGTTGCCAGTTTTTTTCGGGCGAAGAGGGAATATATAAACTTTTGAGTAAAAGAAGCGGGAATTTTTCAAAAGTGAAAAAAGGGACATAAAAAATGTAAATAATTTATGTTCGTTTATATTTTATTTCCAAGTAGGTATTCCACCAGCGTCGAACTCCCGGTCGGTTTTATAGCCTAGTCAGAAAACAATTCTTATCTATTCATGAAGACGACTTAAATTTTAATGACGCATTCTTGCAACTCCATCCTCTATTTTAAAATTAAAAATATTAAGCAGTCGATTGTAAACCTCCAAATAAATATTAAGTCCGCCCATTGTAATTCCTAGCATTAGGTTTTTCAATAAAGAGTGAAATAAATAAATAAATGTAAATAAAATATAGTTAAATATAAAAGATGTTGGGTAAATATTCGGCACATGATATTAATTGGAAGTTTCTAGAGCTGTTCGCTCGAACGACGCGGGTTCCACATGACCGAGTTTTATTGATATACTCGTAGTACTACGTGTTTCACCCCAAACGCGTTTACGACTGTTTCGCTAACAAATTACCCGAACACTGAGTCCTTACTGCGCTAAAACCCAACCATATTATAGAGTCTATACTGTGCTAAACCAAAGTGTATGTATAAACTGAGCATAATTACCGACTATTATATGGGTATGAAAGTAAAAATTCTCATGCATTCAGCTTGGTCTTAAATAAACACTCTTATTCATGCACTGGCCATATACATGGGTATGTAGGTAAAAATGTTTCCAATAATAAAATATCTATATATCCAAACTAGCGACCAGCCCTCGCTTCGCTTCGGGAAACTTATTTCTTCGGTTTGCAAAGATTTAGTTATATATTTTGGATAATTCACAGGATATCTTTATAAATGATAGCTTTCCCCCGCGGCTTTGCCCACCATAAACCCCTAAATATATAAAAGTTGATAAAAATTTGCGCCCCCCATTTACCCCCTTAAGGGATGTTTTTCGAAAAAATATTTTATACATGTTTCATAACTCTCAATGAAAAACCTTCATACTGAATTTCATTCGAATACCTTCAAAAACGGCAAAGTTTCATACTAACTTTGCACCCCCGTTTTACCCCCTTAGGGAGTGAATTTTCAAAAATCTTTTCATAGTGCTCCCCCACGTTATAAAAGGAGCCCCTGTGCAAAATTTCAAGTTTCTAACCCTTATAGTTTAGGCCCTGCATTGACATGTCAATCAGTCAGTCAGCTTCTCCTAGTGCAGAGGAACTTTTTTCCAATACTTAAATTATTAAACTCGTGATATCTTTCGAATGGAATGTCCGAATTGAATAATTTAAAAAGTTTTAAAAAGGTAATTAAGCAGTCTTGAATATGAATTAATTTATTTTGATAAGGATTAATACTAAGATACAAATAAAGAGCCTTTTCCAGTGGCAGTATCTCAATTAAGCTTTTTAAATAAAAAAACACTTATTGTGGCATAACTATAATAGTTAGACATATGCCATCGCGGACTTTATTGTAGATATTGATGTCCTTTATAAAACTGTAGTACATCACTTTGCTCTATTATCCATAGTTTTCGCAGCGCACGCGATGTAAAGAATATTTTAGGTATTTTTTTTACACCTTGGGTTATATTATCGGAGTTTTATTAATGATCCCGAATTTTTTTGAAAATGTGATATAGCCTATGTCACCCGGGGATAGTGTAGCTTTCCAACAGTGAAAGAATTTTTCAAAACGGTTCAGTAGTTTTGAAGCCTATTCGATGCAAACAAACAAACAAACAAACAAACAAACAATCAAATCTTTCCTCTTTATAATATTAGTATATATATAGATATAGATAAACTCGTACATTTTTGTAACTGGGATATCTAAATAAAAGTAAACTTTAATAATACTGACGTAAAGTTGCAGCACAATTCTTTGACAACAAACTAGCATGTAGCACCATCCCTCCGCCGTCCATGACAACTGTGACCGACTTAATCTTTATTTTCTATTCAATCATGTTTAAACCCCATAAACGAGTTTGACCATCAGGAGACAACCCCTAATCGTTCCCTCGGAACCTGGGAACTCGTTAATAATTAATACCCCGATCCTCAATGGAATTAAACGTGTTAACCCTTCTCCGGTCAACCCTACGTCACATAACCTTCATTTACTCTTTCAGATCCCGAAGACGTTTAATTAAACCGGTCGAACTCTGTAAATAACGTCCCGACTGTGGTATCCTTATTACGTCACTGTAATCCGTCAATGTCATCCTTGTGTGACCAAGTCTTAAAATTACGTTAGAAAAATGTGTAAAATATAATAAAACAAGGGCGTCAGTGCTAGTGCTACATATAATTATAGAGGTTCCGTAGCTTGAAAAGTAAGCCAATTGGCCAAATTTCACTGTACCGCTTTTCGCGTGCTAATGACATATCTACTTATTTTTTACATAATAATATAATATATTTGCGTATACCGAAATAATAAACAGAATATAAAAATTCATAGCGTTATCTTTCCAAACAGATAACGATTCTCCACCGACCCCATTCTACTGGCGTTCTCAGCTTTTATAGATAAGCTCGTGACGTTAACTACTTTGTGAGCTTTGAATAAGCCTATTGTGGTCGTTGTGGACCAGTCTTGTAATAAAACTAGCTGTGCCCGCGACTTCGTTCGCGTGTAAAATTGCTACGGAGAAATTTCTAAAATATATAAAGTAGCTGAAGTTACTCCTTGTATTTCCCGAAGGAAGCAAGGGCATTTACTGTATTAAATACGTTATTATTTTTCAGATTAGCTGTTTTTAATTTCGACATGAGTACGTCATCTTGGACGGACATGTACACGTTAACATGCACGCAAATACAACTTTGATATAATGGACGTATGCAACATTTTAATTACCTAAATAGCACCTATTTGTAGAAAATGGGAGGTTAATTAAAGTTTTTCTATATTATAAACCCTATACACATAAAAGATGTCCGGACTGACTGACATAATCAACGCCCTGCCCAAACCCTTGAAGTTATAAACTGCAATTTTACACACAGATTTATTTATATAATCATTGACTTATTACTAAAGTCAATATTACTAAAGCCGATATTAAAATGTCAGATATTTCGAAAGCCATAGAGCGAGGGAAAAAATGTGTTTCCAATTTTAAAATAACCTTATTTCCGTTACTAAAATTATAAGGGACACCAAATTTGCCATGTAAGTAGGCGATCATAATCACTAAAACCTTTTTTAGGATTTTATGAAAGTATTCCAACAGGATCGGGCCTTTTATTAGCGTAACGACATTGTAGCAATTTCCAATTTCCATATCAATGTGAGCGTAATGACGAACAGTAGCTACAAACATAAAGCTTACACACACATATACCTGCACTTCTATCGTGGTTTCGTGGTTGAGGTGCACGGAGGTACACAAATCATCATATCGTCACCACCATCACAACCCATAACTGTCCCACTGGTGGGCTCGGGTCTCCTCTCACAACGTGAGGGGTACAGGCCATAGTCCACCACGCTGGCAACTGCAGATTGGCGGACTTTTGAACATTACGTCTTTGTGAACATTATGGAGAACTCTCAGATGTGCAGTTTTCCTGACGTTGTTTTCCCTCTCCAAAATAAGCGAGAATTAATTTCTAAATTTGAAAATTGGAGGTTGTAGGATTCGAGAGTCGAAAGTTTAAACCACTTGGACTGGACCTCTTGTTAGCAGATAAATTAACTTGTATCTCTACGTATCCTATATCAAATTAAAATCCCGCATTTTCGTGTTGCCGGACTGCCGTTTGTTGAGTTTTAATTTCTGTTCCCGTTTTGAATGTGTATTCTAATCATATTGTGTGTAGTCCATTACACCCAAGACACAGGAAATCCAAGTGTTGGGCTATGACTGTGTATCGTTAGTTACTTATTTATTTATTTATTTATTTATTTATTTATTTATTTATATTTTAAATACTTGAGCGTTTACAGCTTCTGCCAAGGCACGCTTCAAGTATTCAACAACTTGATTAGTTACTCGTTGATACGACCTAATTTCCGCATATAACTATACGAGTATATTTAATGATGTCATTAGATATAATTTGCTCACACAAAATAAAATTAGCTAGCACACTCACTGATCATTGGGAGTAAAATTGTCTTCTTAAAGCCACAAAGCACTAGAATATTCTAGGGCCTAGAATATTCTAGGCCACGGAGTAGATTAAGTCCAAAGATTAAGTCAAGTGAAGCTTGGCATAGTTTAACTGGCAGAACCTTCGATAGCGCATTGTCTTTGACGAAACACTAAACTAGGTTGCTTTGCTGATGTTCTTGCGATATACATAAACCACAGAGAATTTAAAAAATGAATGCGTTGCGAATGAGGGATTTCTGAAAAAAAAGTAAAGTTTGAACTGTCAGGAAATTTTGAAGTCATAATCTTTCTTGTGTTTGCGTTAACACAATTACACAGTAAACAATAATTATTATAGTTTAAGGCCAACAGTTCTATGATGTACGTTTTAGGTAGCACAAACAGACAGACTGGCACAAATTCCAAAATATATGTAGGTATTAGTATCCTCATTGTTATAATGCCTAATGTCGTATACTCATAGCCCCACACTATAATTCCCAGTATCGTGGGTGTCATTGACAATACACGAAGACAAAAACAGATACATCCAAACCGAGAAAAGAAAATTAAGCTCATCATTCAAAATACCGCCTCGCTGTGAATCGAACTTAGGACAGTACCAGTAGTTTACCAAAGCCTTCATGCATTAATATGTTCAAAGGAATATTTGATAACCAGATTTGGCCCATTTTATTATCAGTTTATTATCTAGACTGTCTAGTGCACGTTAAACAAGTTTTGAAAGAAATAACTGAAGCAGACAGTAGCTACAATGTTTCAAACTGCATCAGGAGCTATCTTCATGAATGACTCACATTAGGTTATGAAAATGCATGGAATAATCTGCATATACTTTGCATCTTTAATGGTTGTTATTAATAGAATATGGTTATAGTTATGTAACCAGTAATGCCACTAGGAAAGTCAATAATTTTTGTAGTAAAACTTCTATTAATAATATATACCTATAACTGCTATTAATAAATTTAAAAGTATAATTTCTAGATTGTTCTCGACGAACCAAGACAAGGAATTTAAAAAAATGTTTACATTTGGAATATTGGTGTTTGAAATTAGGGGTATATAAGGCGATCCGAAACACGCATGGCGAGTTGAGTTTCGAAAGCGAATCCGGAATTAGGACAAGGGAAGAAGAAGAAGAAAGAAGAAGGCAAAAAGAAGTGCAGTAAAGCGAAGTGTGAAGTGAAGTGAATAGTGTCTTATCGCAGACACATGTCGCGAGTGTTACCCTGTGGTGCGAATAAATACACCATCTATTGTAGCGCGTTCACTTAGAAAAAACCTATTCACTCTTGACTTAAAGACATTATAATCGACCGCTTCACCATCTAAAAAGGGTACCTACGTCGCCACTTACCATTAGGTGGGATCGTAGTCAAGCGGTAATTCAGTTAAAAAAATCAGTAAAAAATGGTTGCCTGTAAAGTCGGTTTTACGGGCGAAGATTTTACGTGACAACGTCTTTTTCTCGGTAGAATATTTATTGATATGAATATAATTAAATTGCGCAATAGGAACAAGGAATTGAATGAAAATAAGAATTGCACAAATTTTAACTATAGAAATATATTTTGTTTACTAAAACATTGTACATGTAAACTTAAACTTAACGCGCCGATTCAATGCGCCTAATTCTCTAGTGCTGCGCGCGCGACAGACCGATCATAGTTGAGTGGGAGAGAGACGCAAGGCATTCGGCGGGCCTCTCTCTCGTTCGGTGACTCATCGTAACGTTACCGAGCGTTACTATTTTTCATAAGTGACTCCCAGCTAACCTAATTTAAGACGTTGTCACGTCAAAATATTTAAACCGGCGTTATTCCCTTTCTACCCCTTTCCCACTCCTGTGATAATATTTTTTATTGCTACTAAAACATACCTTTCCCAATTCTAATATTTTCCCTGCCAATCTAATTTGAATGGATGTAAAGCATTTTGTGTCGTAAATTAAAAGTGCTGGCTGTTCGAACATAACCACAATTGCTTGGTATGAAAGCATTGCGGTAAATTAAACCGATTTGGAAAGCCGCTGACGTAACTGGTAGTAATCAACCTCGACAACAAACCGTTATCTAGGTTATAATGATAATTAAATTTTTGTATGTAACTACGTTTTCTATAAATAAATATTTTTTCTATGAAAGTCAGTCTTTTGTTGCGTTGAGCGTAACATAAAAAGGGTCAATAACCGACAATGCAGCAGAAAATAAGCGCTATAGGTGGCGTTACGGGCGCAATTAAACTACTAAATATTTGTTTACCTACCTACCTACTCGTATTTATAAAATTTTATTCAAAATATTTCAATAGACATATTATACATACAATAGATACGGTAGTGTTTAAAGAAAGAATTTGTCACATATAAATATCTACACTGGCCGGGAATTGAACAACTAACAGAATTAATTATCACTGACAGTCCCTGTTACAGTCCTCATACTTACTCGTACTTTACTTGTACTCGTATCTACTTTGTGCTCGTACTAACAAACTAACCAACTAATGTTTTAACACCGTCTTCTAACCGGGCTAACTAACCCAGTCTCCATTCGAGTCTTGTTCTAGGTCGGTCACCGTTGTCATGGGCGGCACTGGAAGGGTGGTGCTGCATGCTCGTTTGCTACCTTAAATCAATCAATAAAAAAAACATAAATTAAGCGGACAGCGGAGTATGGCTTTGGTACTGTTGGACTCGGACTCGGCGAGAATGAATAACACCAAAAAAAACAGGTGATCAAAGTCTACGCTCAAAAAATCAATAATTTAAAAAAAGGTAAATGTAGTTTCTATTAAATCCATCAACACTTATGCTTAGGAGTTATTAATAACTTCAAAGGGATATAGTCGAGGCACACGTAATACTATCGTAACTAGGTCTTCGAGTGTGCAACGCTATTCAGTGCTGCAACAAACTTATGTGTTGTTAACTAGTTTAGACCGAAGTTCCTTTTGTGGCTTTCTTGGTGGGGGTGCCGATAATTTTTGGAACGAAGTTCCTTATCGCGCGTTGTGAAAGGGGGCTAGACGGAAAAAAATCTTACGAAAAGTTGTCACGACACTTTTAATTCTTACGAAAAGTTGTCACGACACTTTTTGTGTACAGCGCCATCTCGTGGAGCGTTTTTGTAATAAGCAAATGCGTAGTTTTGTCATTAGTTTTTGTTGTTTTTGTTAGATGGCATCAGTGTGCCACGCTTCAAGTGTGCACACTTGACATTTTCAGATTGTAGGTTTAGCTTTAGTGTCACTGACGATAGATAACGCTACCAGTGGGAAATAATTATAACTTAAAACTTAACTTCGTTCCATCCGGGTGTCCCTTGACACCTCTCAAGTTTTAGTATCTAACTTGCTTAGAACAATCTTTTAATGTATCTCCATAAAACTGACTGCCCCACTGCTGGGCAAGCGTCTCCTCACATAAAGTATACAAAGATGGTACAGGCCATAGTCAAAAAATAAATTTCCAGCCGTGCGAAGCCGAGACGGGCAGCTAGTATAATATAATATTAAGATTAAGCTGTTTAAACTTAAGTCTGAAAATAAACATTTTCTTTTTCTTTCTTTTCTTTTATAAGAAATTAATACACATAAATAACATTTCAATTATACACTTGAAGACCTATTTAATCCAAGTACCCAAAAAATCGTGCTGACTCAAACAGAGTAGACAGATATTTGTATAGAGGGGCGTAACGAAATTGTAATGATTTGTTTTTGCAATTCAGCTTCGCAATCCTAACAAAGGACAGGTGTATTGTACAAGGGTCCACTGTGAATCAGGTCTTACGACAATAGACACTAATTTTCCCGATCCCATTTCAGATAACTGTTGAAGATTTTTGCTGTAATAATGTCGCAGGGATATGATGAGAACAGAGATTAGGTTTTCAAGGATCAATATTAATAAAAAAAAAAAAAAGTGGCACTCGGAGACTGCCGCGGTAAAGCTATTGCATAGCATTTTTTATCAACTTATGCAATTATAATTATTAAAAGTTATATAGTTATATCATAACAGCGCCATCTAGTTTGTAGAAAACATACGTACCATACCTTAGTATTAAGGTACTAGATGGCGCTGATTGGGGGTGTTAGGCTTTTTTCGTTACGGAATTTCTGGATTCGGTCCCCACGCTCAGGGCCCGAGATAAAAGCTATGCAATAGCTTAATGGGTGCATACTTAAATTTTTTCATGGCTACGGTGACCACTTTCGTCAGGAAGCTCGTCCAATCGTTTGTCGGCTTTTAACATAAATAGAAAAACATAAAAGTGCGTCACCATAGTTAAGCGTATTCATATTAATTTTCAGTTTTCACATAGTCCGGTTTTAGGTTACAACTTGTATCTTCAAGTAACGTCCATATGTATATTAATTATTAATATTGCGTATGTTACACCAGGAAATATGACCTAGTTTCCTTTGTGGACCTGTTCCTTACATTTACAAGTATAAACCTCACGCAAAAGAATCGTAACTCATTTTAATCACTCGTACAGGGGTCTTAAAATCCCGAGAAAATACTTTTAAATTTAAATAGAGAAAACGGTTAAATTATTCTCTTCAGTGTTTTAACCGAATTTCTACGGAATTTCTTAATTTTTTTAATTATAACCTTTGACGAGCTTCAGTGTTATATAAAAAAATTGTTTTTATTCTTTGAAAACATTTTTTTAACAAAAAACAGTCAAGGTAAACACGAGAGAAGGAGAGGTAAAGACTTTATTTGAATAAGGAAATGAAGGTAAAGTTCCCAGAGATCTTGCCCCGTTGTTTGAAAGGGTCCATCATGCGAATGTTACCCAAGGGCGTAACTCGTTTAAGCAGATGTAATCTTAACATAGTTTAAAACAAAGTCGCTGTGTCTGTCTTGTGTCTGTTATGTATTGTCACAGCCGTGGGTAGGGGATGGGAAGAAATAAGGCCGGCTTCATAAATGATGTTTTATTTTCACTGTAAAAGGGTAACACACGCGACACGGTACTATACACTTTACTGTACACTTTAATTCCCTTCACACTTCACTTCACACTCGCGACACTGTACTGTGAAACGGCATTTCACTATTCCTATTTCTTCATCCCACTGGCGCGCTTCCCGACTCGCTACCAAGACTTGACTGACTCTGCCTTGGCCGGAATCGCCTTATATACCACCAATTTCAAACATTCCAAATTCAAAGGTTTTCTTTTAATTTAGTGTCGAAAACATTTAATAAATTCTATTTTCAAATTTTCTTTTTCTTTTATTTTTAATTTACGCGACAGTATGTTAGGTCTTTAAAACTACACAACGGATTTTGATGTGATTTTTTTAAATATATAGTGATGGAAGAGGAAAGTTTATAATTATGTACAATAATGTTAAAGTTTTGTGTAAATTTGGTTGAAATATAACGATAACAGTTGAGAAAGTCGGAAAAAATCAGGCCGCTTGGGAGCTTTCAGCGAAAACGCTGTCTAATCCTTTTGAGATAGAACAAAACAATGTATGGGTGGAATATTTCTCTTTTATAGGTCTACAATAAAGTCCGCGATGGCGATCTTTATCTTTTAATGATAGCTTACTATACCCATAAGTTTAAAAAAAATGGTCACTTACAATGCGGTAAAATAATTGGAAAGCTATTTAGAGGGATACAGTATTAATCCTTATTAAATATTTTAGTCACCTTCTTAAGCATTTCAGGCACATTATGATAAGCCTATACTAATATTTTATAGTAGGTTCCCTACTTATAGACATTATTTAATATAACTTAAAGTAACCTCATTTAATTAATTTAACTCTGTAGGTTCCTTACAAAGGCCTGACATGCGCTTCGCCGGTGACCACCCCTACAGTTAACCCTTGTAAATTGTGTAAGGGTCGCAGCACAATAACAAAGAAGGACAGTTTGCATTAAATCTACTCTTTTGTTATTTTATAATATAAACCTTTATATAACTGTTTAGGTATCTACTAATTACACCAAATTAACGTCAAAAAATAAATGTCCACTCGAGCAAAGCTGGGATGGGTCGCTAGTTCTAAATATAAATAAAAATCCTTTTGAAAACACAAATAATACATCAAATCAATAACACCCCAAACCCGAGAACAAACATTAGTCATTTTGAACAATATCGGCGCATAAAAAGCACATCGTGAGTTCATAATAAATCCTACATCCGTCACATAAATATCTCCGCCGGGAATCGAACCCGGGACTCTTCGCTTCGCTAGGGTCACTACGTAGGCTACGGAGATATTGCTTCACGCTGTATACAAGTAACTATAGAACCGATAAACCTAATACTACGCATCTCTACTCGCCCCGGGACCGCATCGCTACATTACTTTACAAGTAATATGAAGTTAAAAGGATTATTATGTTACACAGTAGGACAAATATACGGACAGTGACATACAGTAGAGCAGATGATTAACTTGGTGAGTGGTCGTCGCCGACGGACATTAATAACACCAAAATCTCTGATGCGTCAGCGTAAAAGGGAGCGTGGGAATGGTAGAGAGTTGGTGGCCAAAGCTGAAAGTATAATACCTCCAGAAGACCTTCGAGTAGGTTAAACAACTTCTTTACAACGCTAAAATGCTTAAGTATTGAAATAGAAACGCTCTATCACCGAAGCATTTTGCTATTTTCGGAATACCACGCGGGCGAAGCCGCGAGCAAGTCCTAGTAATAAACAAAGTTTAACATTCATAACCCCATTAGGATTCCTTGTGTCGTGGGTACCATGGACAAAACACACAAACAACACATACACCCAGACCGAGAACAGAACATTAAAATTTCCACACTGGAAATCAAACCCGGAACCGCCGGAACGGCAGTCCGGAAACGTAATCATTGCGCCACAGTCATTTACGTTCCATGTCATTACATGTAGCAAATTGCTACATTACGTCTAATTAATTACAGTATAATTCATCCCTACTCTGTACACTTCTCTGAGATAAAAACCTACCTTGTACAGCACACTACTCTACCTACTACCACATACATACATATGTGACGTAATGAGAAACTGTGAAAAATTATAGCCACATATTGTCTAAGCGGCTGTAATATTGGTTGAGCCAGATCCATGGGCGTTTTATTACACGAATCATATTACGTTATGTAATAACCAGCGGTGTATTATTAAATTATGTTAGTTATGGTTTGAGGCACAGAACAGAGATACAAGGTTTGAGGTCGTATTTAATTTTATAGAGGCAGGTTATGGAGGCCTATTATGGTAGGGGAGCCCGTGGTGCTAAATGGGGATTTACTCGAGCGTCACAGAGACCTATTGGGTTGCAAAGCTTAGATGATAAGAAGAAAAAAATGTTATATGATATATACCTTTTCATCGGTGGGGGAAGCGGCTATAGATTTTTAAATATGTAAAAAAAAACTGATGCATGGACATCCTCGAGCGCGTCAGATATTGATAGCATCAATGCCCTACGTATTTTTAATAATGTACGTATGTTAATCTGACCGTTTGCATGGTGGGGGTGGTTGTATGTAAGGGTTGAAAATGAAAAAAAAAAAAAATTAATCGAGCGCGTCAGATTTTCTAAGGGAGTGTTAAGTGCACCAAAAATAAGCTCTCATTCACTAATCTGACGATTTCGATGGGACGCAAACTCGTGGCCACTCTCATAATATGCAAAAAAAATTCGCCATTTTGACATACTCAAGCGCGTCAGATTAAGATATATATGGTTCATCTTTATGTTCTAAACGTACTGTCTCATAATCTGACGATTATCTAGAGGGATTCGCCTAATCTGACAAAAAAACGGTTCACCCTAAAGGCCATCCCTGCAATTTCCCGCTAATTCCATTCCTGGGCGCTTAAAATTGTACTTATGACATTTATTTTGAGCTCGCGGAGTTCAAAGAAATAATATTTCTATGCATTTGAGCTCTCCCAGCTCAAAAGTCTGATAGAAGTTTCATAGAACACTATTTTTGGAATTTTCAAACCGCAATAACTTTTGAATGGATCAACCAATTTTCACGCGGTTGGCGGCATTCGACGCAGTTTTATCATCCTCATAAGTAATTTAAAAGTTTTAATTGATCGAACCAAAAATTTCGGAGTAATCCCGAAAAAACACTTTTTCGGGTTTCTTTCGTTCACGATATCTCTCGAACGAATCAACCGATTTTGACCAACTTGGTGGCGATCGACGTGGTTTTTCAAGCTCAAGGGCGAATTAGTTTTTGAAGTTGATCGATAAAGCCGTTTAAAAGTTATTCCAAAAAAACCACTTTCAAAAAATTTTTTGCTGGAATATGGTGATGGCGTCATGACAGCAGAAACTAGAGTGGGGACGGAGTGAGAGAGTAATAGATAGAGAAAGAATGAGAGAGGAATAGAAACGCGGAGAAGGAAATATAGGCATCACGCAGCTGCACGCATTTAACTTTATCGACGATTTTTTTGTTGTTTCGGCTTGCGGAAATCGTCAGATTATATATTTTTCGTTATTCTTGAATTATTTCCTTCAAAATAAAAAAAAAAATTAACTACGCTCGAGAATGTCAAGATGACGTTTTTTTTTTACAACTTTGCTGCGCTCCCCTTTCTTTACGTCACTCTCAAATTGTCAGATTAGTGGAATATACACTTTTTAGGAGGTAATTAACTCACCCTACCTTAATCTGACGCGCTCGAGAATGTCTGATGATCAATTTTTTTTTACTAATCTGATCCTGTATCCTTCACGGGCGGCCATATATGTATATGGGGCTCATATTTGGTGGTGGTACTTAACCGGGTACAAGGTATCCCCCTGTATATTAATCTGCCGCGCTTCAGTAAATCCAGAAATCCCCTCTTGGGCTCCCCTACCATTATTATAATTTAAATTTAATCTTACTAATATTA
Organism: Ochlodes sylvanus; assembly: GCA_905404295.2. Classification (NCBI taxonomy): domain Eukaryota; kingdom Metazoa; phylum Arthropoda; class Insecta; order Lepidoptera; family Hesperiidae; genus Ochlodes; species Ochlodes sylvanus. Next base: position 2,936,458 of record FR990147.1, read on the forward strand.
TAAATGCGAAAGTTTGTGAGCATGTATGTGTGTGTTTAATACTCTTTCACGCAAAAAGTACTGAATGGATTTGGACGAAACTTTACATTGATTTATCTTATACATCAGAATAATATATGGGCTACAATTTATAAAGATTTTATGTAATTTGGCCATAATATAACGATACGTCGCAAAAAATCCTGCCCTCTGAGAGCTATCTTGGCGTGCGGTGCCTAATCCGTTCGAGTTATACAATAATGTATCGTTGAATTGTATATTATCTTAATTGTGTAAGCAACTATATCCGCAACAGTGAGCTATAAATACAATTGTCGTTCTCCGACTCCCACACGGGCGTAACGTCATCAAGTACGTGTGTGTTTGTTTAAGACCGACAACGAGCATGCAGCATCACCCCTCCGCTGCCGCCCACGACAACTGTGACCGACCCAGAGCAAGACTCACATCGGGACTAGGATTATAAGCCCAGTTAGCAGAGGGTGTGATGATAAAATCACTTTAAGAATGGAAGTCATGTTGACACTTTTTATTAGATAAGAAAGCCAGAGCCAAATAAAAATCTGGAACAAAAAGCAAATAGAGAACGGAGAGACCAGTTGACGTCATAAATACTCATAAAGTTGAACTGTCTGGCAGGGAAACAAGCTCTTTTAAAGAGTAATAAATAACCCGAGATGCTTTATTCATAATAAAGAGTTTGTTTCAATCTCCATTCATAATAAATTTTATTGCAGCTTTTTATTAGTGCTGTGCTGGATGTCAGAGCATTCGTCGAGTCCTGTCGGAGGCCTTAGAGGACAACGTGATCCAGTATAGCGAGGTGTCCTTGGATCGATCTGGTTCGAGCTGACATTTAGGTTTATAACAGACTAATAACCGTCTCCCATTCATGAATCCTGTGCCTTAAAACACAAACTGAAATAATTTATTTCATTAAAGTAGATACACTTATGAATGTCAAATATTTTGCATCTACCGCCGTTTCGTAAAGGTGCCACATTAAATATTGAATTTTAAAGAGAAGAGACTGCGAGAGATTCTCCTCAACACATTTTAGAACACGCATTTGAAAAGCGTTTAGGACACCCGTCTTTAAAGTGGCATATGTATATTATTTTTTATATGTGAACTCTGTTCCTGTCCGATTACGGACATTAATTTTGTATGGTTTATATTTGGGAACAAAATTTATTAGGATTATATAATGTCGTATGAGTTATGACGGCCGAAGCGACTGACCTGCTTTTTCTGATTCTTGATTATAAGCTAAATCCGGGTCCGTTGATACTTTTCACCGTCATTTGTAAAGATTTCCCCTATACAGCCTAACGTTACGTTTTTCCGACACTCAGTGATACGAGATATTTAAATTGCAGGCACCGTGCCAAATATAGGGAGCTTTGCACCGAATTAAGTCGGCGGAACAGTTTTTATGTGATTATTCTCTGGCCTCTGGAGAATGCTGGGAAATTGGGTGTACTGCACTTAATTAGTCAAATTATTTAATTATATGTCAAAGCCCAAGCTATTGTTGTCTTTATCACTCTTTATAGCGGGATAAATAATATTATGCCTCAATATATGTATTTATCCCGCTCTTACGTTCAATTTATTATTTTATTAGTAAGCCGAGCTCGTATCCTGCCAAAAAATAAAGCCGAGGACATCGAACCCTCACATCTGGACCGTTCGATATTTGAAAACTGGCGCCGCTCATAGCAAAGGCATACTAACCTACATTCGTAGACAGAGAAAGCTGTAAAGAGGACTGATTGGCAAATGAGACGAAAAAAATGTCTTCTATCCATACTTAATTTTTTTTTATTATTGCTACACACTCATAGCCTCACACTAGGCTTCTCTGTTTCGTGGGTCCCATGGACAACACACAAGACAAGAACACACACTCCCAGACTGAGAATGGAAATTAATCTGCTCATTCAAATTTCCACCTCGCTGAGCATCTAACCCAGGACCCTTGAATCGGCAATGATGATAGATAGATTTGGACCCTAGGATAGATGAATCCTTTACACCCCAAAGATTGCTCAAAAAATAACGCCAACGAGACTTCACAGCAGTTCGTTACATCTTCATCAATAAAGAAGTTATACCCAAATTCGGTCAACAAACTATGCCCATTTCGTAGACGGAAAAGAGTATAGAACACAGAATAGTTTTTAGTATTGCATGTATGCCATCTATCGCATTCACACAAAAGGAACAACTTACGCCGATGACACGGAAAAAAATGAGACAGCATGATAATATTTCTTTCTCTTCACTCTGCGTGGCGGTTTTTTATTACATACAAATTTGACAGCTGATGTCGAACTTTTCTTGTGCCACATACAATTGTACTTTCTCGTGCTATCTCATTTTGATCACGCTCACCAGATGTCTATGTCCATCTCTGTCTACAGCCTATTTAAAAACTTGTCCTAACTCGACCGATTCATATCCGTTCTGCGACAAATCGTTTGAAATGATAAGGTTTCTCGCTTCTTTGTTTTGTGTTTCTTTTGTTTTTCTTTTGTTTTATACAAACAATCAAAATACTTGAAAGAACTGCGCTATGTAAGCGTGTTTGATCAAGGCAGGTACTCCTAATGTTTTTCTTGGAAGGAAATAAAATTCATTGTAACTACTTAAATAATAGAAGTTGTAAAGGAATAATACTGTGGTTTTTCACGTTTTAGCCGTATTGAGGCTACCTTGACTTTTTTATGGAATCAAGGTAGCAAAGTTGCTTGCAGCACTACGTGCACGCTATCGCCCATAACCATTGTGACCAACATCTGTGAAGACTCAAATAGAGATTAGGATAGTTAGTCCGGTTAGGAGAAGGTGTTAACTAACAACTAAGTAGTCTGGTGGCTTCAACCCATTAATGGCCCAATGCTGAGCACGGATCTGTCGTCATACCTGAGGAGGCTGCTCCAAGTAGTGGAGGAGTAGTAAGTAGTCTGGCACCTCGTAAATTACTTTATCTGAAATGTACATTGTCAACTTTATTAGGTGAAAGCTCGTAAGTCCACATCATTTCAAAATGGCGACAACATGCGGCACTCTGAATGAGACATGTCAAAGGCAAATCCACATTGAAATAGCTCGGCTTTGCCTGCAATACCCCCATTTGTATGCAGCGTGACGGTTCTTCTTTCCGGTTTCCTTGATCGGGACAAATTGATCTTGAACATAAAACTATATCCATTACTCGCTGGATTGACGGAGGTTTTGCAATTCATTGTGTGACAAAGCATTCGTCGGTGTATCTGTCTGAATTCTGCTCGAATCAAAATGTAGTTGTACCTACGGATTTATTGTGGCGCTTCAGTGTTTGAGGGGTTGATGTGAACTGCTTAGATGTATCGAGTTTAACAATAATATCAATGTTAGATCAACAAATGATCGTCGCATCGCAACTATCCCACTGCTGGGCAGGTCATGATGTGAGGCGTACAAGCCATAGTCCACCAGACTAGCCAAGTATGGATTGACGATTCACACACTTTTGAGAACATTACAGAGAACTATCAGGTAGGTATATTTGCTCGCTGTTTTCCTGCAAGCAAGTAATAATTAAATTCCATTTCCAATTCCATTAATACGCCAATTAATTTTGAAAATGAGTGCGTGCAGGATTCGAACCCAGGCCCCTCTGTTCGTAGACGTTACAAAGAAGTCTTCTGTAACACAAAAAACAATCTATTTTTCAAAGTGATCGCAAACTTTTTTTGATGTGTAGGTATATGTATTTATATTATTTAATTAATTCATACACGTAAGGCTACTACAAAATCGTGTAGTTTATTATGACACATGGCTAATTTAGACATTAAAGTAAGGCACATGTTGTGGCTAAAGAAAGCCATCGGCTGGTGCTGAGTCCAACAAAGTAATTAACAATTTAACGACTGTTGGTCGTGGCAAGCGGCGACGTTTATGAAACCCTCTATGTATATACATACATACATATGTATATATGAGGTTCACTAAAACCCTTGTTACCCACGTTGACACATTCCAACCTTATTTACTTCTTTATATAATACTGTGTTGGTTTATTTATATATTGTGTTATAAATTAACTAGCTGACCTGACCGACGTTATTCTGCAATATATTGATGGCCCGTTTAGCGCAATGGGTGATGGTTACCATACCGAACTGATTTTCTATGCGTCCTGGGTTCGATTCCCGGCGGGGCGTAGATTGGAATGATAAGGTGTGTTCTTGTATTTGTGTGGTGTCCATGGCATGGGGAATTCTATTGTAAGAGAACCCCACACTAGAATCCCGATATGATAGTGTGTGGCGATAATTATTTATTTTATATTCTAAATTATTATCCCTTTTTAAAAATCACCAATTGCATTATTTTTTACTATACAAGCAACTTGAATGTCTCAATAGTTTGCCTGATCTCTTAGTAAATCTCGACAACAAAGCCAGCTACCAGTTCCAATAGTACATCTAAACTATCCAGACTCAAACACACAGAAAAAATTCAAATCGGCCCAACCGTTTAGTAGGAGTTTAGAGACATACGATATATTAAAACCAGTGCTTGCTGCTCTAAGGCAGCTAGTATAATGCTGAGGGGCCTTTTCTTGTTAATTGCTGCCTACTATTAGAAGTATTAAGTGTGTGCAGGGGTTAAATATCAGAAATAAATCCTTTTTCTTCCTTTCTTTCTTTCTAAAAGTACATCGTTCATAGCATGGTTTGTAGCTAGTATAAATGTGCTTCAGTCTCGACTGACAACGTATCAGCAATACGGATATCCGTAGACGGCGGCGACTTATCATTGACCCCTCAGTTCATCTAACATACTACGTCACAGTTCAGTCATAACAAGTCTCACCAAGCTTCGTCTAATACGTAATATGTAGCATGTTTGCGAGGTAACAAACACCGTGTAATCCTTTCCGCCGAATGTATAATTAACTAACATGCATGATACAGGTATATACTGTGTATATCTCGTCAGCTCCCATACTGATATGTAAGCGTAATTGTTAGAAAATCTGTCAATTGTTTTTTATGGAGTTAGATAGCAAAGATGCTGCATCCTTGCAGCATCACGCTTCTGGTGCGGCCCATGACAACTGTGACCGACACAGAATAAGACTCAGATCGAGACTAGGGTGGTTAGTCTAGTTAGTAGATGGTGTGATTAAAAATGATAGATGGATAGTTAGTAGGTTGGTAATTCAACAGGATGAAATGAAATTGAAGTGCTTAAAATTATTATTTATTCAGTCACTCACAGCTGATTATATGGACATACGTACTATAAAGTTGAAGATCAATAGTCATGTAACATTCCTGAAAATCTAGGTTTACTTTTCCCCAGAGTAATCCGATATCAATCTATTTTGTACAAATTGTCACAAAGTTTACACACACATAGTAACATCGCATACATACACACGTACTGACGTCACACTGAAAATGTGCAGAGCATCTCTACCACATCTTTATTGTGTTTAAAAACTTTGTTTGCTGAAAAATTTATTAACCCTTTGAAACCGAAGTTAAACTAAAAGCTCTGGAATTTTGAAAATTTGAAATCTTATTATGAACTTTAAATAACCAGACTAACGGTTCAGGGGTTAATAGACAGCAGTTATTTTTTGCGAAAAGCATTACTTAAAAAAAATATACCAGGTAAAGTAAATAGGTAAATGCAGGTTTATTTAACAAAAAACTACAAATTGCCTCTCAAAATTTACGTAACCTAAACATACCCTAATATCAAATGCATTAAATTCGGTGACGCGAGTATGATATTATTATGTCACCAAGCGCAGATGCTAATAGTCAATTTGTCACATGCTATTTCAGCGTTCATTTCCCCAAAATATATTGCACGGTGAAATTCAAACATTTAGCATCACACGTCCCGTTTGTCGGAAACTCATTATGTAAAGCTGTAAAGGCGTTACAGATAAAAATAATACCTCTTTATTCCCACGTCATGTCCAAATCCCACGCAAGCGTCAACATAACTTGAATAAATTAAAAATAAAACACAAAATTCACACTCCACAAAATTATTGCACGCGATGATTGGCTCTGGGAACCAAAAACAAAACCGCACTTCACTTTTTTCCAATTCCAGATTCAAAAACGATTCGAAAATTGGAATTAACGTTGCACTTTTTATTAAATATGTTACACCAGTTGACTTTTAATAAAGAATTTAGGGTTTAAAATGACAATAGGGTGTTGAGTGCTACGGCGTAGACCCCCTGTCGCTTCGAAGCGGCGCTACGGACTGACGTAGCACCGATTTGGAGGGAAAAGCTTTGCGCATAGACCCATTCACTACGGGCAATGCGTGGGTATTTCGTAGCGCACGAATACTTGTTATACAGAATGAATTTTAAATATTGTTTAAATAAAACGAACACATTTAAAATAAACCTAATGCCATATTTTTATTTAAAAAATAATGTTTTCATTATTACTGGCGAAAGCAATGGTAAAGGCCACCGGAGGACGTCTATAATTTTCTTATAATTTTTGTAAGGTTATCTTATCATTTTACAATTCTCTTTTTCCAACATAATGAACAATGTTACATCAATAGTAGGTGGTGTGTTAAGTACCATTACTTGGAGTCGACATCAAGTAAAATTAAAAATACTTATGTTGGTGTTGGTGCCTAGCAGTTTCTATTATCACGAAAAATTGCTCAGCAACATGTACAGGCGTCCCCGATAATGTCGGTATTTTGTATTGTGTAATTTTCATGTTACACGCAACTGTTCCAAAATAATTGTGTCAAGCGAAAGTCCAGAGATATGTAGAGCACTACTTGTGATACTTGAATGCATTGAATCCCATGTATGCGCGATTATTCATAGTTTTATGAATTTTAACAAATTTTCGACCTGAACAACTTTAAAACTTTCGACATTTTCAAGATTTTTGTTTGCAATTAAATTTTCATGTCTCGTTCTTTAGCGAATATTTCCGCCACTTATGAGCATGCTTCAAATGCAAGAACATAAAGCAACGTACTTAATTATGTTGAAATTGTATTGTCCAACCATTTTTGAAAATTACTTCAATACTTGTGAGAAAAATCAGGCCGCGTGCATACTGCCAAACACATTCATTAGGCAATTTGTCACCCCGGCCGATTCTGCGGCTCTCGGGATTAATGACGTCAGCACACAGAGTATACCCAGTTTAAGAAAGGGATTGTGCAGAGTAGGTAAGCAGATTATTGCTGTCCCAATTCTCATTCCAACCAAATACTTAAATAATTTATTTTCTGTGCCTATTAAGGTTTTAACTTTGATGAAGTATCAAAGATGAATTTGCATTTCTTTTATAATGACGTTGTACTAGTTTTTGCTCGCGACTTCGCTCGTGTTGGAGTCAGAAAACGTCAACATAATATCGTCATCCCAAGGGAAGGTAATTCCGAGATAACACTATTCTTTTTCTTTTTCCGTTCCTGGGACTCTAATTATCGCATCGCCAAATTTCATCTCTATCAGTTCAGCATTTTAAGCGTGATAACACAGCAGACAGACAGCGGTACTTTCGCATTTTTAAATTTTAAATAAATAAATAACGCTACACACTCATAGCCCCACACTAAGATTCCCTGTGTCGTGGGTGCCATGGACAACACACAAGACAAGAACACACACACCCAGACCAAGAACGGAAATTTAAATTCATCATTCAAATTTCCGCCTCGCTGGGAATCGACCCCAGGACCCTCGGAACGGCGATCCGGCGTGTTAACCACTGCGGCATCCGGGTCGTCAATAATAATAATAAAATAAAACTCAAAGTACCTTTTACGCGTACCTTTACGTACAGAGATACGCATATGAAAGCGGTACATCGTGTCGGATAAGAATATCTATAGAGTAGATAAAGTAAAGGGTGTCTTGGTGAATATATAGTTATAGTGATAGCCGACAGATTACACATTTGAGAGGTGATACAGAACCATCCAGTTTGATACAGACTATGATATGATATTGCTACCACGTGTTTCATTATTTTTGTTTTTTATTTATTTAAGTTAGCAAACGAGCATGCAGCGCCATCCTTTCGCAGCCGCCCATGACAACACAACTGTGACCAACCAAAAACAAGCCTCAAATGGGGACTAGGATAGAATTAGTCCGGTTAGCAGACGGTATTAGAACATTAGTTGGTTAGTACTTACTTGTAGTTTCAATTTTTTTTTCTCTATTTTAATACTCCTGATATCATGGGAATACATTTTGACGTTTCCTTTTTTTTACAACATGACCTACATGACCTTAGGTATATACAACTCTTATGATATCTACTTACTCTCCGTCTAAACCTGTCGCAGTACTCTGTCTCATATCTTGTCATTCCTCTGTTTAAGGAGGATTTATCCTTTGACACTTTTATCCTCCTTTAGAATCCCTGCTTGTTCGTTTCTTTATATTTTATTTGTCAACGATGATATTCCTAAATATCCAAGAAAGCCAACTACTAAACTTATATTCAAGAAAATACTACACGTGTATTTATGTCAGTAGTACATGAGCAGGGCCAGTTTCACCGGTTACGGATAAAGTTCCGGATAGTTATCTGACATTTAATGCTATCTACCAGTTATAGGCTGATAATAACTTTTTTCTGTTTCACCATCTAACTCCCGGATAATTTAACTGATACATAAAGTAATCGGCCATTTGACAGTTGACGGAACGGCAACGTCGCTTTTTTGCGTTTCGTTACTACTACGTAAATTATCGTCATTTGAAAACAATTTTAAAAACCTAAATAATAAAATACTTTTTCATCAAAATAATCCAAGTCAAGTTTTATTATATTATCAAGTTTAATTTATCAATAAAGAACGGAAATAGTAGGATTCCTATGCTTTACTAGGTATTCAAATTCTAAATGTGTTTATAGAAACGAAACGCAAGACATGTGTCATTTTATTTTTTTCGTTCCCGCCATTTGACTTGACAGATTTTTTATCCGTCGGATAACGCCTCTAACAGCCACTTGAAGTGGCAGTTATCTTAACCAACACTTTATGTGTCAGATACTTCTATCCGAGACCTGTGAAACCAAAAGTTGTAGTTTATTTGGGAGTTAAGTTCCTAATAGGCTATCCGGAACTTTATCCGTAACCGGTGAAACAGGCCCTTAATATAGTTGTCATTATAGTATCTATGTATGTACGTATTTATACATTAAAATCTGATATTAAATCAACTTTCGTTTTCTTTTTTCCTTCTACTACCATTTTGTTCACACTCATCAAGTGTGACAGTAAAATTTAACCCGATACCAGTTATACTGAAGGTCTGAAGCGGGCATAGTCCGGCGGCTTGTGTCAATCCGGGGTGATCGACGGAGAAAAGCAACAGCGAGCGCGGTCAGCAGTTGGATGGGTGACCGCTGTTACAAGCAGAGGAAGTTGGTGTGCGCTCAAGGGGGATAGAAACCCTTACACTCCAAAAAAGTTTGACCTTCTTTACAATGTACCCATAAATAATAAATCCATAAATTATTCATCAACAAGATAGCTCGATACCGCGCCAGATGGTACCTACCCTACGTTGGCAACATGAGTTCAAATAAAACAAAACCTGAATTCACAGTTTGTGTTTATTTTCATAGTATTTGGCGATATATTTCCCAACGACAACCATCGGACGGAGCTGGTACTCTGCGTACGTTTCTTTGTCCAATGTCACCTGAAAATATCAAAATAACTTAATTGTTAGGCATCTCAACTTAATAAAACGCAACAATTACTGAAGCCTTGAACCAGAAACTTTGTTTAGATTTTCGTTTTATAGCATGGAGGAGCACTGAGAATTGTATTTTCCCCTAAAAGGGGAATGGTATGGTATGGACATTATACAAAACAAAATTGAGACTTGTTAAGTTTATACAAAATGACGAACATCTTTACGCATGTCACGTTCCAACTTGGACAAACTCGTGCACCGGATGGAATCTAAATCAAATTTTGATATCAGATTTTATATATTTTATATATATTATAGATTTTATATATATCAGATTTTGATGAATAAATATTTTCTTAAAAACTTTGTTGTATCATTTGTTTGGCAACACATTGTTGTAATAATAATTTATGATCTAAAATTTGATTCATTTATGTAAAAAAAAATTAAAATATTTCTTACATAAATTAATCAGTTATAATACTTAGTTAGTGTGGAGAACACCAAAATTGTTTACGAGTTTACAGATGGCTTGCGGCGTTAACATTTATACAATCGTAGCTATTCTATCCTATTCTTTTTGTATAGCGCCTTCTTATTCAGTATTCGAATTCGTATTCGAAGAGTTTTCCTAGAACGATGGTCCATTTACATTATTGAAAAGCTTGTGTGCCACAATCTAAATAAAAGACGTTTCACGACTAAACTCCAAATGAATCAACCCTATCTTCGCTGGTTGAAACCTGCTCAGCTATGCGCGGAATAGATAAGCGGTATTTTTATGCTGGGTTCACACCACACTGCATAATTTTGTAACATTGCTCGGACTGGAACGTTACACGTACAGTACGCGTCAAATAACTATGCCGCTCTGAAGCTAGGCTTTCCTAACAACGGCGCAGGTACTATCGCGTAAAAAGTGTTCACTGACGTAGGTAGTACGGTAGGTAATAATTATACGCGTAGCACTTTTCGCATCGACGACCGTACGGTACTGTGCGAGCGGAACACAAGCTGGTATCGGACGTATACGAGCGACTGAGATAGAAACATAACACTGAGGTTCGTCTATTGCATCGTTAGCCGCGCAGGCGCAGTGCTGTCTTTTTTCGTAAAATTGATTACTGCGCAGTGATTTGTAGCCAACTTCAGAGCGGCAAAGTTAGTTGAAGCGAACTGTACAATACTTATAGCGTGGACGTCGTTTATTACGCGAACCAGCGCGACCACGTAACTTAGCGGAGAAACCTATCTCGAATATCACTTGATAGAAACGGCCGAACATGAAAATGCCACACGTTCATTCCGACGACAGTTACAAGTAAGGACGGATCTTAGGTCCCATATTGTGTAGTTACTAGGCAATATGGGAGGGAGTAGTAATAGTGCTTACCCACTCGGATACCGCCACCCTCTCGCGCATATTTAAACGGAGCTGTAAGTTTTTTTTTATGGTCTAAGCAGGCAAACGAGCAGACGGGTCACCTGATGGTAAGTGATCACCGTCGCCCATGGACATTGGCAACACCAGGGGCGTCACCAACGCGTTATCGGCCACGAAGGAAGCGAAAGACCCGCTTCTTGAAGAAAGTTACATACCTGATCTCCTTGTAACCGGTCGAGCAGAGTGACACACACATCGGCCGAGCGCACGCCGGCCTCGTTCGTCAGCGCAGCGAACGCTGTGGCCTCCATCTCTATGTTCCGCACGCCGCGTTCGGCGAGAGTGTGCAAGAACGCTAACTTCTCGTCGGCTGTGTGATCGCAGAAAGGCCCGTCTAGACGCGCTTGACCTAATAATTTTAGGAATGGTACAGACGAATTATTATGTAAATAGGGAGGGGGTGGTCATAAAAATAGTGAAATAAGTGTCAATACAGGGTTCTTTTGTCATTTTTTCTTTGATAGGTGGTAGAGCCTAGAGTTTGTCCGGGGTAGAACCATCGCCCGCCACGGTACCTAGTATAATATGTACCGTATAATCATTTCTTTAACAGCAATTGTGTTCTGGTTAGAAAGGTCACACGTTTTTAGAGAGGTCCTCAAGCCTAGCAACACATTGCTATATACACCTTTCTAACCAGCCCTCTGTGACGACAGAAGATGCTTGCTAACAAATACTAACAGGACTAACTATCATAGACAGTCCCTGACCCAATCCTCATACTTACTAATAAACTAACCAACTGATGTTCTTATAGCATCTCATAAACGGACTAACTATCCCAGTCCCCATTTGAGTCTTATTCTGGGTCGGTCACAGCTCTTGTGATGTGCGGCAGCGGAAGGTGGTGATGCATGCTCGTTTGCTACCTTAAGTAATACCATTAAAAAAGTAGAGTTGTCAAATTTTCAGAGCTTATTATTTATATACTTATAGATTTAAATATGTATCACGGGATCAATTTGGTATTACATATTAAATTAATTTCGACATGAGCGTGGGTTGGAACGTTTTTCAGAAAGTATTTACATTCAAGTTCTCATTTGCCAACTGTTAGTAACATAAATGAAATATAATTATAGGTAAGTCAATTAATAATGCGTAACTTCCCCCGAGAAATCTCAAATTATCAATCACGTAAAGTTTTAACAATCCAACTTTGAAGACAGTAATTAATATAAAGACTGTTGCGGTATCTCAGTGTTATTAAATTAGTATCCTTAAATTACTTCTTCTTAAGGTGAAATTTTTGTTCCTCTCTTCTTTTTAAAGAATCACGCCTAACAATTTCCCAATGTGCGTACTAATGGGCATGTTTTCCGAAGCGAAGCGAGTGCGGGTTTACTAGTAGGCAGAACATAATTCTTATTGTAAGCAATTTATAATAATAATATAATATATTACCCCTATAAAAGTCGTCGGCAGCCATCGTGCCCCCAACGTAGGTGCCAAAAGTGACTTGCGAGGCGGCGCACAGTATCTCTTGGCAAAGCCGCCTGTCGAACACAGCCGGGATTTGTCGGATCTTGCCGAGGATCGGCTGCAATATGATATGATTCTCACTGGGGCAATGCATTAATGACGTCACGTTAAAGGGTTGGGGGATCAGTGCGACATCGTGTGACAGGCGACGGATCATAAACCTTAAACGCTAAAACTAAATAAAATAATAACTCTACACAGTCATACCCCCACACTAGGATCCCGTGTAGGGCTGGCCGAGAAGTTTAAACTCTTTCAAATTACCGTCTCGCTGGGAATCGAACCCATGACGTTTCTAACGGCAGTCAATTACTATTGGATAAGTTCGCATGATAATAAAACTCGTGTAATCGTTTTTGTGAGTTGCATTTAGACAGACAGTCAAGCATTGCGCAAAGGCTTTAGGTACATAATTAAAGGCTTTAAGTTTTAGTTACGTTACAATAGATAAAGCCGCGGTCGATAGCTAGTTGAATAACAACAATTTACAGCACTACTTTCATAATTATTCACAAGGTAAGCGAACTCCAAGCACGCACGACAATGCACGCAATGGGGAACATAAAAAAATACAATTGCGTGACAAAAGTACCTGAACAATGTAATATTACATATTTTCTAGCTTTAATTGTAACCATAAAGTCCTGTGAGGCTGTGACTAATGAATGAGGGCTTCGATAACTGACCGGAAAGATTCAAGTTCAAAACATATAACAAACGCAGTCATTTAACACTCGCACCTCCGCACTGGGATTCCCCTGTGTCGCGGGTGTCGTGAACTCTAACAAAAACGACTAATTGACATTATATTTATAATGCAAGCAGGTGTAGAACTGGCAGATTTATTTTATTCTTTGTACCTAATTGAACTTATAAAACTTTTATATGCTTTAATTACGCCTGTCTATCTTACACTTATGTTCCATCCTCAAGTCCTCAACCCAAATTGCCTGTCGCTCTTTACCGATAAGGTCGCCTTTTGCGCACCGTAATTTTTTGCATCAATGTAGTTATCTACCTTTATCTGGCGTAAAAATAAAGAATATTAAATAGCGTAAAAATTGCTGCCTACTCAAAGTTGTGCTAACATTTAAGTTTTATTTTAAGTATCATGACTGTGTAGTTGTAATTATCAGGAATAAATCCCTTTTCTTTCTTTCTTTCAACAATAACCACCTGCTGCCCTTGCTCTGGATGGATGAAGAACTCGTCAAAAATTAATACTTGCCCAATCTCTACTCACAATATCATAAGTTTTCTGCAAACAACCATTCATACCCCACGAGGATATGACGACGGACCCAGGGGGTATGTTCAGCCCACCACTTGTACCTATTCTGAAAAGGATGGGGTTCTTCGCTTTGGCATAGTGCAGCAGCTTAAGAACTTCTTGAATTAAAATCGTCATTGATGGTATTCCGATGCCGTGCTGAAATAGGTAATCAAATTTCAAAAAGCACATCTATTCCACTAGTAGGGGAGACCGGGGCTGGTTGTGACAGGGGTAAGTTGTTACAGTGACATTAGCGGCGGAACAGAGAACGCTGCAGTGACGTTAGAAAGAGATAAATAACGCCACCACTGATGGCTCACCCCCCGCGAGAGCAAGTGGCACTAGGGCTTTTATGAAAGGAGCACCTGGGTGTCACTCATAAAACCCTAGGTTTGTAAAATTTTCAATTATTCGTAATATTGGTCTACAGCCTGTTTACGAACTAATTAGAGAGGTGTTTGATGTTATTTTTGCGTCCTAAGCCTTTCTTTTTGCGATAAAACTACGTTTGTACAGTTATATTAATTTGTACTTTTACTAGTTAACCTCAAAAGATCAATTTAGGCGTTGGGGCTAAAAGTGACATTTGCTTGGGGCAGGTTGTGACACGTCACTACCTGCCCCGTGGTTTTCCTTTTCAACCGATATAATTTGTTTATTGTTTTTTCGTAGCATGAGGACATATAAAAGGAAAACATAGCGTGAAAAAATATCTAAAGATCATTATGTACGAACGAGCAGCAACTATTTTAGAGGGAGGTACAACTAAAAAAGTTCGTAGCATCGCAAAAGATTTAGGATTGTGTCATATACCCTTAACTAGATATATAAAGAAAAGAAAAGAAAAAAAGCAAAACAGAAGAGCGCACCCATAGAATCTCTCAAAGTTGGATACATGAAGAATCAACAAATCTTATTTTGTTATAACAGTAAAGATTTATGTTTAGTTTAAAGTTTATTTCGTTTTAAGTTTTATTTTAATGAGCCAAAAGATTGCTTTGTAGACCTAGACAGCATAATATGTTATTTAAATTAAGAAACGTAACTGTTGGTGATGATTATTCTTAATAAAAAGGTTCTGATTACATTAGTTTTTGGTTGTAACATTTTGCCTCATGTAGTGTAACAACCAGCCCCGGGTACGGGGTTGAAAGTGACAGGCCGTTTTTTTCAGAATTTGTTCATTTATATCTAAACTAATGGTTTGGTATACAAAATTTATTTTAAAATTTAAATGCTGAATAGTTACTGAATCAAACAAACATTAACTCGAGTAAAAGAATCAAACAAATAAAAAAATATGACCCTTTAAAATTAAAATGTCACAACCAACCCCGGTCTCCCCTATTTTTAAAATGCAAAAGATTGCAAGATTTACTATAATCCCATTCCCTTGTTGACAAACCTCGGTGTCTACAACACACATGACATGAAATTTAAACACATCATTAAAATTTCCTCCTCGGAATCGAACCCTCCGAAAGGGCGGTCTATGATAAGAAGCAATGCACCATACGAGTAGTTTACCTATAGGTACTATTTTGTTTGCAACAAGTGACACTTCTCTAACGTTTTAATAGAGGGCTCTGCCCTACATCAAAGTAAACACAAGTAATATGAGGGTACTCACGCTCACTGATAGCACAGGACCGACTTTGTACATGGCGTATCTGTGCGACTGTTTTGTTATGTTCGAAAAGTCACAATCTTTTACTTTGAGCACCTTAGCCATGTATTTGGCGAAATCCCTCATCCTATGCTTTGTGCCTCCCATGCAGACAAACTGAAAGATATTTAATAGTTATAGTATAGTCGGTCTCTCAACTCTCGGTTGCTCGGTCGATCACTTATGACCGACCGAGTTTAGCAACAGCGGGCGCGGTCGGTATAGATGGATGGGTGACGGCTAGTGGAAAAAGAGGAGAAGACTAACGGACTTCGCACATTAGACCCACTCAACTCCCACCCGTCACCGACTCTTCGACAATACTAAAACTCAATGAGCTTTATATCTTGTTTTACAAGGTTGAATTTGGAACGTATACTTAAAAGATGTGTACTACTCGCCGCATGACCGAAACGGAAGGGTCGGAGTCGGAGTTGAGTCGACGTTTTATAAAATCACAAACATTAACTCTAATTAACTATGAAATACGGTAAACATGAAATACCTATAACGCCTGATAAAAAGATTAGCAATTGTTTCAAGGCACCAGGTAGATTTATCGAAGCGAAACCAGGGTGAATTACTAGTGTTACCTGCGACTATTTTAACAACTATAGACGCGTAACGTGCATACCACGCGAGTTGCACTTTTAGACCCGCTCCGATGACATTACTTCTAAAGATTATTACCTACGGAACGCATGACAAATTGGAGATAGGTACATAGCTAAATGAAAATTACGACAATAAACAGACCGCCTCAGTTTTCACGCGCTAGTGACATAAATCTAGGTGTATACTTCTTTTTACTTATCGGATTTCTACTTATAATCGCGTTACGGTACTTATCTATTATTTATTATATCTTATTATTATTATGATATATTATTACCTTGATATCTCCAAACATAGCGGGCAGGTCAAAATTCTGCGTGTCAAACCCCAGGTGATAAATGAAATCGTTTTCCAACTGCGACAGGTTCTTATTAGATAATCGCAGTGTGCCATCGTTGTTGCTGAAAATAATAACAAAATAAGAAATAATTAAATACAAAAAACTACCTTTAGGTTTCCTCGCAACGTTTTCCTTCACCGAAGCAAGTGATAATTCAATTTTAATACGCACTTCATTTTTGAAAATTAGAGGTATTCACTATTCATAATAATATGTTACTGAAGAATGTTATCGGACTTGACCCTGGACCTACCGCGGGCACTGTTTGCCATTGCGCTGCTCCCACGCAGTCCTGCAGTTGTCGTAATGCGGCTCCCATCCGTCTCGACTCGGCAGCATGTAGTCGCAGTCGCACATTCCTAATAAATAAAATGAATCACGGGCCATTCATTACGAACTTCACGATTTTCATGGGAGATTGCATCAACTGAACACTAGATTCCGATTCAACTCATAAGAAGGCTTTGAAATATGAACTTTATTTAGTGTTTCTTACGGTTGAATTTTCAACATTTTAACGAATTATCTATGCAAGAGAAAAGAAGTGCCGCATATTTCAATGCTTTTCTATGAGTTGAATCTAAGTCAAGTTATTTTTCGTTGATGTACCTATTGTGCACAGACCTTAAGGGACGGAACACTTAAGAAATTCTTTAATTTTATAAATCGTTCTAGAGTTCTACGATAATTTCAAAACCCGTCGGAAGAAAGTGACTATGCCTTAGTGAAGTACCCTATAAAATAAAATATTATGTCCAAAAGCTTGAAACCCTTAATCTAAATGTTTTACTTTATAGAATAATGTAATAAAATTCGAAACTTTGATTTTTGGTACGACATTTGACATTTGAGATCTCCCTTTAGGCGAGATGTCATGTCGGGGGAGCGACCGAACTCCGCTTGATCCCGTTCGTAACTTGGACATATACGAGCAGAGTAGAAAACTTCGATAGCGTGATTCAGGTTTGTCGTGACGTCACCGTCTATAATATAATTATGTGAAACGACGTTGAACTTTGCCCTGAACCTGAAACCCTGAGAAAGTAACGAAATCCATTTTGAAAAATCCTGGAATGCAGAGTCATTCATTTTTTAATTGCTTGTTTTATTATCTCTGTCAAAATATTATACAACCTACCTAATTATGGTGGAAAATAACAGATATGTTAAAGAACTCCGCAAATGTAGTACCTTTCGGATATTTGAATCCGGATATCAGATAGCCAAAACGGTAACCATATCCGATATAAATGTATCAAATAACATCAAATGGCAATAGTGCAACAACACTGATAATAATAAAACAGGTCAAGTGCGAGTCGGACTCACACACGTAGGGTTCCGTACCACCGAGCGATATTAACTGAATTATTTCATCCATTACAAGGAAATGACAAATGAATGTCAAAAATCTAACAGTCCACGTTGAAACAAATTGATATTTTCGCGTAAAGTTTCATCTAAAGATGGTAATATTAGTGGTTTGTTTTGTTTTAATTTCTCTGTATTGTATTTTAGGTACTTATTGCCTTCAACGATACCTCATTTATCAAATTATTATGAGCAGGTTAGAAGTTATGAGGGAACAGATGATCACACACACATACCAGTCAAACACATAACCCTCCACCGTAGTCAGGTAAGTAAATAATTATTTTGTTAGCAACATATTATGCAAATATAAAAGCACTATAACATGATACGTTGAATCATATTACTTATTATTGGCTCCAAAACTAAAGTTAAAAAATTAAAAACAAATATAATATTAAATACTCGTATTAAAAAAAATTAAACATACTTTTAACTATTATCTAACATAATTAACGCACGTACTTACTTCAAAAAACCGACAACGATTTTAAACAATCACTAATTCACTAGGTATGTATGTATAATGTTGTCACTTGTCTTGACAACAGTAAGTAGTTATGAATACCTACTAAATTTCACTGTTACAATGTTTATCAGTATTATCAAAAGAACACTTCACATAATTGATATTATTAAATAATTCAACACGTTCTAACATCACAACAAACTACTCAACACTCACAATGGGCGAGGACGTTTGGCGCTACAAGGCCCGCATCTCGTGGTATTTAATTTAAAACGCATTATCGACCATTCAAATGACGTGCCTAAGGTCTGCCTGGTCATTAAACATATACATAACTAAGAACATTATACATACGTAACATATAATAGCTGTAACTGATGTCCGTAGGTACGAATAGATAATTCTATAACAACTGTGACCGACGAAAGACAAGACTAATTAAGTACTTAAACGGGGACTAGGATAGTTAATCCGGTTAGGAGACCTTACAACATTAGTTGGTTATTTTGTTGGTAAGTATGAGACTGACAGGGACAGGGTCTGTTAGTGATAGTTAGTGTTAGTTGCTTATAGTCCAGTTAGTAATTGTTAGTAAGAGTTCTATTTTCGGTCGCAGATGTGTTGTTACGCTTATGTAATGAGATGGTCGCCTCTAAAAACTTGTTTAAATTGGGTCACGGAAACATCATGATTTCCGTAGTGTAAAACCTGTATAATTAACCAAAATGTTCTGGAAGGTGCTATCCTGTATATGGCAAGCGTGGTGAATAATGCATTAGGTATCTTTCACCTAATTAAGTAGCTACCTATTACTGACGTCACTGACGAAAGAACGATCCCAGCTGCGGGACAGTTAAATGAGACGCTTATGTAATGAATGAATGAAATAATGCCTATTATAATATTATCAAACTTGAACGTAGATTACAAGTTTATCGGCAAATGTCACGGTCAACACAACACACAATATGTACCTACATTATTTGATTTTGCCCGCGTCTTTGACTCGACCGCGTGAGAGCCGGAAACGGCAAAATACGTGGAACGTATTACCGGGAACAAAGATTACCCAGCGAATCTGCAGGATCAGTAGGAAGTGGTGAGGTGTAGTGAGGCGAGGTGAGGTGTGGTGAGGTGTAGTGAGGCGAGGTGAGGTGCGGTAAAACGGGGTGAGGTGCGATGAAAGACGTAGCACGAGTATTTTATTTCTCTTCACAGTTTGCTCAAACACATCTTTCATTGATTAGTTTGGTTTCAGATGATTTGTTCTTAGCAATGTTTTTGGTACAATTCCGGTAATGTAGAATTTTAGAGTAATACGACTCATAAAACGGAAATGTTTGACGGTCAGTTATCATGGACGGTAGCGGGTGGTGCTGCATGCTTGTTCGACGCAAAAAACGGAAACGTTACGGTCACAATTATTATGGACGGTAGCGGGTGGTGCTGTATGCTTGTTTGCTACCTTAATACAATAAAAAAACCCACACCTGACACTTTTATTGCAGACTCGGAATGTGATAGATATTCTGCGTCGAACCCTATTTTCATACATCATGTGCAAAGGACTGGAATAAGTTGCCTGCGTCGGTGTTCCCAGTCGATTATAATGTGAGTGTCTTTAAGTCAAGAGTGAATAGGTTTTTCCTAAGTTAACACGCTTCACCATCTAAAGGCTGCGTCCCCACTTACCATCAGGTGGGACCGTAGCCAAGCGGTAACTTATATTCAGTAAAAAAAATTTCTGAAATCTGAAGTTTATTGGCTCCGGTGAACAATTTCAATTTTGTGGGTTACAGCATTTCCACTTTTTGCGTCAACATACTCATAATACAAAAGATAGTAGAGATTTTTCCACGTTACGGTTGGTAAAGCTTTCGTATACCACCCAGATACATTCACGATGCACTTCTTTCTATTCAACGATGATCAGCTAGGTACGAATCCCAAAAAATAAAACACAATTTTACTTATATTAATATACTTTCAAAAGTAGACAAATTACATTATAATAATAAAATTACAAGTACTCAGCAAGTGATCAACCCATATTATAGCAGCGACTGTTACAGATAACATACATACAATTTATACCTAATCGTAAATACAGTACGGAATTTATTGTGACTAATTGAACTAGTATTAGCTATAGAATAGTCATACAAATTGTCATTTTGTATCAAACTCATACATCAAAACGAGACAGTATAAGTGGGCACCATCGCCCATAGACAGTACCATAAATCACCGATGCGATCAAAAAGAACAGAGTAGAAATAAAGATATTTGAAAGCCAATAAAACACTTTCACTTTTATTTCTATTCTATAGGTAACACTTTATCTTTTTTCATGTTTGATAGGCGTCATAAGGCAAGTGTGCAGATCCGGAGTCTATTCTATAATCTATTGCCTTTGACTTATTATTACTATGGATGTCGGGTCCGCGCTAAAAATGTCCGATCCAAATGAGCTCACGCAAAGAGCTACAATCGACTGCAATCGAAATTAAACCGTTATGTAATGTTATTAGTCTTTAAATTACCTTGTTAACATTTCTATTCTCGCGATGGCTGTGACTGGATTATTTTTTTCGCGATTTTAGTATGAGCCCCACTATCCATAGTAATAACAAGGCAATGTCTATTGCCTAAACTCAATGGCATAAACAAAAATGACCTTGAGATCGATTTAAGTTGACATTGACTTAAATGTTATACAATTTAAAACCAGTCATCGCTTCTCAATTTCGTCTTTCGTTTCGTTATTTGCTCCCATTCTCTAATAGGATGTTATAAAATCTGCTTGTGGTAATCAATAAATATCAAATAATTCATTACTATAACCATCCATTATTACGTCATCTTAAGGGCGATTGAGGTCAACCAAGTGACATTGTGAGGTAGGGGGGGGGGGGCATAAGCGTTGACGTCACATATAAATCTCAAATGCTTTAACTGTAGGCATAAACTCCAATGCAAAACTATTAAAATTACAAAATATGTCACATAAGGGAATTGGGAGTCACACATGTGTGACCATGACTGGCAAGGGGGGGGGGGGGGGACCTCAAAATAATGACGTTCGTGTGACGTAATTTATGGATGGCCCCTAAATATTGTTACCACAAAAATATCTGGAATTCCAAATCAGTTTTCATTTAAGTCTTTGATAAAGTCTAATTTATTATTCTGTCCTCAATTATCCGTACAGATTGTATCAAAAGCATGACGTTCATTTATGCCCAATTGGTCACTGGTGACTAGGTCTCGGGTTCGATCCCGTTCAGAACAGGCATTCATGTCACAGGCGTTTTTATTGTTTTTCAAACACGAGTCCTTTAAAAGTGTCTTATTTACGGCCCTTCCCAATATTCAATCTGTCCATAATCTCTGGTAAATTAATAACAACTAACACTACGGCGTGACTTTGTGACTGTTGCTATATTGAAACCAATCCGCACTGGAGCAGCGTGGTGGAGTATGCTCTACTCAATAGTGGGCCATTAAGGGGTTACCGAGGATTGTGGATAAATAGAATAATGAGAACGGTAATCAATCACAAATCTTATTAAGACGGCCGTCTTAATCCAATTAGATTATAACAAGTGTATCAGTGCAGACGTGCAAATCTATGCAACACCTGGAATAACATTTCAACACTGTTTTCAGCCCGTCACGAGCCTCACATAAATTACGTCACACGAGTTTCACGATTTTTGGGAACCAAAGTCACACAGGGTTACAAATATGTGACACCCCCCCCCCCCTTACTTAGTATAACGTCACTTATTTAACAGTTTTTTTTCCTTAATATAAGTTACCGCTTGACTACAATCCCACCTGATGATAAGTGGCAACGTAACCGTTAGATGGTACAGCGCGTGATAGAGTTGGTCATATATTATTGAAGTGTTGGAGTTTAAGTTTACAATTTTAAAATTTGAGATTTATAAATGTGACGTCGAAGCTTATAACCTGTACATTTGATCCCCCCTTGTCACACAAAGTCACTCCATCCAACCCCCCCATTTCCCCAAACGTGTGACGTAATTTACGAATAACCCCCACACACCGGTCCAAGCTGGTCCAATCTGTCCAGGCTACTTGAGCCGCTGCAGCAGCGTAGTGTTGAGCAGGTGCGCCTGCGCCAGCGTGGCGGCGGGGTCGGTGAGCTCGGCGCTGGGGAACGCCGTGAGGAGGGCGAAGCCCTGCAGCTGGTACGCGGGCTCCGCGCGCGCCACGTACCGCTGCAGGTCGGCCACGGTGTGCGTGTGGTTGAACCGCCCGGTGAGACGGCTGCCGTCCGCTAGCCGGAACTGTGGAATTAATGCGTTTAATGTTAGCATTTTTTTTCCACACAAATTACGCGAGGTCATTTTGGCAATGTTTCGAACTCCACAACAGTTAACTGCATAGTGACTAAAATTGCTTTGTTTTTATAATTAAATAACTGTCTCGGCGAACTTCTTACCGTCGAATAATTAATAAATGCTGTGGTACCTTATTAGCTGAAACATGTGTTACAGTATCAAGAAACAAAAACAAAACACTGAATTGAATTACTGTAATTCAGTCAAAAACAAGTTTAAGACGGGAAACAAACGTTTAAAAGGACTAATGTTCCGTTATAATTCGGAAAAATATCAGGAAAGGACGGACCCATATACAGATTTTAAAAATTCTTTCATCTTTCATCCTCGTTTCTGTCCAGTGTAAACACGTAGACGTGCCAACATATCACTAGGCGGGGGCACGTCCCCGGCGACGGCACCGACCTGCACGGTGGTGGTGGGGCTGCCCTCGTCGAGCCCGACGGCCTCCTGCGCGGCGCGCTGGTTCGCCTCGCGGTCGCCCAGCGCCGCGGCCACCGGGACCGTCGCGCCCACCGTCGCCGGCGTCGGACTGTATGTGGAGGATATACATCTATAAATTATCCTATTAATATTATAAATGCGAAAGTTTGTATGGATGTATGAATGTTTGTCTCTCTTTCACGCAAAAACTACCGAATGGATTTTGATGAAACTTTACAATAATATAGCTTACACATGAGAATAACACATAGGCTATAATTTATAAAGATATAGTGTGAATTATCCAAAATATATAACTAAATCTTTGCAAACTGAAGGAATTAGTTTCCCGCAGCGAAGCGGGGCGAGTCTCTAGTTATAAATAAAAACTTTTGTATTTTATGTGCTTTCACAACATTTCATACATACATTTAATAGATGGTAGTAATTTTCAATCCAGAAATTGTGCACCGCATCGATTTGTGCTACTTTTCAAATTAATATTAAACAAGACTTACTAATGATTAGTGACTGGACAATTACTAACAATAACTAACACAGGGACTGGGGCATAGACTTAGGGACGTGTCCCAGTCTTCATACTTACTAACAAAATAATCAACTTATGTTCTGACACCGTCTCCTAACCAGACTAACCATCCTATTTCGAGTATTGTTGGTGCTCGTTTGCTACCTTTAATCCATAAAAAATCCATTCATAGTTTCACACATACATTCACAGTTAACAGGGGTTGAAAGCTTATTTAAAACCGCCGATTTCACTAGGCACTAAAATTGCCACCACTGTGGTATCCACCACCTACCTGCCCAGCATGTGCCCCTTGCCGGTGAAGGCCTGCGCGCGGCCGCCCTGCGGGCGCGGGCACTCCTCCAGCCGCCGGTCCTCTAGACTCAGCCGGACCTCCCCGCCGCCCGAACTGGACAACTCCGGGGGGATCTCCCTGCGGAACAAGACATACATTTGTCAAAACCGGTCAAGTGCGAGTTGGACTCGCGCACCGAGGGTTGTAAATAAGTAATTAGTTCGTTCCTTTGTTGGATTTTTTCCTTTATTCGTACTTTAAGTTGTCGCTGCTTGTCCAATTTTATGATTCTAGGTCAACCCAACTCAGGTGTCGGAAAATTCCATCCGAAGGCATCCGAGAAGGCTTAACGAATGCTACCAAAGGGTAACGACCGGGACCGACCGCTTTACGTGTCCTCGGAGGCACGGAAGCGCCCATGAATATTTTGCCACTATCGGTCACCCATCCAACCACTGAACGAGCCTGCTGTTGCTTAACTTTGTGGATGGCTTAAGATCGACGCAAGCTGCGATGAGAGCTACATTGTAATATGTACTTGGGTATTATGTCACTCACCCACGCCGTATGCAGGTGAGAAACTCCGCGTTGAGCGGGTCGGAGTAGTGACGTAGCGCGCCGTTGTCCACGGTGAACCCCTCGCGGTACAGCCGCAAGCGGACCGACCGCCCCTGCTCCTGAAACCATCGACAGATACGTCAGATTACAAGGTTTCTAATAAGTGCCCTTCGCCATCCAATATTACAATCACATCCTATCTTCGGTTAGAATCGGGAAGCATTCAATTATCATACTGTACTACCACCACACTTCAGTTTAAAGATCTTTATTTCTCATCGAGATACACAATCACTTACATGAGAACAAAAACTAAAAATACAAGTTGTACCCGGTGAGGGTAGTTTTGCATTACATTAAAACTGAAATAAACAATTCACTCATCGAGAATAGGATAGAAGTAGTAATGTGGTAGAACATACCAGTAGTCACTTAGACCGATGGATGCAATGCATGCCTCCCTCGTTAAAATATGAAGTTGTTAGTGTATACGTGAATAGGAGAGATATTCCTGTATTCTGTGGTCCCAACCTGTTGCTGAGCCGCTCCAGACGGGGAGACCTGTTCGTGGTCATCGTCAGTCTCGCCGAGCCGGTACCCCACTCCGCTGAAGGCGCCCCCGCGGCCCCTGCTGGCCGTCGACGGCTCGTCCTCAAACACCACTGCTCCGCGTCTGGAAATTAATACCTCCGTTCAGGGCTGACGTTGATAAATATGGCGCAATGGTTACCATACCGAACTGCCGTTCGGAGGGTTCTATTCCGCAGTGAAGCAGAAATTGGAATGAATGTAAATAATATCTGTTCTCGGTCTCTGTGTGTGCTCTATTTGTGTGTTGTCCATAGCACCCACGACACAGGGAAACTTAGTGCCGGGCTAATAGTGTGTAGCATTATTGTTATAATGGTAAGGTTTCATATGCGACGATGAGATTTCAATGACAAGGACGCCTGAAAATAATTTTGTCCCAACAAGTTCTAGTCTGACACCAACCGGTTTCTTTTGTAACTATTTTACATATGTGCTAAGAAGTATCTTTCGCCATTTTTCTTGGATAATAACGCACATTTCTGCAACATTTCATGGGAGATTCAAAACACAAAATAATAGTCATAGATTAAATTATTTTGAATTTGAGTAAATGCCTTTTATATGCTATTCAACAGACATTTCAACTGACGGTATGTAACCACCATCCATAAATAGGTAACACCGAGGTGCTGCCATAGCTCCGTTGCCAGTCAAGGAGGAAGCAATGGACTGCTTCTTGAAGCATCCCATGTCAGCTCAAACCATAAAAGGTTGTGATGATTTACAGATTGATGAATACAACTTACTCTCTTACACTCTTGAACATTTCCGATACAATGTCCTTCCTGCCTTTACCAGGTCCCAGGATCTGCTGCCCCGACCTCTCAGAGCCTCCAGCGTAGAATGCCTGACCTGGAGCAATTCAACCTAAGCCGTTATGACACTATCTATAAATGAATGTGTATCTGTCTTGGGAAGCAAGTTACGTTTTTAAAGAACCAATGAAGAGATGAATGATGAAATGAGACTTAAAGGTACATATTTCAAGTTTTTGCATTCCCTCTCTCCCTAACTGATGGGCTTTCGGCTGTAATGTTGTTATACAACTTGCTTGATCTGGATTGTTACATTACAGGCTAACGCTTATTTAATTAACATAAAGAAATATTTAGAAATACTTAGTCATCTTAAATTGAAGGCTTAATAAATAATCACTAAGATAATATAATCATCTGAACGTAGGGTCTTCCTGTAATTTACATTTACAGATTATAGTGTGTGATAGTACTTTTATGACCCATGTATTAAACAGTTCTCCAGATTTTAAACAGACCTGGGTTGACATCATCAATTAAACTCTTCAGTCTTGCTATTTCACTCTTTAGATGAGTATTTTCCACATTCAACATCTCAATTTCTTTTTTCAATATTTCAATTTCCTTCAGTATACTATCATTTGACTTTGGATCATCTCTGGTAATTCTCTTAGAGCATACTGCTTGATCACAAAAGTATTCTTGGAATATGTCTCTAAGTCTGCTATTCATCCATCCAAATGTGACTGACATGATTTTATCACCCAGCCATTTATGGCAGATCGAGAACAAGAAATATCTTATTTATTTTACTTATTTAAGTTATAGTTTATTCACACGCGGATACAGTTTAAAAAACAATTTATATTGAGTAAGTATGGTACAAAGGTACTGTTTATTTCTTATGAAATCACTTCCAGCTGACCTGAGACTAGAGAGGGGACTTATCGTTTTGTTAAACGATAGAAACACCATGTAAAACAAATCTGTCAAAATATTAAAATGTTCAATAACCACAAATAGATCATAAATCCTTACCTTCCTCCTCATCACTGGAGCTCTCCCGTTGCAACGAGTCAAGAGTAGCAAACTTTGTATTGCTGGGCTTTTTCTTCTCTTTCTTCTTCTGTGCAAGAGGAGACGTCGGTGGGGACTCCATGTCACTGTCGGAGATCACTGGCATTGATGGCGCAGCCGGAGCTGCATTACCAGGGCCTTCATCTATGTTTCCCCCATGCTCGTAGAAGCTGGACAGTGCTACCTAACACACACAGACTGGTTTTATATTCATAGCATTTCATAGCATTCATGGCGGCAACTGCAGAGCTCAGTAGTCTACATTTTAATTAAGGAGCAAAACTAAGAAGCACACAAGGAGTCTTATATTTGGTACAGTACAAGTTTACATGGAGAAAAATACATATGTGTTAGTACTAAGGAAAATATTTACCTACTTTCATTGAGTCAATGAAATTAATCTTTTGGACAGAAATGACTACAATTGAATTTAAAGTGCAGAATGGATTTCTAGCCCAGACTGTGGAAGAATCTAGCGATCGACCATATTATGTTATATGTCATCGTCATAAGGCCCAATATTTAACAATTAATACTTATTTATGACTACAAATTTTAATATTAATAATGAGGAGACTTCTTTGATTATCATGACACAACCCAATTCTTTGCTTACAAGCCATTTAAATGCTTCAGTAAACAAATTTCTTGAAACAATCATCCATAAACAAAAAAAAATTTACTGTATAACAATGACTGTACATTTTGTTACGAAAATAAAAATAGATATTAATAGGGTGTTGTCATAAGGTTGACTACATTTGGATCAATATGTTTCCCCAAAGATGTGCAAATCCCTAAACTAAAAACTTTCCGCCAAAACAAAGAATTACCGACAGTAAGGTAAAAGTACCATATTCCGGGCTAGTACATTAATCCGTAACATTTTGATTTTTGTCGCAAAATAAGAAAACTGTCAGTAAAATCCATAATTTATTGAATGTCACTACAACTACAGTTCATATAAAATCAAAATAACACGATGTTTGAATATAAATAATCATTCTTAAAACCGTATCGAGCTTCCGAAGAGTCAGTAGCGGCCCCCGCGACGTTTCAGTACTATGTTGTTAACAGTGAGCGTAAGGCGACAGTGCATTTTCGTAAGGATCTTAAGTGACACTGGTAAGTTAATTTAATTTAATTTTGTAATATTATTAATTGTTACTTATTAACAGAAGGTTTCAGCGTTATTTCGAGTTATAACAAACCGTATTTTGAGAGAAAATATGGCTGCCGGAATTATGTTCACAACAGTGAAACGGTGAACATAAATACGTGCTGTATTACGTAATAAGGGTAAATTAGTATGATGTGTTTATGGATTTTATTCCGAACTGGGGTTAAATACTTACATAAATATGACATAAATTAATTCAGTAATGATAACAGATTAGTGTGACGTAATTACGGTATATGCTTTTTTTAATTATAATTCTTAAAATCGAGTTTGAAATTATGACATTTTATGTTATACTAAAGAATCAATACAGTATGTTATCGAAATTAAATTAAGTTTATTTCAAAAAGTAAATAAGGATAACTATTTATATCGATGTTGTGCACATAATAGTTATATTAACTTTTAATATATTCAGATATTTTATTTTATTTTTTTAATTTAACCTATTTTCTTCAATGCCGTAATAAGGGACAAGAGTTTTTTGCTTATGTCCCATATTCCGGTATACCTTACGGTATTACGTAGTATAGTAATAAGAAGCAGAAACATTGGTTTTCAACATAAAACGCCAAATCTCAATTTTTTCAAGATTTTTGTATTAATCACAAAATGTATCCAAAAATTTAAAACGATACGTTTGCATTTTAAAACATTTTAATATTATTCACAATTATCATTATACTGTAACCTCGATTTTATTTTATATTTTAGGTTTACCTTTGGTAACCAGGCCTGCTCATAGCCCAGCGGCTTGCGTCGATCTTAACTGATCTACAAAGTTAAGCAACAGTGGGTGTGGTCAGTAGTTGGATGGGTGACCGCTAGTGGAAAAAATTTCTGGGGAACTTCCGTGCTTCGGAGGGCACGTAAAGCCGTCGGCCCCGGTTGTTATCATTTGGTAGCAGTCGTTAGGCCATGTCGGAGGCCTTCGGGCGGCATAAAATACTTCCGAAACCATGGGTTGGCCACTAACCCCTCCACCAATCTGTACTGGAGCAGCGTGGTGCTCAGGGTTATGCTCAAGGCCTCCTCAGGTATGAGGAGAGACCCGTGCTCAGTAGTGGTCCATTAATGGGTTGAAGCCAACCAGGCCTGATCTTAATATTATTATGAATTGATGTTCCTTAGAATAGGTAAGTACTCATAACTTATGTTCTTTAAGATTTTTGTCATAATAAAAGTTGTAAAATTGTTTGTAATTTTGAATTTTCGTTAATTATACTTTTTTTTAATTAAATTTTCACGATGGTGATTATTTAGTAAACAGCAGCTCTCATTTTGTCGCAGAAGTTTTATGGTAATTGTTTTTTTTTATTTATCCGAAAGAACAATTATATCGTACTTAATAATTTTAATAAAAGTATAAATTAATACAATTAGGTAGTTTAATTCATTAAGTATATTCTTAAAGACATGTATGATGATTTTAGGTCAAAGAAAACGTATGCTAAAGATAGTACGGAATTACGTACAGTGGTTGCCGGAATTAGCTCCGACGCCAAATTTTAGTACGGAATTAGAGACAAACGTGAGGTTCAGCAAAATAACGATTATTCCTATAAATTAACGGCTACGACGGAAAATATTTTTCAACATTTATCTTATAATACCAATCTAGAGAATAAAACAATTTTTATCCCTAGAACCTTCCTACTTTTTTTAAAAACCAACCTCAAAGTCAAAAGTGCCTTAATAGTCCGGAATATGGGACATTTACCTTAATGTATGTATAATAATTATAAGTATAGAAAACACTAACTCTCCCATTGAAGTTAAGGTTTCTCATATTATCCAGCGATAATCTCTTGATCAATAAAAACATAATATTGGCCTAACAAACGTATTATTAGAGTTCCTCGAAATTTATATAGGTACACGGACTAGACGAAAGATATGTATACACTTAACTGTTAACACATTTATTTTGAAAAACACTCCGATAATATCAAATTTCAATATATTTGGAATACAAACTAACCTCCAGTTGCCAATTGGAGGATTCTAAGAAGAATTTACTCCGATTTTCATCAGCGCCGGTCACGTCACAAAATTGTTTCAATGTATCTTCTCTGTTTGCGTCCATTTTTAGGGATACTTTGAAGATAAAATTATACTAAAGCCTCTATTTATTTTACCTTAAATACGATATATCGTCTTCGTATTAATTGGTTTTACAACAAATCAATTTTCAAGAATAGAAATGATACTTTTTTCTAGACTAGACTTACTGAGCAAGTCATCGTTTTGCGCTTTTGGCGTTTCATTCGTTTTATAACTTTTAGTTTACTCTATGAATCACAGAACACTAATACTCCTCTATGAATGCACAGACTATTCAATAGATATTGTAATGTATACGGGTACTCACGATTTCGAATTGTTTTACCGATATTTCGACCCAGTTGCATGGATCATGGTCAGTCTCGCCGTGACCATGATCCATGAAACTGGGTCGAAATATCGGTAAAACAATTCGAAATCGTGAGTACCCGTATACATTACAATGTTTAGTGTCCGCGATAATATCAGTTTAAAATTATATTCAATAGATTTCAGATTATAAATGTCAATAGTCAATTCACTCAAATTATTCCATAAAGTACTATCACAAGATATAAAGTGTTCTGTGGTACCACACGGACCACACCACACTCTTTTGACTGAGGCACTACACTGTACTTAAGTTCCTTTGCTTCTGTAATGTAAGTGCGATAGATGGCATTCATTCAATTGGCATTTCCGTTTATTACTAAGTACTTTGTGATGGCATCCATCGTCAACGAATTAAGAAAATTTAGTCTTGTCCATCGTCCATTGGTCTATTACTCTTCTCTGTAGTCTGTCTACGGTAAACGGTACTGTCACTGTCGAAAATATCTTGCCATAGTTTACCTTTTTGCGTACCATACCAAAGAGTAAAATAAATTACTTATATGAGTGTAGTCTGTGCTTAAATGAATTAAAATACCATACCCATTATTACCCATACCCACAGATCGATTAACCCTGTGGATTAACCAGACCATAGTACCAATACCGTACCATTAACATAGTAGTATAATGTATAATACCTACTGTGATGAACTGTGATGTGTGTCATGTATGATAATATGATTCTGTCTAATCTGTGATTATCTGTGAAATCCAGCGTTGCCATATATACAGATTTCTCCGTATTTATACAGATTTTCGATGTGTGATACAGATTTTCACTGGATACAGATTTTTATACAGAATTTTTACTCTATTGATAAAATGACCATATTCCTACCTAGTCTGTGGACCATATTCAACTAATAGCGGCTGTACACTCTCGCTGTCTCGCAACTCGCGAGAGCGGGACTGCTAACCGTGCGAGTGCATTGCACTCGTACGAGAGTGTACTTGGTAGCGCTCGGCCATTCGCCTCGCCTCGTCAAATGAGAGCGAGAGTGAGTGTACAGCCGCTATTAAACAGAACTTTGAACTACTTTGACGACATTGACAGTTGAAGTTGAATGTTGATCAATTCAAATGTTCAATTCAAAAAATGTATGGGGGCTGGTCCTAAATTTGTACAAAAACAAAACTTGGATGTGGAGAAAGTGAAAATTATTCCGATTATAACAAGGTTATGAAAATAAAAAAAAGATCCGCCCTTGTTTTTTTATTTGTGTTTGAATTTCAGTAGATAGATAAAAAGCTTGCGACAATGGGCACCTTTAACTTCTGGCAACTCTAACCTGACACTGACACTACTGAGTCTACTGACTGATAGTGACGTTGAGTGATGAATGAACGTTGACATTTTGTTTTGGTTTTGATTTCATTTAAAAATATTTCAGAATTTCAGACGTCTTTCCGACTCCGTTCCGCGCTGTTCGTAATTTCGTTGTGCTCTGTGTTTAACGCCGTCGTCGCCGCGCTACCGCCGTGATGAATCCTATCCGCGGAAACCAATAATCAATATTGACAATTGAATTTGATTGATTGACAGTTGACACTGACAGTTACTAATACCAAACGAGGTCGGTACTAATCTATGTCGTTACGTTTCGTTTCTTCATGATTTTGGTTTATAATTCATTTTATTATTTAAAACATTGTATTAATGTATTAATTATGTATTGAAAAAAATAATAATATAATAGATTTGAACATCTCCTTTTATGATGACGACTAATATTCTATTTTTTTAAATACAGATTTTATACAGATTTTGAGTTAAAATAGGCATACAGATTTTATACAGATTTTAGCCGTTTCAAATACAGATAAATGGTTCATGGCATCTGGCAACACTGGTGAAATCTGTCTGTCTCTGTGGTGATTCTGATTTGATTAATTATCGGCTAGTCGGCTACCGTACCTATTTTAGAATTTTTCTATGAACCATGATATTTTTCACTGAATATAAAGATTAACAATAGTTGCGGTACTTGCGGTGTATTTATGCTGCATACAGTAGCGGTGTCATAAAGTTTTAGTTTTAAATGGCCGAATATAAATGAAGACTCCTCGTAAATCTTCAGGGAGCATCATGAGGAAGTATTATCAGCTGTTACTTGTGGTTGTGTGTTTTCTTAGTATAATCACTCTTCTCATATACAGGCATGAATACTACCGTTTGCGTTATGTACTTGAAGTGCTCAACTTCTTTGGCAAACCTGGTTTGTCAGAGATAGAGTTTTGTGGACCAGGATTCAACGCGACAATGCTGTCGGAAATTCTTCGCAATACGTCGATGGAGGTGCGTGAGACTCCGCCGCTGTTCCAACAAATAGATGAAAATTTCTATTCGTATTCGTCTTTTTTACGATCATATCAGAAGTATGACGAGCTATCGCCATCGCACGCCCATGTCATCGACACTATCGTGGTGGGGAAGGCGCGTGTACAACCAAACTTCCGGTGCAACGTTTGGCTCGAGAACTCCCCTAAACCCAAAGCGGGACGATTCACCCACAAACCCATATCAGATCCCATTAACGACTATCGTCTATATGTCTTCCAATGTTCCTTGAATATGAACCTTGGCAAGCCTAAAGGAATCAGCTTTTACGTGAACGATTACAATATAAATCCCATCCATGCACCGATAAGCAAGGTAATCCAAGTAAACACTAAACGAAAACCTCGACAGAAACTTAGTATCAAATTTGTTAACAATATTGAACCAGCATTGTGTGTCATACCAAACCATGTTCCTATAGTCTCCAGGGATGCCTTTATAGAATTTTTAGTCTTCCATCACATGATGGGAGTGAATTACTTCACAATTTATGATAGCATGATATCAGAAGATATAATAAGAAGATTGAATCTTTTCCCTTCTGATATAACAGAATGGAGTATCCAGTTCTTTCCGTTGAATTACCCATTTGTATTTTCGAAGTCATATGAAGTAGTGAGAAGCGCTATTGAACTTGATTGCTTATTCAGACATTTCAGGTTTGATAAGGATGACGCTGACAAAGTTAGCCATGTGGCAGTGCTTTCGTGGGACGAATTCCTGGTTCCAAGGGTTCATAATGATATTAAGGCAGTACTCGGAGATTTTGACCCCACTAGATCCATTAGGACTACAGTTGTTGAGCCATTAATGTATTGTTTAAATCAGAATGATGATGATAATGCTGAATTAGGATATCCAGACATAATGAAGAAAACACACTATTATTTAATGCCACAGGAGAAAAATAAGATTCTTATACGAAACTTAGATTCAATGTTGTCATTTGAACATATCTTTAACTTGACTTCAAGCAATAAAAGCATGCCTTTGGACATGTTGGGAGCTCATAAATACACTGAATGTCGGGATCCTAAACTATTTCACTCCAATGGTGTTGGCTACAACGAAACTCAATTGCAAGTGTTTCAACACAAATTTGAAGGTGCTATGATGAAGTTTGGTCAGCAACTTGTGAGCAATAAGATTTACCGCCTCTACAGATCAGGCCAAATTTGGGAGAAAACGGCCAGTGAAAATGTTAGAGATATGTTGTAAATTGAATTGATTGAAATAATGAGAATAAAGTTTGAATCAAATCCCCAAGAGACATGGTTTATTCATGGAAGATGTTAAAATCATGCGCATACTTGAACAAGATAAGTTGATTATTTGAGGTTGAATTAATTTGAATAAAACGATTAGGAACGCATCAGGGTCCTCATGATCTTAGTTGGTCTCCCTTAGGGTTAAAGTTATTATTCAAATATACAAAACTTATTTTAAATTCTGGCAATAATAAAATATAATGATTAGTGCATTTTTAGCAGAAGTATTAATTGTATTGTTTGTTTGGTAAAAAAAATGTTAATTAAAACCTTGCTAGCAGAATTATAAAGAATTTGTTATGTTTGAATGAATGTTGAATTTGATTGTGATTATATGGGAGATAAGTGAAGCAATTCCCAAAGTACATACATATGTCAAAGATATATCTGTGTAGAGGTTTTTGAATCAATATTGTAGGCTTTGCGAATTGTACACTTGTAAGTTGTGCCTTGTATTTTAAGGGTATTTATAATATTTAACCTTGCTATTAACGAAATAAGACTGCTTATATATTAACACGTTATTAACTGGTTAATCTATATAATATCCTTTTTCTTAGGTAGTAAGACACAATTAGACTTCTTATGCACTCATAGGTTTATTGTTAATGTTTATTGCCATAAATGTATATATCCATTTGTTACTGCCATAACGTAAGGTAAAAATTTATTGCTGTGGTTAACCTACAAATCTTTTTTACCAGCTCCAATAAGAAACAAAAGTTAGGTAAAGCCGAAGGCTAGTCGAAGTTGTGAAATAAGACATAGAAATAGGTATGCAATTGGTGCTTTTACACCTTATTAAATAAAAATTAAATAACAAAAACAAATCTTAGTAATGGAGTCGTAAGTGTAAAAAGAGGGTAGATACACAATGTGGTATAGAATAATATATATAAGATTTACAGTAAATACAGTGAATAATGTCTGCATAATTACTAAAAAGCGTTTACTGTAAGAAAAGTTTTGCATTATGTATTATTTCTTTATGAAATATAAACATGGCATTCAAGAGCTTACATACTCCCAATCAGTTTAGGTATTTCAAATTCAGTGCCAACAAGAAAAGCAGGTTTAGATTTTATTGCGAATATAATTTTTCGTTTATGCCTGTCAATGCGATAATTATTTTTCAATTGAAGAAATGTTATTGTATTATCGGGGCTTTTACTAAGTTTAAAAACCCATTTCAAAAGCGATTCACAGATAAGGGTATCAATACACCTCTGAAGTTTCTTTATATCATATAAATTTAAAATTAACTTTCCATATTTGGAAACGCAGATTCAATAACTAGAAAAATATATACTCATGTAGCTACACTGGCCAATTTCAACAGCCCAGTTACAGCAGAGCCCAAGAAACATCAGTGATCAAAGCTGCTATTTCTATTTAAATCGTTTCGCGACGCCATTTTGCGCCTGCGTGTGTGGTGCATAGCACTATAAATTAGACCTAGCACAAATTTAGACTTAGATTAATTAGACTTGCTTTTATACCTACTGTTGAGCTAAATTGTAGCGGTATCTTCCACTCTTCCAGTAAAACACTTCATAGATCAACCTTATTGTCCTAATAGTTAAATAAATTGTTTTTTATTACCAACATGTTTTTATTTTTCCTGTGATTATGACGATGACGACTCGATGTAGATTACAGACCGACGTTTAGTTGGAACAGGAACGAAATATAGAAAATAATGAAAAATAGAAAATGTGGGTATTTCTTAAAAAAATCCTATTACAAAAAGGGTTTAATTTTGAAAAAGACCTACGTGACTAAAACACAGATATTAAAGATAATTAAAACACCACATTGATTCTAAGTAAAAGTTTATTTCCATACGTCTATTCTAAGTACAATTGCGGGAACGCCCGCTAATTTCACAGATCAAGTTAAAAACAGAACGGAAGTCAAGCACGCAGCCGATATCATTTACACATACATAAAACATTAATATCATCACTACAAGGAATAAATGAGCAATCGTTGAGCAATACAGACAGTATTGTCGTTGCCACCATGAAATAAAACAATTTGGAGGGAATTAGGTACATTTAAATTAACACGTTAAATTAAAAATATCAATTAAAGCTCACACATCCTTAAATATTGCCACCGAGTAATACTTAACGATAAGTACTGAATGATATCTCACAACTAAGACTTAATATAATTATTAACGGTGACCAAAATACTGTGATACATTTTATTTATTGACTATCACACTGAACTTATTGGAAATTATACATGGAACTTATGCTGGAATCATGTCTAACAAGTATTCCAAGCGCAACACATTAATAAACCATACATAATTATCTAATTCATTTCAAATAAAACATACATCAGTTAATATTACATTTCATACATAACTAATAAAAAAGAAACACTTTACTTTTTATTTAACATTATCAGCAATTATTCCAATTAAACCTTTTCGATAATAGTAAAAGGACATAAGTATACAAAATAAAACCCGACTGCGTAAAAATATATACAATCATAATATTTAAAATATGCCAAAACACTTTCATTTAAGGCTCAACAGGGCAATGCAAAAAAAAACATATTTTCTAGATGGCGTCATATAAATACCGCATTTGTTGAATTGTGATGAGTTTTTTAGAATTTCTGCGGAAATAGATAGACATACATAGTCCGGTAAAATTGAATGTACAGCTGTAAGGAATTGGGGTCTCAATACATAGTTATCACAATACACACCTCCGAAGACCACTAAATAAACATCTCTATCAACTTTAAACTTTATTCTCAACGAGATAAGGTTAAAAACGTTAAACGAAGGCGTTTATTTAACAGTCAGTCAATCGGTTCAGTCACAATCCTTCATACTTACATAAATAACGTTTATTCCGTTTCAACAATTAACTAGCTCTTCAAAAATATAAATGAAACTATTTCGGTCTCACAATATCGCTAAATGCAATCATTAAGCTTACACCTAATAGCAAAAATACCCGACAGCGGGAAACTTTATGACAAGGAACAATTATATAATTTAAATGCACATCTGTGTCTATTTCAACATTGGGTATTACTAGTGATCATTATAATAGGGCTCTTATATGGCTAAACTTCACCTTAATTGCCACAGAAACAATACATCTTCGATTAAGTATACGAATTTTGTCAACAATTAGTTCAAATAAATGGTTAATCGATATTTTACCGAACATGTCTATCTGTTCTGTATCTGTCTATAAATTAATAATTATTATCAACAATTTCTGGATTAATTTAATTAAAATAACTGTTAAGTATAAAGTTAATAGAATTACAGCAAATATACAATACAATACAATACAATACAAATCCTCTTTATTGTACACCATAAAGTTGTACAGAAACATTATATTAAAGATGTTTAAGTACAACAGGCGGTATATTATATTTATATTTAATAGTGTTTACTTACTCAAAAAAGAACTTGTTATAAAAAATATTTTTATAAAATGACGAGTAAGTTACACATGGATTATTTATTGAAGATGTATTTTTACAATGGATTGTTTATGTAGGTAATAGTTTTAGCAATCGCCGAACGGCATCCCGAAAGACTGGATATCCATTTTTTTTCGTAAGTGAAGATTAGATAAATAAGCGCCCGATTATCCGATCTATAGTTATCACATAAGCTTAAAAATTATGCTATTACTCTGATAGAAATATCTTAAATATCGAATCTGAAGTATTTAGCTAAAGTGAGTGATTTTAAAATAGCGCAAAATATAGTTCTCAATTTTCCGAAAGTCACAAACATTCAGAAAACAACAATTTAGTTTATTGTCACGATGTTGAAGTCGAAAATCGCGCTTCCGACTCTAGAATAATAAAAACTACTATAATTTTATTTATAATATCTTTTTAAATTACTCACTAAATTGCTCATTGCTCTAATATTGTATTGCAATAGAGATTTGGCGATTTCAAAAATTTATCCGTGATTTTAGATGCAATAAGACAAGACACTATGTTGCAATTCTCATATTGAAACGTCAACATTCATATATTTATATACACAGTAAGAAAAGACACCCTTAACAAGAAGTGGGTAAAATATCACCATTTTTAGAGACTAAACAGTAAAAAGGATTACAGTAAATGCACGAAAAATAGTTACCTATCTTAGTGTTTGTAACAATGTCAACATGGAAGTAGTTTGCAGATATTTTGATTTAAATTCACGTTTAAACTATGTTGGTCTTATAAGTACAGGTAGCCAAACCAACATGATGCTTGCTATATTAATTCCACTACCCAATACTGAAACTATTTTTGTAATTCTGTAAACATACTTAAACATTTTTATATGTATATTTTTATTGATTTTTAATGTACATTCAAAAGTAAAGTACATATTTGCATAATTCAAGGAGTCATAAGAGATAAGTATTTCGACGTTTTACTAGTAAACCAAGCCACGCTTCGCTATAGCAACGGTTACCATACCATAGAAATTTCTTTGGAATTTCGTAAAAAAACATTGTATTTTTACTGACAACACTAAAGCTAAAGCTGTCAAAAGCTGTAAAAAATGTTAAGTAAAGAGGATAAAATGTTAATTTGCCAGTATATGAACAGCATTAAGCACAAAGTATCTGCAAACCGACATCAAAATAAATGCATAGACTAGCAATTGTATGTCAACACCCAACACCTTACAAATACTCACATGATCACAGCTCGTCCCTCTATCGCCTAACCTATACAATGACATAACATGCAATTGCCAATCTCAACCATCTTGTAACATGTGATACAAGCGAAATTAGTAAATCATATATTTACGGTTAAACACATTTATATAGTATATACAACCAGTATCTTTTTGTTACATAAAATGAGCAAAGTTTGTATGTACACATGCACTTATTTATCTTTTCACGGCTCATATCAGTTAGTCTTATTAATTAAAAATTAAATCGCAGAATGTTAAAAATATATCGTAAACGTACTATGTCAACAACAGCAAATTGTGAACGTGATTAAGTGTAAAATATCAGAGTTTTTAATATAATATTCTATCTCTATCATTTGTAGTAAGCTCAATGTACTGGAGCCTTTGTTGCGACTTCTATGTATATTGGGGTGTCTTATTAAAATTATTTTATAAATAAACATCGAACTTTGCATTTTTAATTTACAATATATCATGGTATAGTATATCAGTAAACGTGTAAATAAAATTATGATATATTTGTAATATACTTTCAATCGCGTGTAGATAGCAAAAATATTTTTAGTGTATATGTTGATGTCTTGAAGAGGTAATCGTGCATAGTTGAAATTTTTCAAAAATATACTTTAATGTAGTTGATTTAAAACACTAATTTGTAGTCCCGAGAGATTAAATTTCGTATTCTCCAATAACACTAATCTACGTTAAAACTTCATCGTCAACAACAAGATATTTACACGATAACTCGAACAGCTATAATAACAACTTTTATATAGACCGCTATTACGTTATACCTCCTACTGTTACATTTCATTACCTTTATAACGTCCTATATTAAATTCCGCCGCCATTTATAAATTCAACTCTATCATCGATTCAATATAATTCGTATCGTCCTTTGCGTGTACGTTTCAATTTAAAAGTAAAAAAAACATTTATTATGCATTTATGATGAAGACTACGGGTATATTGGTCGCGCAAATTCCTGCGAATGTTATATGACAGGAAATATTTTCGCGAGTTTCGTTTCACGGTATTGTCATCTAGCTGTAGTAGCTATTTCGCATCAATAAATATTGCGAACTGCAATTTGAATTTGGGTGATATTGGAGGTAAAACATTGTTTTTATAAAAATAAATTTCGTCCGATTTACTTCAAACTTGGAATTTACTCCTCTTAAGTATCATAAACCCATATTATATGTATACATTAAAATCAATGTATGTTTATTTAGATAGAATTGATAAAATATATTTTTTAATTTATTTTAAAATATTTTTTCAAGTGTAAAAGTAAAAAGTACATTTAGAAAAAGTTGCCCATTTTATTATGCATAGCAAAATAGTAAATAAAATTATATCAATATCAGTAATTACATCTTAAATATATGAAAAATAGATTTTAATTTGAATAGCTATAAAATGCAAGGAAGACGTCAGATTATACTGACAAGTGTATAAGTAGAGATCATATTTAGAGAACTGCACATAATTGTTCATTTTATAATAACAGTGTCATAAATAGTTGCCTTCAACGAGCTGCAACTTCAAGTGCCTTGAATCGTACAACAAAAACCAATCGTACATTAGACATTCATTGCCAAATTGACAGAACATGCCATTTCACACACATCTTCTGTATCTATAAAAAGAGATCTTGATAAACTAACTGATTTAAAAAAACATCTGCGTTAGGGTATACAAAGGATATGCATTTTCCCTTTCAATAAGACTCACCAGATAACAAGGTGATCAAGAATCATTATTTCGGGATATTACGAATTCCCACAGTGTAAAGGGAAGATAGACAACTTATACACATTTCTGCTTGTAAGTTTCCGCGTTCCCGTAACAAAATTGCGATGATTTCCCAAGCTGTTAGTAATACAATAAAATAAGAGCATTCCCAACATCTCAAAAACTATCAATGCAATTGTCTGTCAAAAAATTATCACTACTATGAGGATTTACTTTCGATAAAAGTGACAATTATGACACGTGCCAGTCTAACTAATAGGACTATAGTTCGAAACATTCCAGTCTACATTACTTTCGAAAATCAAATAAGACTGGAGACTATAGTGTCTCATAGCAATCAAACCGAGTATCACCCATACTTGACTATAGTACGACACGCTACGATGACTATTTCGACGAAATATAATAGTGATGTGACATGTTTCAAGTTATTGTCCAAAGTATATACATATATATGGAGTTGTGTGTGTATGAGAGTGGAGACAACTGTTTCGAAACATTTTGTTTAGTAATAATTAAGTTTAATCATAGTTTCAGTTCATAGACTAATACTTCGTAGCACTAACTTTATATTTGATTAAAATTGCCATTGTTTTTCAATTTTAAGTTTTTTATAAATAAATGAATTCTTATACATTTCTTTTACATTCAGACGCACTACGACAAAATATCAAAAAGAAAATACCAACCACTGAAACCACTTCAAAAATAACACGAACATACTATTCAGTCATCACACACCTTTATACAGTGGACAATTATGCTCACAACTGCTATTTACAATAAAGTACGGCAATTCGTCCTTGAAAATCATTCGTCAATTTTTATAAAACTTCATTTTCTGACAGTTCAGTTTTTTTTTCAGTTTAATTCAGTTTATTATATTATTTATTATACCATTCCGCCGGTATAACATATAGGATTACTGAGACCTACAGTCCTATTTCTTTACGAAATCAATTTTTGCACTTCACCTACAAATTATTCTTTAAAATTAAATTCACTAAAATACTATTAGCAAATAAGGAACGTCCTAAAGTAGAGTAACTCGAGCACATTACATGCTAGGAGCCCAAACTCAATGGATTCTCTTACATTCTAGAACATTTTTCAACTTATGATTTAAATTTACACCATCTTGGAATGTTTACATTTAAGTAACATGCCGGTACTCACAATAATTGTATTTAACGCTTAAATTTCATCAATCATGGATGACACTCGCGAAAGTAAGTCAAAACTGACAAATTGACGGGTTGACAGATGACATTTGATACTAACTACTATTAGCCAATGTACCTCACTAAATAAACGAGATTTTTCACAAACCATTTTAGAATTAACATTATCTTACCCACTGGAAAGAAAATTTTTAAATATCGTTTTCAAAATACAAAAACCGCGTAAACTTAAGGTAGGCTAATGTAATGTCAACAAAACTGTCAACCTGTCAAATATTTCTTGCCATTGCAGTTGGAGCACGCTCGTCGATGCAATTTGAACGAAATTAAGCGTAAAATAAAAAAAATACCGTGAGATCTGCATAAAAAACCCAATCTTACGTTTCAAAAGTACCAGGAGCACATAAAACAATGGTAATTATAGTTCACACCGCGTCACAAACACCATCGAAATGTCGCGAGAAAGTCTA
Organism: Ochlodes sylvanus; assembly: GCA_905404295.2. Taxonomy (NCBI): domain Eukaryota; kingdom Metazoa; phylum Arthropoda; class Insecta; order Lepidoptera; family Hesperiidae; genus Ochlodes; species Ochlodes sylvanus. Next base: position 2,978,773 of record FR990147.1, read on the forward strand.
TGTCCTGAAAAGTACCAGGGGTCCATAGCTTTAGACGAGGCGGCAGTCTCAGGATTCTCTCGCGCGTCAGAAGTAGATGACCTCCTCCTCGGAGGGCGCAGGCGCCGGCGCGGGCGGCGAGGGCGAAGTCGCCGCGGCGGGCTCCGGCGACCGCACGCGAAACTTCTCCGGCAGCTTAGGGTACGTATTTGTTCTGAAAACAAATCACGTTTAATATATGGAGCATACATGTAACGATCCAACGCTAATTTAACTAAAGTCAATTATGTTTTTATCGTCAATCTCACAGTATAAGAAAGTTAATTCTGTTCAAAAATGTTTGCTCTTTAAAAGTCATCTAAAGCTATATTTGAGAGGTCTTTTTTACTATTATGTGAATCGAATTGGGTGAATAAAAAGTACAAAAGAAATATGTTAAAAAGAATCTAAATTTCCTTTCCTATCTAACTAAACCAAAACTACTATATTTGTTAAATAAACACCAAAAATAGTCATGCAAAGTGTGTAAATTTCAGACTACGAGTTATAACTACAAAAAATGGTTATTCATGAATAGGAGAAATCCATAATTAACCACGTTCAAGTCAAAATCCAATCACAAATATCCACCACTCGATCAGTATGTGTCAAGAAATATTTCCATAGATTTAGTATTAAATGATAACAATCGAAAAGAGAAAATTGCACATGTGTTAGAGAGAGATAGAAGAAACATTTCAACGATATCATGTAACCAACAAAAGCGCGTACGCGTTAATATAATCATAACAATACATAATTATTATACAATCTTATCTGTTTGCATGTAACATAGCATGGGAAAACAAAAGATATAAAATCCTACATTTCGTCTGTAAATGTACTTTTTTCTCATTCAAATGGTATCTCCTCTCATATTGTAACTCTACGGACATTTCCGTGTATGTGTGCGCCTGTGTGTATGTGTTTTTTTCATGTTAATACCCGACAAACGCGCTGGCGAGCCACCCGATGGTAAATGGTCACTGTCGCATGGACATCTGTATCACCAAAGCTATCACCGATGCATTGACGGCCAAGAAGATAGGAGTAAGAAAGTGCGTGTATGTATGAGTGTGTGCGTGTATGTACGTGTATGTACATATGTATTCATGTGTGTGTGATGAAGTGCGCGAGTGTATGTATGTCTCTCTCTCTCTCTCTCTCTCTCTCTCTCTCTCTATGTGGGTGTCTGTCCAGTGTTCGCATTACCTAGTGGCCTTGTTGTTGATCTGTTGGTGCGACGGCAGCGGCGCCGGCGAGCTGCCGGTGCGAACGTGCTGTATCACTAAACCTTGACTTTGCTGGAATACCGTTCACACAACTATTGAAGCTCGACTAACAGCCGTTTTCAATATTCCATCTATCCATAATCTCTGGTAAACTTAGTAGGCTAGCTTAAAATAAATAACGCGTGTGCCTCAAAATTTGACAGAAAACTTACTAAGGATTATGGAAAGATAGAATATTGGGAACGGCCGAGACCGATGAAAAGAACGAAACGTAGACAGAGAACACTATAGACTGATTGTTGTATCCCCCTTTCACTCGTAAACGAAAGAGGTACAATAATGGTAATAAATCGTACCATCTTTAAGAAGGTAAGCATTAAGCAACATATTCGCGCTTTACTTTTTTGTTTATTTCAACCAAAATTCCATAGTATTATCTGTGCACGTATGCAAAGAATAAACAAAAACATTAAAAGTACCTAACCTAAAACCACAGCCTAGTGAACTCTTTCGTTCAGATGACCAATCGAGTCGTTTAGACAGGTCTATGGTGAGTTTAGGCAACGTTCATGAAGTCCAATAGGATATCTACAAATTTATTCGCAACGAAACTTTTTTGCGTGCGCACCTTTTTTATATATTAAATAAGTTTGCTTGACTATAATCCCACGGCCCTCCTTATGGTAACTGACGATGAAGTCCCTGTAGAATGTACCTACGTGCACCGTCAATCGCATACAAATAAACCTCAACGTCCTCAGACTTCCAAATCAAATCTTTGTACGCGTTCTACGTAGCGTACGTACATAGCGGCATAATAGTGCGCACACAAATAAACTTCGTTGGTAACTAGGAAGATAACCTACTTGATTAATTTTATATCATACTTTTTACATTACAATTAAAATGTTAGATATTTTATAAAATTAATCCACACCGCCCGTAATTTCATGTTAAATAATTACATAATTTTACTACTTATAATAATTAAGTAACATGTAACAACCCTGTCGAAATGACCCGATGTCTAGAGGATGTCAGTTTATATTCCGACCACTTTATGTTCTCAAATAGTAGAGATGGACCGACTAGTCGGAAAAGCGGACTAATCTGCATGTTCTGTAGTAGGCGACTAGTCTACGATCAGCATAATGCCCCGACTAATCGGATATTTTTATTCATTCATATTTCTATGCTTAAAAACTGGATAATTGAAAACCTTTACTGATAAAATTTTAATTATCAGTATAAGCGAAGAAACACATTGATTTTTCTAATAAACCACTCCATTACGCGCAACCCCGTTCGTTATCAACAGGTGAAAAAATGTAAAACTAAAAAATCTGTTTCGACACGTACGGCACGTGCGTACGGCAAGTGCGTACTGCACGTGCGTACGGCAAGTGCGTACGACTAAGCTATAAACAGAGCGCACGAACTTTGACAATATAACAAATTTCACCTAAAGCAATGATTGGCCGACTAGTCGTTGTTAACCGATTAGTCGACCAAATAGTCGGCCCATCCCCACTAAAACTTCGTATACAAGTACATAGTATAAAATCATGCATTTCTACTAGAAATGGAACAGAGGAAATGGTTGTAAATACAGGTACAATTTATAAATAAATCACAACACCGATTCGCGGATGTTACTAAAAGTTTGTCGATAGAATTTGACTACATCCAATGAAGTGGATATCAAAACATCTAAGAAACACATAAATTAAAACCTATAAGCATAACAGTAATGTAACTACGATTAGATTTTGCAATATATTTCATCAGTCATAATTTGATTCTACGGAAGCAATAGCCAATTACAACGGACAACGGTAAATTTGAAAGGCTTTTTCAAGTGCGACTGTTTATTTTAATTTTAAGATTGATAAATAAAGAATATCATCATACCAAAGAGTTTAGTACCAACACCAATGAAAAATAATTGATATTGTTTAAATTAAACTATAAGAAAGTCATCAGTTTTTTTAATTAATTGGATAAAGTTTGAAAAACCTTGTCACGTTTGAAAAAGCAAGTTTCACGTAATTACTCGACACCAATTACTTACGGAATACATTAAATTGGGCCTTAAAATACATTGGGGTACTCGACGTCCTGAAATCCCAACCATTTATTCTGTTTCAAAATAACATAACCGTCTCATCTAGCTAGGAAAAAATATTCAAATAATGTTAATAAAATATTGATGATTATAATGCTTGGCTTACACGTTTATTTCAATAAACAATATTACATTGTTTCCCTTTTAAATATCCAAACTAATGTAGTTCATCTCAATTTATAAATGTGTAAACCAAGTTTATAATTTTTAAATAAAATATATGCCTCGGTGTAGCTTGTTTCTGATAATGAGACAACTTTAAAAGGCCTGGTTATAAAATAAGTTTTTGTTTTTATAAAATGCATGAGGCACATAGTTTACTGCTATAATAATGTGTAAAGTAATATAATATGTTAAAGTTAAAATTATCTAGTAAATTTTGTAATGTGTAAAATTATGATATAATTATATAAAAATATACTAACTGCAGCTGCGCTCAGTATTGTATATATTTTTTAATTCCCTGACATGAGAATTGGGAAATATAATTGATGGACAATAATGAAAATCGAAACAACCAGTGGTTTATGTGTAGATATACCCCAGCCATAACTTAGCTTATTTATTATTTTGTAATCAATACAAGTGACTTTAATGATAAAGGTTAATTTATGTACGAATATGTCAAGTTATTTGGAGATTTTATTTCGTGTTAATTTTAATATCATTTTCCGATAATGCGCCGTATCAAATAAATCAATATAATTATAAACTTATACTCCCACATACTATACTATCGTAGCAAATGAACATGCAGCACCACCATTCCCCTGCCTGTATATATTCGTATTATTACTGATAACTTGTTATATTACAGATAAGAATTTAACTATTAATAAAAAGATATATTATGAAATTTGACTCCGCAAACTGTGTACAGTCACGAGCAATAATATGTATACATTGTCACGTTTTCTAAATTATCTTAACTTGTACCAATCTAGAAAGAAGTGAACAATAATTCGTTCTAAATGAACTAACCATTAAACGTTGTCAAAATAAGGTATAATATACAATTTAGAACGAATTATTGTTGTTGTTGTTCAAGTTAATTTATTTTAGAAAACGTGACAATGTATACATATTATTGCTCGTGACTGTCCGTGTCATGTCATACAATGTATGGGATCGTAGACGACGCTACTAAGTGTACTAACCTCGCTGGGGGACTCGTGCAGCCGATGGTAGCCCGGCGGTGGTTGCTGTTGGTTCTTGCCGCTCGCCAGCTTCAACGGCAGCTGCTGTTTCACCATTTGCTGTGAAATACGAACACGTATTCGTTTTAAAGTTTGATATAATTATAACATCGGATGAGGCTATGGCGACATGGGTCCACCGTTGTAGGTCGCGGAGTACCACACAGTTGAATCCCGATGGTACTCGTACGTAACGGTAAGGTATACCCGCACGACTTCGTACCATTCCCGCAATCATCGCAACCCATAACTGTCCCACTGGTGGGCTCCCGAGCCCACATCTCTCTCTCCTCTCACAATGTGAGGGATACAGGCCATAGTCCACCACGCTGGCCAACGCATTGGCGGACTTCACACCCCTTTGAGAACATTATAGAGAGCTCTCCAGACGGTCATGTTTTCGTTTTCTTACGATGCCTTCGCCGAAACAAGTGCTTATTAAATTCTAATAAGCAATTTTTTTTTAATTAGAAGTGCGCGCAGGATTCAAACCCGGGCCGGTTCGGGAGTCCAACGTCCAAACCACTCGACTATCACTGCTTGTAATGCATTGTCACTGACTGACAGCGAAGCCCTAGCAACGGGGTCCCGTTGACACCCTATAGGGTAGCCTGTAAACGCACGACCAAAGCGAGTGGTATACCTGTATGGCCGGCGCCCGGACGGTGGCCCTGGTCTCGTTCTGGGCGGAGAGCAGCTGCGGCGGCGGCAGGGCGGCGCCGCGCACGCTGCACGCCGACACCGACGACTCGGACCCGGTCGACCCGCGGTTGTCTACCACCGGACAACACCACGTTATACCATCGTAAAGAGGACATAATTATCGCATTAGAATTGAGGTGGCATAACTCAAAATTTAAAAAACATGACTGTTCCAACTTTAAGCTCTGGAATGCTCGTAACTTATAGGACGTAAAAAATCTACATTAGGACTTAGTCAAAAACAATAGAAAATACTTTGTACAAGAATAGTAACTAGCGAATCGAGTGCAGGTTACTAGTATATATACGTACAAATGTTCGTAAAATATACTTATATGAATATAATATAAACAATATAAATGCGATACACACTTCGCCATTTGGGTTCCTTCCGCCGCATTGTATCGCTGACGCTCGAGTCCGGCGATAGAGTGCCAACGCTCGCAATCTCCTCTTGAGAACCGCCTGAAATTGAACCTAATTAGTATGTATAATACGGCTTACATCAATCTTTGTCAAATGACGGACCTTACAAAACAATTAAGTACGAGTTAAGGTGCGATTCCGCAAGATGCGGCAAACATATCACTGTCGCTTATTGCTAAAATCAGTCGTTAGTCGCGTCCTATTAAATCACACCTTTAAATGTCACTGAGCGAATTTTAAGAATGAAACACGACAAATTGCCATTTAAAAATAAACAACATAGGTGAACTGATCGTTATTATCAGGTGTCAAGGTTCAATATAGACTGACCGTGTTGCTGCAACCTCTCGAGCCGCCTGTACAGCCTCTCCCGCTGCTGCTCCACATCTTTCTGCTGTTCCTCAAGCTCCTGCCGAGCTATCTGCAGCTGCCGACGTTCTGTACACCGCAGACATATAGTTTTAAAATTTAAATTTGGAACGCACCACTAAGGCGCGTACAACAAAGCGACCACAATGGTCACAATGCTCAAAACGACTCTTTTTGTATAGAAAAAGGAATGTTTCAAACATTTTGATCGCTGGAACGCGCCCCAAGTGTAACGGGTATACCTAAAAAGAAAGTAGTGGCAGCTCTGTCATTAGTGAATGTCACGTGTCAACTGCCAAAAGAAGTCTAGAGTGATGCGTCACTTTCAAATTGGTTAATAAATAAATTTTAAATTAAAAATAAGTAAATTAATAGAACAAAAAGTAATTAGGCAATCCCACACTGAAAATTCATTCTAATCTTTCCCAACTACGCCATATGAAAAACACTATCGAAACGTCCATTCTCACCGTCGGCCAATTGCTGGGTGTCCGCGGCGCGCGCTGCTTCAAAGTGCTGGCGGTCGGCCGTGAGCCGCGCCTGCGCGTGCCGCAACTCCTCTAGCTGCGCGTCGTGCGTGCGCGCCGCGCTGCCGCCGCTCGCGCGCCACGCGCACACCTGCGCCTCCAGACTGCGACCGAGAGCAGATATTTATTTATTATACAGACAATAATAAAATATAAAATAGGATTTTTCTAAGGGTTAACTACTAACAAAATAATATATTGCAAATTATTATTGCCCCCCCCCCCTCGGATGAAGATTGCCCACCCCTGCTCCTAACTAGTTACGCCCATGTACACAACACAACATACCTGTGTATAGTAGTGAGCTGCTGCCACACGATACACGACAGCGTGTATATCGCGTGATGCAGCCGCAGCGCGGCCTCGGCGCCGAGCGCGTCGCCCCCCGCGCCGTCCGCGCCGCCCGCGCCCGCGCCCTCCGCCCCCTCTGTCGACAAGCGGACCGCGCCTGCGTCAAACGGTGTCGTCACCGGCGCTCGGGCCCAACTGCCGTTACCGTATACGGCCGTGAACTTTTTTAAAGTGAAACTTTTATTACATCGTCTCAAACTTTTTCGTCTGTGTGTTGCATGTCGCGTGACGATCGGCCGCGGAGTAGGGATAAAATGAAAGGCGCTCGTCAGAGCAGCCAAGGCCAATATGGCGGCGCCTATAGTTCGCAGCAGCTGACCATGTAGCGTATAGACTATTACTCATTTTTGCCAGTGCTCCACGCTATTTTGTTTGTTTTTGTCAGTGTTTAATGTAAATGTTGTTTGTCAGTGTTTAATATTTGCTTTTAGTTGAATGTCTTTAATGTGAAAAAAAGTTTCACTTTTACCATGGTTTCATAAAACCACACAATCTTGACTTAAAGGCACCCACAATATAATCAATGGGACACAACGACGCACGCAAATTATTCCAGTCCATCGCGGTACGTATCATAAAAAACTAAGCACTCTCGTTCGCACCGGAGAGATGTTCACGACGAAAGGTTGAATAGTCGTGCGCCGTCTTGTCTCTGCAATATAGAACACCGAGAGGCTGGCTACTACACACGAGGTTGTCTTCACAGACAACATTTGGTAAACACTCAAAAACCATGCGGTAAACACTATCCCAGTCCCTATTTGAGTTCTAAGTCGGTCGCAGTTGTCATGGGCGGCAGCGGAAGGTGGCGCTGCATGCTCGTTTGCTACCTTAATTCCATAAAAAAAGGTCAAAAGCTCAAAACTTACAATATACATACACGTAGTTATAGTACGGCCGACGGTTCTAAGCCGCTCTGAAGTTAGGCTTTCGGATATAGTGCGCAGGTATTGTACTTCAGAGAGAGATAGCGACACGAACACTGAGCGTGTGACTGAAACAAACAATGCTCAAAATGACACCCCGCGTGTCTTGCCACCATTTCGACCCTAAAATCAACTTCTGTGCAGCGATCCGAACAAAGTTCAGACCGGCCTAGAACCGCCGGCCGTCCTATACACGTAGTCACAACAGTAAACGTCCCCCGCCCCACCTCTGTGCCGCGCGGCGTCGAACCCGGCGAACGTGTCCGCGCGCCGCGGCAGCGCCGGGCTCGTGTACGCGGCGGAGTGGCGCTCGCCCGCGGAGCTCGTCGAGCGGCCCAGGTTGCTGCCCGGCGCGAGCATCGCGCCCGCCGCGCTCGACGCCTCCAGCGCCTCCTGGTGGGGGCGAGGCGCAACTTTATTATTATTTTTTGAAGCGAATGCTTCTATAGAATGCTTCTATATCGCCGCGATTTGGAATTCGATGAAACGGAAGTGACGCGCGAATGAAATGGAACGGAAACGAAAAGGAGACATAAACATTTTAACGTGCGAGAAAATGCGAAAAGTAGCATCGGCAAAATGGCGGCTTACGTAAGCAAAGCAAAACATCAATATTTGGACTGACAGTATTCGTTTTTTTTTTGTGAATTGCACACATTTTGTTTTTTATTCTTGTCTTTCTGTCTGTCCTCCTGTGGGAGTAAGTGCGAAATTAGAAATTTGTGTTTCGACTGAAAACAGTCAACAGCACTAACGTAAAACGGTTGAATATGTACAATAGGTATTTTTATAAATGTAGGGTTGCTACACATCTTAAGTAGGTAGTAGAACAACTATTTACTTCTGTTTATAAAAATAAATAAACGTTCAACATTTCACTTCTGCCGACACTCCCGTTTTTTTAAAAACTAGCTCACAAAGCGCGTACCCGTGAGGCAGTGTGTTACCATAGCGCTGGTTAGGTATACTCACCGACCACACAGCCACTAGACTCCTAATAACAGGCGAATGGTTTCAAACAACACATCTGGCTTATAGTACTGATATAAATTCGTGCCGTCTCATTCTTTCCCGTTGCTTCTATTTCTATTTCATCTATTTCTTTGGAACGTTTCGTGTGGCCTTGAATTAGCCAATCACAGCGTTGAATTAGCCAGTCCCCCCGTTTTACTCAGTCTTACCTCAGCTAGTGGTCTGAATGTTCTCCATACGGCAAATCAAACATTATGAGTCTAGTGGCCGTGTGGTCGGTGGGTACACTATACGAGTCCTCATACACCGGTCACCTTGACAACCCTACAGACTTCCTGCCACAGCGCGTGCGTGTCGTGCGACGGGGACGCGAGCCGCACGTACTCGGGGAACACCAGCCCGCCGGGGAACACCACGCCGCTCACGCCGGTCATGCCTGCAACGTAACACATAATCTATATATATAAAAGGAGAAGCTGCCTGACTGACTGACTGACATATCAACGCAGGGCCTAAACTATAAGGGTTAGAAACTTGAAATTTTGCACGGGGGTTCCTTTTGTAACGTAGGGGAGCACTAAGAAAGGATTTTATGAAAATTCACCCCCTAAGGGGGTAAAACGGGGGTGCAAAGTTAGTATGAAACTTTGCCGTTTTTGAGGGTATTTGAATGAAATTCAGTATGAAGGTATTTCATTGAAAGTTATGAAACATGTTTAAATTTTTTTTTTCGAAAATCATCCCTTAAGGAGGTAAAAGGGGGCGCAAACTTAGTACGAAAGTTCTCTGATTTTATCAACTGTTATATATTTAGGGATTTTTGGCGGGCGAAGCCGCGGGTATAGGCTTGTCAATCAATATATATAAAACTCTTGCGTTACCGAGTGACTGACAGACAACGCAGCCGAAACTACTGAACTGTTCCTTGAATTAATGTTCCTTGTGGAGCGTAGGGGAGCACTAAGAGAGGATTTTTGGAAATCAAAGGGGATGAAAAAGGGAATAAAGTGAAAGGAAAATGATTATTTTTGCCGGCAATTTTCTCACACTTCAGATGAACTCCAGAACCATAATTATTAGTTTTTAATCTAACCGTCGTCTAAGTATCAGAATCAGTATTATGAATAGGGTTTTTTTTAATATATTTTTTTATTGTAATATGTATGTATGTTGTACAGTTGTCCAGTATGTTGAACTGTAAATATCTTAATAACATAAATATATTTTTAACCCCGTTTAACCTTTGAAAAATACTTACGTGACTTGGTAATCAATTTTGTTTACTAAGCTGATCAAATTAAGTAATTATGAAGCCATTTTAGACCATTTCCCCGTACTTTAATGATCATTGTCCTTTGAAAATTGGCCGGCGAAGCCGCGGTGGACAGCTAGTTAAATAATAAAACTATACATGAAAAATAGGGTAACCACCAGTGCCGGGTATGTCGAGGGTGGCCGCGCCAGTGTGCCCCACCATCTTCATGTGAAGCGCCATTTTCTCCTCCAGCAGCACCGCGTGATCCTTGTCTTTAGCTCGTAACGCCTCTGTATGACAACGTACATTGAATGCATTACACATTTTAATAAGAGCAACCGTTTACTAAGAGCCGATTTCACCAATGTCGTGTAAGTCTTATTCCCGGGATAAGTAGTCAATTACTCGCGAGTCAAATCATATACCGCCGATTTCGGCCGAGTTAGATGCTATTCGTAGATGAGTAGTGTCACTGTCTCTGTGTGTCAGTGTCAGTGTCACGGTCAACTCAACTGTCAGGTACGTATTATTCGAATCAATAAAAGAATACGCAGCGCTATTGCGGAAGTATACGTCAAACTGTCTATTTTACTTGGGTGCATGACGCATTCATTCAATTCATTCGTTCAAAGTCGCAGAGTAACTATACGAGAGTAAGATGATGTGGTGAAACGAATTTGAAGTTAACCATCGCATAAATCGACAGAGTAAAGTTATACTGGGAAAGCTACTCTAGTGTAAACGCGGTGTTGGTGAAATCGGCCCTAAGTGGTAGGAACACCTGTGACTTAGAACGAGACTCTTACAAACAATTACTAACTGGATTATTACTAAGAACAACTAACAGGACTAACTATCACTGACAATCCCTGTCCCAGTGCTCATACTAACTAACAAACTAACCAAATAATGTTCTAACACCGTCTCCTAACAACGATGGTAGCTGATGGGTGGTGCTGCATGTTCGTTTGCTACCTTAATTCCATAAAAAAAAATCAAAATGTGTGCAATTCACACGTGCTAGAAATAAAACCCTCAAAAAATAGCTTGGTTAGATGTCACAACTATTATTTAAGCGCTGCAAACTTTAGTTCTAACTCTTGCTAATGTTCCTATCTCATTTTCTCCCACATTAATATGTGTCTGTGTCTTTTTCGTTTCCGCTGCGTTTCATTTGCGCGTCATTTCCGTTTCATCGAATTCCAAATCACAACGATACTATAGAAGTTATTAAGCAGTTCAGTATTCTCACTTACCCGTAATCAGTCTTATATTCTCGTGGCGCGCCTCCAACAGTCGCTGTCTCTCCTCGGCGGAGATCGCTTGAGCGCCGGCCTCCGATTCCTCCACCTCCTCGGGACAGCTCTGCACCGCCGATCTAAGGGAACACACATTATTATTTATTTATTTTAATGTTATTGTGTGCATATAACTTATTAGAGGATATAAAATGATTGGCACCCGACATTACCAAATGTATGGACGAGTAAAAAGCGCTGTTCACTCGCTCAATGTGCGGTCAAAGTGGCACGAACTAAGTACAAAAATGTAACCATGAAACCTATAGTAAAGTTAAAATAATAAAAGTTAGTGATACCGGATAGCGCGGATCCAAGCGGAGACATCCCGCGGGCGGTGTGCCCTCAACTCGAACATCTCGGGCTCCGCGGGCCCCGAGCACAGCAGGTACAGCCCGCGGCCCTCCGCGCCCGCCTTCTCTCGAACCAGCAGCTTGCCCAGCGGCACCACACCCGTCTGTACACACAAACGTACAACCAAATCAGTGCAACTTTCACCTACTCGTATACTCGATTTTGTGCTCATATGCTCAAAACCTTATTTATAGGAACGATTCGATAATGCGGTTTTGGCTTCAACTCACTATTGAACACGGGTCTCTCCTCATAGTTGACGAGAGCATATTCCACCACGCTGCTCCAGTGAGGATTGGTGGAGGGGTTAGTGGCCAACCCACGTGTCGGAAGTTTGTAACAAAATAAACTGACTAACTTTTTTTTTTAACTAAACTGACTTGGCCATCGCATGAAAACACAATGTATCTCACAAGTAATACATAATTATTATATTAAATTAGATTGGTAACTGAAAATTGAAGCTTCTAATTATATCCACAACGAAGTTATAGGGAATTAAAAATGGCCTAAACTGCTTCGAGAAAAGGAAGGTACGGCCGTGGCGCTTTTTTGCTCGACTTGGCGGGGGCATTGCCGTGCCCCCAGACTCTTACAACGATACACCATGCCTACAACAGCTATTGTAGTAAACAACTATTGATGCAACACACCTTGTTGTCGGGCGTGAAGAATGTGTACTTATTGTTGTTGTCGTGCAGGAAGAACAGCACGTCGGTCAACACGATCACTATCAGCGACTGCATCTTGCTCCTGCCCTGCATCAGAGTTGCGTAGCCCTCGAACCTGGAAGTGGAATTATTATGATGTTGATAGTACATAACAACACCGACAGGTATAGTACGGGCGACGGTTCCAGGCCGCTCTGAAGTTAGGCTTTCGGATATTGTGCGCAGGTATTGTCATTAGAGAGAGATAGCGACACGAACGCTGAGCGTGTGACTGGAACAAACAATGCTCAAAGTGGCACCCCGCTCACCCCGCGCGTCTTGCCACCATTTCGACCCTAAAATTGACTTCTGCGCAGCGATCCGAACAAAGTTCAGAGCGGCCTAGAACCGCCGACCGTACTACAAATTGGTAACAATCAGGTCAAGGGTGAATAGACTTTCTCTAAGTTAGTGCGTCATGGCAACAGTGAATATGCTTTTTGTTAGTTAGTGCTTTTTATCATCTACATTTAAACTAGACCACCAGGTCGGACCATAGTCAAGCTCTAAATTATACTTAAAAAAATAGTTGTCTATAAAGTCGGTTTACGGACGATAATTTTACGTGTATACATCATAAGGGAAGATAGATAGAGGCCGAACGCTTAGGCCGATCGTGTCTCTCTATCGCTGGTTCCACGCTCTCGCTTGCACGCTCGGCTCGGGTGGAACGTAACAATGACGACATACTTTTTCCTGCGTGCAGCCGATTTTAAAGACGTTATCACGTTAACAAATTATTATTTATTTTATTTTATTTTTTTATTTGGGAAACATACAAATTTATGAAGCGTTTACAATTCAGCTTACATATATAACAATTTTCAGTAAAGTTTCCACTGGTAGGTAATACATAAAGAAAGAAAAAAATACAAAATAATAGCACAATAACAAATAAATACAAAATAATCAATGACTAACTTCAAACTCCTATTCCCCTGCAATATATCGCTCTTCTTGAACTTCCGGCCGCGGTACAGCGTGAACGACTTGGCGTCGATCCGGTGGTATATCTCCAGCTTGCGATCCTCTCGCTCCTTGGCGGCCACTTGGTTGTCCACGTCCACTAGGATTTCCTTTTAAAAATAAACAAAAATATTAACCGTTGTCAGCTGAGCGATTTTTAACTAATTTCAAGACATAATCATACTAGCTTTGCCCCGCGATTCGCCCGCCGATTTTCAAAAATCCTCACTTGCGTCACTTGAGGAACCTATATACCCGTACAAAGTTTCAAGTAAATTCATTGAAGACATAGAAGGAATCAGTTTATCCCCCCAAGGGGGGGAATTTCCAAAAATCCTCTCATATTGCTCCCCCACACTCCATGCCGAATTTCAGCTTGTTGCATTCAATAGTTTGATTGACCATATCATGATTTCCATAACAGCAAATATACACTTGAAATGTATGCAGCTTGAAGGACCAAAAATATCTATTACGAGCGCCCGCTCATACTAAGCACCTAATAATAAAAAAATAAAAAAACACCTCCTAAACCGTCCGGATTCAGCTAACTATTACCTTAACACCACACAGAGCTTTCTGCAAGAGTTCCCGTTCGCTGACGTCATCACCAGCCGTCTTCAGCAACGGCTCCAGTAGCAAAGGATATTTAGTGAGCCGCTGTGCAACGAACAGCACGCATTCCGGAACACCCTGAAACATTTTGTTTTTTTTTTTTAAAAAAAGAACCTGCATGTAGAAAAAGACCGGTTAGACTTTTTTAGAAGCGACCATCTTAGTCGTCAAGGGTAGCAACACATTTGTGACCGAATTAAAACGAGACAATAACACCAACGGTTTTGTATGTGGCTGAGTTTCGAGGATGAATTGAAACCCTTCTGAAGCTTTTTTACGAGTATATAGTTAACCAACATACAAACCTGACGGAAAGAGATGACCGGCACCCATGGCCATAACTAATACCAATGGATAAGACGGAAGGGAGAAAATAAGAGAAAGAACACGCCAGATACGCACCTTTTTCCTAAGCAACGGGTTTTGTTGGCACTTGCGTATGAAACGGGCGAGGCGCGGCTCGCGCGTACAACACTCCTTGAACACTTCCACCGCGTCGCGATGTCGCGAACAGAATTCACCTGGGAACGACATTACACCCTTAATTGCATTATAAAGTGATAAATTCTTTGATGTAAAAAAGTGATAAAATATTACAGGTTCTTGTAAGTACCTTATACAATATTCCGTATACACTGTTCCGTAAACATTTCTTAGCACAATAAAGTATATTGTATTGTAGTAATTATGAAATGAAATGAAATGAAATTTAATTCTAAGTTGGTTTTTTACAAACACTTTTCAAAAGTCAAACTACGCCTTCACTTCAAAAAATCCCTACCGTGAGTAGTCTTGGAAGAAGAAGCGGCGAGAAACTTCCAAGAAGCTCCTTTCGCTACTCACATTACAGAATGCACTTACCACTACTTACTAGCTTGAATATCAAACTCATGTCCAAGCATTTTTATCTTTAAAATAATCATCGAGTACGTTCGTAACGTACCGTACGCAGCCTTGAGCCGCGAGTGGTGCGGCGGCGCGAACGTGTCCGCCAGTATGTCCGCGACGCTCGGCACCTGCGGCGCGGCCCGCTGCCGCGCGCGCAGCCGGGCGAGCAGCGCGGCGTGCAGCGCCCACAACTCGTCCAGCCGAGGGAACATGCGCGCAACTTGCGCCGCCGACACCACCGTCAGCCGGAGCATGCCCTCCGCGAACATCTGTTGTGTGTTGCAATCAATGTACACCGGAAAGTCTTGAGGACCAGTTATATCTGGTAACCTAATGGGTCCGGTTGCAATAGACAAATATTTCGATTCACAAATAATAACTTTAATATAACTGTACTGTTTTACTTTTTTTAACCCAATTTGATGTTTTCTTTGTTTTATTTTCTCTGCAATATGACAGTTCTGTTATAGTATGTATTTAAGACGAAATAAATTATTCTTTCTAATAGTCATAATAATGTACATCAGTGTTATGCGATGCGTTTTATGACCACATCTAAATTACTACAACAGCTGTTTCAATCGTTTAATATTTTAAAAGACTGCTTTGAATAAATATTCTTAATTTATTTAAAACAAGGCCATATGTTATTTTATTTTATGTTTAAAACAATTTTCAGAAATAAGCAAGAATAAGCTATACAATAATATACATTTATGCACATTAAAATTATACTGGCTTAAAAGTTTTCAGATCAGTTCTTTATTAAAAACGAAAAATACATTTAGTTGGGTGCCATATGACCTTGGGTTGTTACCACTAATTTATATAGTTAATTATATTTAAAATCTTACCTTTTGCATCAAACGTATCGTGAGACAATGATGCTTCTCCGTCAGTATTAATTCGTATATATGTTCTTGTCTTTTCGTTTCCCTTTCTCCAAGAGTTCTGAAAAATAAAAGGAAAACGCTTGGAGGTAATTTTAACCCAATCAAACAAACTTTCATCCCTTCGGGAATAATTTACCAAAAACGTTAAAACAGGTGTTTCATTATTTCCAAACGTAATCCCAAACACCAGTTTTCATAATATCTGCTTTAGAATCAGCGGAATTCAAACTTTCAACTGATTTTGCAATATTCCGGCCCCAAGAGGGTAAAATTGTACAACACAAATGGTAAAATGCTACAAAACTCGTACATCAGCTATTCGATAATTTGTTTCATACGAATAGAAATGATTATAATGTGGGTGTCTTCAAGTAAAGAGTGAATAAGATTTTTCTAAGTTAACGCGCTTCACCATCTAAAGGCTACGTAACCACTTATTACAGGTGGGATTGTAGTCAACCTAGTAAGTAAAAAAAAATTACTTGGCAAGTCCTTTAGGCGCCCCTGCGGCCCAGGTGTCCGGCTCGGTGGCCCCCAGGCCGAGCACCGCCGCCTCGTCCCCGAGCTGGTCCGCCGTCATATACACCTCGGGCCACTCGGCTGCGCACGCGTCGTCTGATGCACTACAATTCAAACGCAAAATTTCCAAAAACTCGACACTTATGAAGTACCGTAAATTGAAAAAATAAAACACAAAATCAGCATATCGACACAAAAAAGCTGATACTTTTGAAAAGAATATAATTTTAACGCTGCACAAAATTTTATGTTAGTCATAGAGTCACAAGACTTGAACCATTTGATGTAGAATTATTTTCTGATTCCGAGCTGCAATAAAGAAATTGTCATAGGTGTGGTTTACAATGTTTCCGCTTTTTTGCGTCCATATGTATACTTGACATTTTATTAAAACTTTAATAGACTTTTACGATTATTATTACTTCCCAAGACGTCATCACTTACCAAGTGTTGACAAAAAAAAGTGTGTCGAACATTGTCAAACATTAACTTATAATAAAAAATTACATTAAACTTAAAGTTTTCCAACGATCTTCAGAAATTGTAAGAGAAATAATAATTATTGTAAAATAAAATTATATCATATCGATAACATCAGTAATCTATTTCAGCTGTATCTACATCAAAATACATAAATCGTGAGTACCGTTATATATTTCATTACCATTATCGGATATCACAAAAAATTGGAAATGTTACTAAGAACATTTACCAACACTAGTAATATTGGGACACTAAACTATACATTTCATTTGAGTATGTGTTTAATGATAGGATAAAGCCCTAAAGCATCCAAAAAAACAATGCAAATATGAACTTTAATTTCAACAATATAAATTGAAACTTAATCTTTATCACAAACAAAACAAAAAATGCCATACGATAACTTTAGCGGCTGATTAAGGGTCGTAGAGCTCACTACAAGCGATTCATAATGTGTATGTACTATTTAATGTACATTTCTTAATTACAAGTTTAATAACTTTATTCATTACTCTTAGAAGATGACCATTGTGCATGTGTGTATAATGGTGCAAAATGTGCTAAACAATTAGTAAATTTATTATCATATTAAACTTGGTATTAAAATAATTACGGTATTATTAAATTTTGTAGATGCTGAAAGGCCAACTGATGTCTACTCACTTGCTCTGATCATGCTTGTGATCTGAACCGTCTTTGTCGTCATTGTACGCGTGACTCGTGCTAGAAACGGAAACGTATCATGTTAACGTCACAATCAACACATATTACGTCGATTGAACACCACAGAATAATATTACGTTTAAAATTTGATAAACTCAAAATACTTTTCAGATATTGTGATTAAATTTTGTCCACGTTTCGAATATTGAACTAAGCCGCGTAGTATTAGCTTGTTCATTGATAAAAATAATCATTAATATTGTAAACCTTTCGCTGCTAAAATATGCTTTAGCTCCTTTTGACATACGAGATTTATGAATGCGAAAAAAACATTTAGTAAAAAAAAAAGGTTTACAACACCGTTAATATTTTTATGAATAACAACCCTAATTAACAGCCATCAAAGGGTTTTATTTAAAAAAAATAGGACATTAAATTCAATTTTTTTTTCTTCTTAGTAAACATTATTCTGTGTTGCCATACAGGTATAAAATGATAGACGGGGTCAAAATCGATCGACATTACAAATAATTTCAACAAGGTTCTCAAACACTTTCAACTGTTGTGACAAACACACAATCCACCTAACTGTTCGTTGTCTAAACTTCAACATGTCCAGCAAAGCCTAAATAATAAAAAGAAGCATTCGATCAAGAGCTCACGTTATAACCACATATAAACAGCATGCAAATTTTGAAACACAATACGGCTAATTAATTAGAAAACAATTCAACCAACTAAAACACGTTCACGTTTTACAGACAAAATAACATTTCAAATCAGAGTTTAAACATCTAAGAAGTTTAGGACCGCTTGTTGGCGAGGCGAGAAACGATTTATTCATTCGTTTTTAAAAGATAAATATCTCATATCGATTTTAACCATTGGTCAGTATTACAATGCTTAATCCAAACCATTCTTTGGTTTTCTTTTGGTAAATTTATTCATAACTAGGTGTCATTCGGAAGTATGTATATGAAGGATGTTTGATGTTATTATAAATTACATGTTAGAGTTACTGCCAAGATTCAAACAATAATAATAATATAATTATTATTATGTTATGTTCATAACGATACTGCTATTTATTACTTTATTGATAACACCAGCTATTTCATTTATAGCAGATAATCAATTCAGGGTGATGAACACTGTAAACAAGCAGATGGTCATTTTATTGAGAAACCTGGAAAGAATTGCATCATATTGGACATTTCATGGCGCAAAATCTACTTCAACGCATTCACTTTAGTACTCTTAGTCTTCAAGTCAAGAGCGAACTTCTTTTAAGTTATTGCGCTTACCATCCAAGACTACATCACCATCTACCACCAGATGAGATTGTAATCAAGCATTAGATAATAATAAGTAAAAAAAAAATTAATTAATAAAACCCTTCTGCTCTCGCAATCAAACAGTCCTTTACCATCAACATATAAAATTATCAGAATAACGGAAAAATAAAAATAATTATCGCCGTAATTCAACCAAGTGCTACGACAACAGTTGTCAAGAGAAATGTCAAACTACCTTCATGATAGACAGAAAGATACACAAGTAAGGCGTTGTGGATGATTCGACAACTATCTAGAAGAGATTCTGTGTGTGATGTGTGATGACCGATTCATGTGAGGAGTGTTTGTTATAGTAAAAAATCTTATTTCGATCCTATTTAAACTTGTTGTCAATCAGTGTTTTTCTAGAGCAAAATATGTACACGTATGTACCAGGCTTGCACTAGTAGAGTAATTTAAACAAAAGTCAGTCATATTAAATATGCAAAAAAAATCTTAAAACTGAACGTTGTAAGCGCTTGAAAGTAAAAACAAAGAATTTATGTTTTAACAAAACAAAATTTTCTGAAATGCAATAAACACTAAAATTTATTATCTGGAAATATAATTGACTTTAGATTAAAATCACTTTCTTTTTATTGCCGGGTATACTAGTAATTTAAAAAACAAATTCATTGAAACATCGAGGATAGCAACGCCCAACTAAGAAACCAACAGGAAAACAGAAAAGACGAGGCCATTAAAATAATCTTAACTGTAAGCAACAATATTATTATGATAAAAGAATTAACCTTTATCAAAACACATAGACTAAAACCTAAATCATAAAACAATAAAAAAACAAGTCAATAATAAACATAATAATATGGTAACAAAACTAACAAACTTGCAAACATAGAAAATACGAACCACTTATCATGTATCGAATGTGAATAATAAAACTTAAATTTTAACAGGAAAGAGACAAATATATAGGTCTGATATACATGCTAGTTGACACTGAAATAAAAACAAATTACAAAAATCTAGAAGGAACACTAATTTTTGGATAATTCAAAACGCTTATAACGTTTGAAGAAATTACGATATTAAGGGGACACTAATACAAATTAACAGACCCTAAAGAAGTAGAAGGGATGTAATAAGGGATGTAATGTAGAAGTGATGAATTAAGAAATATGACAGTACAAACGATAAGGACGCTTAGAAGATGATTGTAACGTTAGAATTATTACTGATTTTCCGATAGTACAACGGCATAAAGAGATTGGCGTACTAAACTTTGTCCCCAAAACCATTGCTTCCAAAGTCACAAAAAAAAACAAAATAGCATAAAATAATAAACGCCATGTTTACTATGTCGTGTATAACCGATAAACGATCAGCGAAACACCTGATGGTAGCTGGTAACACCGCAGACATCACCAATGCCTTGACGACCAAATAAGATCGAAAAGGGACTTTAAGTACATATAATTCTAACAGACTATTAAGAATTGTGTTTCATACAGGGACCTTTTTTACAAATCTTTGGTTTTTGGTAGTATGGTATGGTATTCTATTCACGAAAAAAAAAGTACATAGTATTTAGTTTTTCGCGGCAATGTACAAAGAAACTGACGCAGCTAATTAAAAACTAAACAATCGAATCACTGCGAAGACACTTGGAGAAACAACGATGAGACAATGACAATGAAACGATGTTAGGAACATGGATGATATGTGAAAGATGTATTTAGACGATATATAGACATAATGTAATTACAGACTTTGGGTCGTAACATGACAATTACTGGTCGAAGAAAGTCACAACGTATGTCGACGATGGGTTTTATGACGACGTAACGATAAAGATACAGGATAATGATCCAATCGTGCAGTCACAATTTGGACCAGCCTGTGTAAGGCCTCCGCCAAACACGTGCGTTATAACGGTCGTTACTGATACTGTATTGCGTTAATGAGCATTGCAGTCTTTCACCTTTGTCTTTGATAGTGAATTATGTGTGACGATGATTCAAAAAACGCATCACACGTATATTAATTGCGTCGCTGCGCGCAAAAAAATGTCGAAAATATGAATTTATTCGATGAAACATAACGAAATACCGCACGTTAATAACGACAGTTCTAACGCACGTTGTGGGTCAAATGAAGGGTGAATGGTGCGATGACATAGTCGGAAAGGCAGCAATGGCATTCCGCGCATACTGCACTTACTGAACGCCGAGTTTAGTCGCCACGCGCCGCCACGGCGAGTAGCATCCGCTCTGCTTCTTGCTATCAACCAACACCAATACTTGTACTGTTGTACTTTTCCACGCGATTGTACTATATTGCACTTCTGTATACGATTGTTTACTATTGTGCTTTTGAGTGCGATTGTACGAGCGTAAGCGAAGGTCGCGCCCGTCGGTGGACGGATTGAGGATTGTACGAATTTAACTGAACTATTTAAACTTAATTTAAACTTATTTAATTTAACTTAAGCCAATTACACCCATATCCAAATTCAATATTTTAAATGGGTACTTCAATTACTCGTATTATTATTTTATAAAAATTACATACATTTTAATTGACCGCCTCAATCCCTCCTCGTAATCAAAATGATTTTCGTTATAAGAAGACATTCCGTACCTCGAAACAGATCAAAACATAACGACAGCATACGAGAAATAAAGCGAGAAGAAAAAAAAGGAAAAACACAAACAAAAAGAAGGCAAACGAAACCAATATCGAGAACTATACAGCATGACATAAAGCAAAATTGTAGAGTCAGAGATACGACGGAGTTGTATAGCTTGAAGGGGAGACAGATACAATATAAAAAGTCACAGTGACACATACTTGTGTATCTTCTTATAATTAAATCATAAACAACGATCACCTTATATATTTATTCGCCTATTTAATTCAAAAGACGTCAATCGTTAATATATTTGTCGTACAGAAAATACACATTATCGCACGCAAATAAATTTGAAATGCATTAGCGTAGCAGAGTTTGCCGATTCCGCGTTACACCTGCCAATCCTTGCGACACTTAAAAAATAAAGCAGCAAAACATACGCCATACAAATTAAAATTAGAAAAACACTTCTGGCGCCCGAATATTTTAAAATCACATGTCAGTGAACATACTTTATTTACCATACAAATTATATTAGCAAGCGCTAATCTCCTGGCGCCTGAACATATTACAATAAAATATTAGTTGACAAACTTTATATCATGTAATAGCAATTATATTAGTAGGAACTGATCTTCTGGTGCCTGAACAAAATACATACAAAACATGAGCAGATTTAATTTAATACAAATTATATTCCAAAAGATCATCCCTTGCGCCTGAATATATCTTAAACAAATAGCAGTAGACACTTTTGTATATCGCACAAATTATACTCCAAAGGATTATTTTTCCTCGTGGCGCCCGAACAAATTTCAATAAAATTTAGATAATTATGGAGAATAAATGATTGTGGCTTGGCTTGACAATGTTGCTTACCTATTCGAGTTCTGCGATTGTCCTGACACGGAACTCCGTTTGCTACTCTTGCCACTGCTAGCGGTGAGGGATTTGCCCACTGAACTCTGTAAAACCACATTTGCAATTTAGTTATGATTTAAAATATTACCTAAGCATTTTTGTCTCTTATATTTAGCCCGAGGGTCTCTTTGTTGGCTTATTCATGGTAATATTAGAACGAATTATTGCGCGGTGGCCAAATTTTTCATGAAGTTAGTACCATCAGATGGCAAATGGCACCGCCACCTATCGAGGTAAGAGACGTCAAAGGCATCACAGGTAATTATTTTACCATGACTAGCCACTATCCTCCGTGAGAATCCACCGGGAAGTATTTTAACATGTTTCGCTTAGAGAAATTGTGAACTACTTCAGAAGCAGCTTCATTGACCGTTTCATCGACCATCAACGCATCTGTAACCGGTGCCGCCGGCGTACTGTATGGGTGGCGGTGATCACTACCATCACTTGGCCCGTTTATTCGCTTGCGGAGTTTTTAAAGGTTTGGATTAATTTGTAAGGTGTTTGTGAACATACCTTTGAAGACTTGGGTTTGTTA
This sequence comes from Ochlodes sylvanus, assembly GCA_905404295.2. NCBI lineage: Eukaryota > Metazoa > Arthropoda > Insecta > Lepidoptera > Hesperiidae > Ochlodes > Ochlodes sylvanus. Next base: position 3,001,647 of record FR990147.1, read on the forward strand.
CATTCCACTATGTAGTCCTTGCATACGTTTTGATGCACTGTCATGGTACAATCTGAAATAAAAGCATTTTTATAGTAAACAAGCCTACACCCGCGGCTTCGCCCGCCAAAAATCTCTAAATATACAAAAGTTGATAAGATCGAAGAACTTTCTTAATAACTTTGCGCCCCCCTTTTACCCGCTTAAGGGTGATTTTTTAAAAAATATTTTATACCATGATTCATAACTTTCAATGAAATACCTCTAACTTTGCACCCCCGTTTTACCCCCTTATGGGGTGAATTTTCAAAAATCCTTATATTAGTGCTCCCCTACGTTACATCTTACAGGAACCCCTGTGCAAAATTTCAATTTCTATGTCTGTCAGTCTGTTTGTTTTAGCTAATCTCTGGAACGGCTGGAACGGCTGGACCGATTTTGACGGGACTTTCACTGGCAGATAGCTGATGTCATAAGGAGTAACTATCTTAGGCAACTTATATTTTAGTTTTTTTTTGTTAAATTCCACGCGGACGAAGTCGCGGGCACAGCTCATTTGATATATTGATATATTTCTATGATCGTTTAATTTTAATAATCTGTCACACCAACTATTGAGTAATCAAAACTGTTAATGGGAGTGGTATACACACTGTCACAATAGAGCGCCGGCGCATCGGACACCGGCCGCGCGCACCAGTCGCAGTGGCCACTGATGCCGGCCGCTTGCCACGCGTGCGCCGCCTTCCGGGACTTGTCCTACGAAAATATTCAACAATAGGCTAGTTGACTAATTTTGAAAAACTAAATCATAGTTTGCCAAATGGTCTAATTTAACTGAAATATTAATATTTCTGTTAAATACAAACTGTAACATATTTTATTTTATATTTTTATGAACTATTTGACGTTTCCCCAAAAAACCGCGTCAAACTGTCATGGCGACTCGTGTGACGTCATATGTTGGAAAACGAAGAGCTGTTTGGTTGAGCGGAAAGACCAAAATATTATGTCAAGTTTGTTTAGTTTTGCCACATTTGACGTCACGCGTCGTATTGGTGTTCGCTGTCACGTGACTAGTGACTGTAATTTCGGAATTTTATTTCTCAAAAATATTAAATAATCATGATTTAATTATTAATGAGATCGATTTTTCGCATTTGTAAATATTACGCTACCATAAAAAATAGAAATCTTCAAAATATTTTCTTACTGTCAACTACCCTATTATATCATTTACATATCTTTCGGATCCGTAGCCTATTTGGTGGTGACCCCGCTTGCAAATCGGGTTCCGGGTTTGAATTCCGACCTCGACAGATTGACCGTTTGACGGATATTAACATAAACACACAGTTAAAATAAACATTACTACTTGATGTATACATACCTTTTTCTTTCTAAAGAACAGGCTTCCCCGTTTGCGTCTCTTCTCGCAATGTTGATCATATGCGGCTCTGAACACACGGACAAACGTTCAAAATTAATTTATTGTATTCATCCATCAATGGAACACTCAAATATATCTGTTAAATTCATCGCTTCATCTCATGCAAAAATATCGTGAGCAAGATTAATAAAATGAAAATATAAAAACAGTGACAAACAAACAGTAAGCGAAGCTTTGTGAAATGACATGCTCAATCAAATAACCTTGAAATATTTTTGACACGAACACGAATATTATAAAAAAAAACATTTTCCTTTGAAATTCCCCTGCAATATAGAAGATCAGACTTACCTTTAGTTAACCTTAAATAGATAACATAATCAGCTCGATCGAAATTAAGAAGAATTTATTTTTTTTATTTGTAAAGTAAAACCAATAATATGCGTCACTAGCAGGACGATACGATAGATATCAACAGACCTAATTATGAACAGTTCTATCTAGAATAGTTAAATCCGACTATAACATTGATCTGATCGCGATAGATCAGAATAACGATAGGTAGATCATATTACGGTCGTTGGATACTATAGATAGAAATCTGATCGATACATTTAGATTTAGATTAGTTTGCACCTAGAAGAGTCATGTTGCCAGCTTCAAAGAGAACAGATCCTTATCTCGTAACACAAAAGTCCATTCCATTCGGCCATCACATCAATCACTGCCAGAGGAAACCGAACCTTATCCAATGGCAATAAAGTCCACTCACTGTTCCAAAAACGCCAATCGATGCAGACCCAAGTGTTCCTGATGCGCGTTGCTCCGCCGGCCCGGCTGGGCCACGGCACCAACGGTTGCCGCGGAGGTATCCTCGTCGCTCTCTGTCTCGCTCGCACCGCCCGTAGACAAGCTAACACCGAGCGGGACGTACAATGCGTGCGTGATATTGTCGTGCCAGCCGTACTTACGTTTCAATCGCGGTTTAATGATAGGATTTTTTTTATTGACAATTAAAGACAAATAAATAAATAACGCTACATACTCATAGCCCCCACAATAGGATTCCCTGTGTCGTGGGTGTCATGGACAACACACACACCCAGACCAAGAACACAAATTTAAACTCTTCATTCAAATTTCTGCCTCGCTGGGAATCGAACCCAGGACCCTTGGAACGGCGATCCGGCGTGTTGACCATTGCGCCATACGGGTCGTCGTTTGGTGTCACCGATGTCCTTGATGACCACTTACCATCAGGTGTCTCGTCTGTTCGTTTGTTGCTATTAATATTTTAAAAAAACTGTCATCGTCACTGGTACGGCTGACAACGACATTGTCACTAGTGCGAAACAAACATAAAAATCTGGGCCAGTCACTGTATATAGACTGGTGTTGTACGGTGCAATGTTCTGAGCGAAGCGACAGTGTTCACAACATCTATTGAAAACCATCACATGCATCAATAAAAACTCAAAATTGTCATGCATTTAATTAAATAAAAAATCCTTTAAATCATCCATACATCCATTTAATCCATACTAACATTATAAAATGAAAGTAATGTCTGTTTGTCCATCTTTATATGCTTAATTCGCTGAGGAGATTTACATGAAGTTTGGTATGGAGATAGTTTAAGACCTCCGAAGGGACCTACGAAGGTATACCAATCTTTAAGTGGGTGGAAGTTTATACGGGGAATGAATAATTTCTTATGTAAGTAATATAAAACTCGTCATACCTATTGATACTTATCAGATTGCGAAAATTTTACCATACAGGTAAACGATATCAATTCGCACAATAGCTCTCAAATTCTGGTAATCTGACCTTATTATTCGTATGTCATCCTAATAAGGAATGATTTGCTTTTAGTAAAAAGATACTAATTTACAGAGGCATTTGCTTTTAAGCTTCATTTATTTAAAAAAACCCTTTTCACTCAATCACTCGTTCACTCATTCATGCATTCACTCAGTACCTCTATTTCCTCTAAGTTTTTGTTTCCTTAAAACGAATCATTCATTCGCCCACTCATTCATTCATCGGTTTCCACTCACGCGTTCGCCGGCGGCTGCGGCTGCGGCGGCTGTATGGCGGCGACTATGCTCGGCGTGGAGACCGACTTCTGCAGCGGCAGCCGCGCGACCAGCCGCGCCGCCGCCACCGCCGGGCTCGCCACCGTCCCGGCGCGCAGCGCCGCCGTCACCTTCTCGAACTCCTTCTGCTGACACCAAACACGGGTTGAAATAGACACGGAACGTGAGTTGTAATAGACACGAAACACGCATTGAAAAAGACACAAACATATTTAAAGATGCACAAAACTCGTATTGAAATAGAAGCGTCTCGGGTACAATATACACGACACAAAAATATACACGAAACTCAAATTGAAATTGACTTTCTGGATCAAGTATTAAGTAAAATACTGAATGATTGTACCTATGGTGTTAACATAACGGTAACGGTACTTACGGCGAGATCATTGTCGTTCAGCGAGTGCGTGGAGTGTCTCACGGGCCGCGGGACTTCGCCCTCGGACTCCATCGACGACAGCGACGCGCTGTGCCCGTTCAAGCCGCTGCGGGTACATTGAGAATACACACTTTATGTGTGGAGGACTGGGTAACACATGAAATAAGGGTGGCAGACTTCGTACACCTTAGAGAACTATAATCATTATGAGTACGTACCCTGAACTCCTCGGTCGCTGGGCGTCGACCCTGGGCGCGGGCTCCAGCGCCGCCCACGAGCTCCGCCGCCCTTCGTCACGCCGCTCCCACATGCCCCACGACCGCGACTCGCCTGCAATTACAATACCATCGGATCGGGAGTATTCCCGAATACTTTCGTATTCGTTTTCTTTTTTGAGTTTCACTTCTAGCACGTGTGAATTGGACACATTTTGTTTATTTCACGTTTGTTAAAACCTAGTGGAAAGTTCTGAGACTCTCCACTAGGTGAACTGATTATGATGATTTTTTGTCTGGAAACACTCACCGCTCCCCTTCCTACTCTGCGGGTAGAAGTCAAGGTGTGTCGGTGAAGCGCATTCCTGCTCGGGGGCGCCATCTTTACACAGCGACGGACACGATGTGCTGAGTCGGCTAGTGCCCGTTGCCTGCAATAAAAACCATTTGATATTAAACTTATATCATCGGATCGGATTGCAAAAGGGTACTCACGATTTTGTAAATGCAAAATATGACGTTCACAAGTGTATGCAAAATACCTACGTGAAATAAATGATTTGAGTTTTTTTTTTTTTTTTTGAGTTTGGATTAATAATAATTTACCGATATTTCGACTCAGTTGCATGGATCATGGTCACGGCGAGATGCATTTAAAATATTTAAACCTTTTCATGAAAAACAAGCAAACGGAACACACACACACACACACACACACACACGCGCGCGCGCACGCACGCGCACACACGCACACACACACACACACACACACGCACGCACGCACACACACACACACACACACACACACACACACACACACACACACACGATGATAAGTGATCACCTTCACCAATGTATCCCTAACAGCGAGTGCATCACCAACGCGAACGACCGAAACCGACAGAAATGGGGAGATTTTGCTTTTTATTTCGTTTCTAAAACAAATGTTCGTTAATGACAATCGTATCGCACTAAACGAATCCACCATTAGTTTTATGGATGGACGATGATTGATGTATCTCTGGACTCACCAGCAACGGCAGCGGCGCCGCTCGCATCCGCTGCACGGCCGCATGGAGCCTCCTCAGCTGCTGCAGGCTGTCGTCCAACACACCTGGACTGTGCGGCGTCACGCTTATCGTCGGCACCTAGGAGCAACACCGTTTTCTAGTGGTATTTTTACAATATTTATACGTGGTATAATTACATATACAATTATATTTACACCGCGCAATTAGTTGGTAGCAGAGATACGCAAAATGTAATCATGATTACAGATTGCGAGTTGAGCGCATGAAAAAATGTTTCAGATAAAATGTATCGCAAATTTTATGCTCTAAAAGTCTAAAATGTTATAGTTGTTAACATCATTGGAGCAATAGAAAACGAGATAATAGTTTTTTTACTTTACACTTTACGCTGAATAACTTGCGAAGCAGACACGAGATTTTATGAGACTTTACTTACAGTACGCAAAAAAAAAATGAAGGTATATACGAAAATCAGCTTATTATCTCTCATTCCGAGGTAAATAGCTCATTTGAATATAATTATATCAAACAAGCATTACTACGTCATAGCAACTGCAATGACCTAAATACCAATCTGTGATCAGTAATTGCAATAAAGCTAGTGCACTCTAACCTTAAATAAATAAAGTATTTATTTGATTGTCAATTAATTTTAACGAATGTTAGCCAACTGAAGTGCAAGTTAGACAACTTGCAGTTCAGTTAGTTGGTAGTGAGAAGCGGGGCGTCTGGGTTCGATTCCTGGTCTGGACAAACATTTATGTAAGAAATAATTGTTTGTTCAAGTCGTGGTTTTGTGTGATTAAAAGTGTGATTAAAAACAATATTATTTAATATGAGCGGAACCGGTTGCAGAGCTGGTAATTTCCCTGCACCTTTATCATTCGAATACACATCCACTGTAATGTTTTGTATCCAACGAGCTATAAAGTATAGATAGCTCTTCCATAAGTTCCATACAAACAGTCATTCAAAAATGGTACCAAATCACTCACGTGACTTAAACCGCTAAAAGTTCACAATTGGTGGATACTTATTTCATGCCGCCTTACACAAGGCCAGCCGTGATTGGCTAATTTCAGTGTCAGTAAAAAACGAAAATCGAAACGACGAATGGGCTGACTTTGCCTACTAGGCCGCAGCCTAGTTCATTCATTACGCTATTTCCGATCGGTAGTTACACTTCGAGGTATTATTTTTCACTGTTTGTATCATACCTGCGCCCTGGCGGCGGCCATGATCGGCGGCGGCGTGGCGCGCGCGACGTGCTCAGTCACCTCGTCCTCACTGCTGTCCGACCGCGAGTCTGAACTGCCGCCACCCTCGTCTGCAACAAACGTCACCGTCATCATTTATTACAAACAGACATTAATAAAGTAACCACCCACCAGGTGGACTGAAGACCTGAAGAAGGCAGCGGGCAACCTCTGGATTCGGAAAGCCAGGACCGGTCGGAGTAGCGAAGTTAGGGGAGGCCTATGTCCAACAGTGGACTTGCAAAGGCTGATGGATAGAATTAAGTAAACATTACAGATTTTTTATCCTAATGCGTTTACAGCATCTCTACATATCTCCTGATCGTTCTGCGAAATACAGCAGGCGTTAAAAAAATAGATCCTGTGCCGGATCCCAAGCGAGAACACAATTAAGTAGGTTCAGTTCTCGAATAAGCGGATATACTCGAATATACTCCCTTACCATTACCAATCTAGAACTATGCACTGAGAAAAGAGTATCATCTTCATAACTGTCCCACTACTCGGGTCTCCTCACAATGTAAGGTATACAGTTCTTAGGCTGAGATTTATAGACGATACTTAGCCTTAGCTCTTTACTCTGACTTAAGACAGTGTTCGTATTTATAAAGCGATCTTTGACATGGCTGAGTACGAGCTGGGCAACCATAAACTTAGGCTATTATCCAAACAAAAATAATGGTCCCAAATGAACCTTGATAGTAGTCGGTTTCTAAGACATTTAAATTTTTCGTATTATCAAATTGATAGATGACAGCAATCAATTATGGCATTAGCGGTTTTAGGTTATGCTGAGCACAATCTCAGCGTGACATGTCTATAAATACCAAATCGCAGTCTTTGCAAACATGATGGAGAACTCTCAGAAGTGCAGGTGTGTGAGGCATGGTTTCCTTCACCAAAACAAGTGATCATGATAATTAATCGCTACTACGGTGGTGATAGTTCGGCAACAATACCTATTTAGAAAGACACAATCATACACATTAATTTATCACTTCTAAACTCACAAAACCCTGAAAGTACTTTGCGCATTACCTACTATAATAAAATATTATAGGTCCCTCACCACTGCGGAGACCATGCATGCATAGGCCGCTAATAGAGCAAAGCCATGCGAATTTTCATGTAAAAATCCACTTAGCTACCGATATATCGTTTTGTCGTTATAACTCACTTTATTACCACATGCTAATGGTACATTATGCCATTTGAAGGTAATTAAAATAAATGCTAATTAATAGAATTAACTCCCGCCCTTTCATAGTAAGCTACACGTTATTTGAAGCGATGCTTGTAGCGATGGTGACCACTTATCATCAAATCGCATGTCTGCTCGTTTGTAGAGTTTACATAAAATAATTCAATAACGCATTCAACAAAGAAATTCCACAATGAACGCTTGAAACTCTGAATATAATATTATCTGCACAATTTTGTCGGCGCTTTGACAGAGAGACGCTCAGAATTCCATAGACGTAACGTTATCAAAGTTAACATGAAATTCAACGAGGGGCGGTCTACATCCACTGGTTATGCCTTTCGACTCCATTGGTGTTGCGACAACCTTGACCCGCGTCACGAAAATGGGTCATACTCCGATGGGTATTCACAATACAAAAAAAAAGTAGAATATAAAATAACCGCACTAGTTAGTAGAATCCGATTTTAATAAACTTGTCCCTTAACACGTTAGCTGCGGCGATCGTAATTTTGTATGAAAGAAACACCCGACGTATACGGTCAAACTTTTTGTTTTCGTTCCATAGTGCGGCGGTAGAAAAACCGCGCATATTTGAACAGTCCTTAAAGGTGTTCGAGACGTTTTTCTCCGGACAGTTACATTGTCTCGCCGATACGCGGAACAAACGCCATCATCGCTACTAGTATTGAACGTGTAATGTTGCAATCCGAGTGATTATGTTGGTTACAAAATGTTCTGGAATCACCACGTCTTGTAACCGCATGTCATCACTGGCAACACATACTGCTCGAACACCTTCGACTCTGCACTGAGGTGTTATGGCCGACAACATCCAATCTCAATCTCCTGAGACATTAATATAAACCCCACCAAAACATTTTATGTAAAAAAGGTTACCAAGATTCACAAGTTCGCCGATTGACTCATGACTGTCGTATTAAGTGGCTTGGATCTCATGAATAGCCAGGTAAACTGAATCATTTTATTACTTCTGTGGATTCACTTGAAACTATGCAAAGAGTTCCTCAAGTGACGCAGGTGAGCACTAAGAACGGATTTTTGAAAATTAAGAATTCCACGCGGGCGAAGCCGCGGGTGGAAAACTAGTACAATCCAAAATATTGAAACTAGACGAATGTAACTTATAGTGTTTTATAGGTCTGTTAACTAGGTACATCTTATTCTAAGAATTTAAGCTATCTAGCATTGTTTAGGCCAACGTTATGAGGGTTTAAAAATACGATGAAGCGTTTCTAAAAAAAGGTAGTTCGCCATTCGACTTGACGAGGGCACTACCGTGCCCCCAGATTAAGATAAATAAACTAATCACTTATTAAACAGTCCAAAATATTCTACTGGTTTAAACTTTAAACGTCATAAGACCTGAGTCCCGAACTCAGGAATTTACGACAGTTAATAGGTGAGCTTCTGGAGACCAAAAATTTAACATATTTTTTAAAATTGTCACTAAACGCACGCTAAAGAAAAAATAAATGATTTTTGGTGACAATAAATCCGAGATTTCAAGAACCAAATATAACGAGCGATTTTAATACAAAGTAATAACAGTACACCTCAATCTTTCGGTTCACCCATCCACAGTATAATATTGTCAGTTTCCGTCTCATAACGGATTAAATTTCAACAAGGGTCAGTGTCGCACCCCTGTCACGGTTGTGTCACGGCCATGTTATTTGACCTCCTCAATTTTGGTCTCAAGTCACAGGGGTACGATAAGGATGGTAACGTCACAAACTATCAGACCCTTCGGAGTTACACACGACAGATATCGCGATTAGTGTCCGGCCAGTAGAAGTTCTCTCATAAAGTGTTCAATATTGGGAGCACAAGTCTGCTATTAAGTAAAATCTCACACTAATATTAAAGTACGAAACTATTTGAATCTAATTATCATTGGAATACCATTTTATCGCAGTTGCAATTGGTTTATTTACTGGTTTGTTTCTACAGTTACTATTGTTTTTTGTTTGTCATCATTATCAAAAACTGACTCAATTTCATCATTGCTCATGGTCAGGTCAAAAGAACGCTAAACGCTCTCACGCTTCGGTGTGGCAACGGTTATCAAAGCAATGAAAGTTGGTCTATGCAAGATTATAATTCAGTCCTAAATGCTTGAAATTTCTCATACCCATTGGAAGGCTCCATCTATGAATTATGTCACACGTTAGGTGCAAAGGGTGAATAAAGTGTGACAAGGGGAAATTCGGGTCAAACCTTTGTGACGTCACATTTACAAATCTCAAATAGTAAAGTTGTAAACTTAAACTTTTAATATTATCAACTATATTATAACAAACTCCATGTCTTCCTCATGAACCTCTTATTTGAACCCTCTAGGAGTGAATGGACACTTACTATTCCCTTGGATCCCCAGAGGGGTTTTCGGGTACTCTCGGTCACTCATCTATATTGCAAAATAAGTATACGACGTATTCAATGTTTTAAGCTAATTAGTGTATTCTCTGTTAGATATCTTAGATAAAATAAAGAAAAATAATATCAGAGTCCAAGAGTGCGCATATCCACGCGCTACGGAGCCCGTGTCATTATCCGCCGATATTGACTTCCGGCGCACGATTGCTTCTGTCGGTTAACTTCCGAGCGGAGATGGCTTCAGATTGCGGATTTACCGATCGATTGGAAGCCTATTCTTGGTAGAAAATAATTATTTACCTCCGATGTTACATTACGTCCAATACTTTATTAACTACTAGTTGAATGCGTTACAACTATGCGTATATAGGTATGGAACCATCATCATCTCAAGCTATACCTGTCATACTACTGCGCTCGGGTTTCCTTTCACATTGTGAGGGATACAGGCCATAGTCCACTACGCTGGCCGAGTGCGATTGGCTGTCATTATCATAGCAGACTTAATTACTCAAGATAGAAACATAAAATTCGGACAAAGGGTCCTTTAATTAGATCACTCACTTAGTAAAGTTTCTTAGAAATTCGAATGTAGAACAGACTTATATTATTCGGTTAATTTAAGAATAAATACGAGGGTATTAAGTATCCCTAATAAGTATTTTAAAGATATTTCGAATTTCCACGTAATTTAAAATCGATTATATTTTTGCTTTATGATGCCTTATTCCCATAACGAAATCGCAGCAATATTTATACAACAGGGAAATATTTGCTAAGAAGAATATACCATAGCTATCTATGAACACTGTAAACCCTTCGTAACAAACACATTGAACGGAACAAAACTCGTTTCCGTCCCCATCATCGCTGCTTCCGCGAGACAGTTGACGTCTATTCATGAAAATAAACCGTTCTGTTTTCATGACACTCGTTTACACCCAGCCAGAGAATACTATATAGCAGCTGTAATTATAATTGTGCGTTTCAATATCAACAAAACTTGTCATGTAATGTTTGATGTAAAAGTTTTGAAGAAATGAATAAGAAGATAATGATAAAAGTTATAGTACGACACTATGAGTTCAAATAATGTGGATAGGAGGGGCATGACAGAAAAACACACATTATTTAGAGACAAAGAATATATTTTTATTCGACACATGGGTTAGCCACTGACCCCTTTACCAATCCATACTAGAGCAACATATTGGAGTAAGCTCTACCCCTCATCAGTTATGATCAGTAGTGGGCCATACTCGTAAATTGATTGAAACTTGGCTATATTTCTCAAGATTGTAGGCACTAAATCGACTTTCTTCCATTGTATTTCCATTCCTGGGTCTGCTAAAAGATTTATTTTAGAAATAAGCAGAACTTATGTACATAATGACATCGCCCGAGCTATATTAAACCTCGACAAATGTCATGAGAGTCTGCTCTAGCCCTCTCGCCGGTACAATGCGCGGACCACAATGTATCTGTGGTGTGTACCCAGATTGTATTTGTATCAGCACGCGAAACCTTTCATTTCGACTGACGAGATAATATAATTATGTATATAGCTCTGTGACTGTTATTCTGATTCTCAACTCTATTGTGCAAAGGTGTACTGGAGAAATATTTCATTTATGGTAGGGGAGCCCAAGAGGGGATTTCTGGATTTACTGAAGCGCGGCAGATTAATATACAGGGGGATACCTTGTACCCGGTTAAGTACCACCACCAAATATGAGCCCCATATATATGGCCGCCCGTGAAGGATACAGGATCAGATTAGTAAAAAAAAATTGATCATCAGACATTCTCGAGCGCGTCAGATTAAGGTAGGGTGAGTTAATTACCTCCTAAAAAGTATATATTCCACTAATCTGACAATTTGAGAGTGACGTAAAGAAAGGGGAGCGCAGCAAAGTTGTAAAAAAAAAACGTCATCTTGACATTCTCGAGCGTAGTTAATTTTTTTTTTATTTTGAAGGAAATAATTCAAGAATAACGAAAAATATATAATCTGACGATTTCCGCAAGCCGAAACAACAAAAAAATCGTCGATAAAGTTAAATGCGTGCAGCTGCGTGATGCCTATATTTCCTTCTCCGCGTTTCTATTCCTCTCTCACTCTTTCTCTATCTATTACTCTCTCACTCCGTCCCCACTCTAGTTTCTGCTGTCATGACGCCATCACCATATTCCAGCAAAAAATTTTTTGAAAGTGGTTTTTTTGGAATAACTTTTAAACGGCTTTATCGATCAACTTCAAAAACTAATCCGCCCTTGAGCTTGAAAAACCACGTCGATCGCCACCAAGTTGGTCAAAATCGGTTGATTCGTTCGAGAGATATCGTGAACGAAAGAAACCCGAAAAAGTGTTTTTTCGGGATTACTCCGAAATTTTTGGTTCAATCAATTAAAACTTTTAAATTACTTATGAGGATAATAAAACTGCGTCGAATGCCGCCAACCGCGTGAAAATTGGTTTATCCATTCAAAAGTTATTGCGGTTTGAAAATTCCAAAAATAGTGTTCTATGAAACTTCTATCAGACTTTTGAGCTGGGAGAGCTCAAATGCATAGAAATATTATTTCTTTGAACTCCGCGAGCTCAAAATAAATGTCATAAGTACAATTTTAAGCGCCCAGGAATGGAATTAGCGGGAAATTGCAGGGATGGCCTTTAGGGTGAACCGTTTTTTTTGTCAGATTAGGCGAATCCCTCTAGATAATCGTCAGATTATGAGACAGTACGTTTAGAACATAAAGATGAACCATATATATCTTAATCTGACGCGCTTGAGTATGTCAAAATGGCGAATTTTTTTTGCATATTATGAGAGTGGCCACGAGTTTGCGTCCCATCGAAATCGTCAGATTAGTGAATGAGAGCTTATTTTTGGTGCACTTAACACTCCCTTAGAAAATCTGACGCGCTCGATTAAATTTTTTTTTTTTTCATTTTCAACCCTTACATACAACCACCCCCACCATGCAAACGGTCAGATTAACATACGTACATTATTAAAAATACGTAGGGCATTGATGCTATCAATATCTGACGCGCTCGTGGATGTCCATGCATCAGTTTTTTTTTACATATTTAAAAATCTATAGCCGCTTCCCCCACCGATGAAAAGGTATATATCATATAACATTTTTTTCTTCTTATCATCTAAGCTTTGCAACCCAATAGGTCTCTGTGACGCTCGAGTAAATCCCCATTTAGCACCACGGGCTCCCCTACCATTATGAAAATCAAAGGTTTGTTAATTCTACGCTAACGATTTTTTTATTATCGAAAAAATTAATTACTTATGGAATTGAATTAAATCACTTATGGAAACTGAAGAAAACTAGTTTGAAATATAATAATAATTTTACTAAAATAACAAGACAAACTTTTATTTTTTCAAAAAAATATACTTACTATTATTTCAAAATTATTTTGTACTTTTTACGGATTTGTACGGATTTTTACGGATTACAATTACTTAAAGCGTGTTTTTAGCTTTTTTAAAACAAACATATTTTATTATTGTTTTCTTTTCTCTTAATCTTAAAAGGAAATCAGTTTAAAGCCATGAAATCATTGTATTGTAATCAAAGCCATTGTAAATATTCAAGCAAATCGTTCAGCTAGAAGTGGGTAAAAAGTGTGAAAAGCTAGAAGTGGCCGTACCACCACCGTTCGAAGGGTCCTGGATTCGATGCCCAGCGAGACGGAAATATGAACAAATCAAAATTTCTGGTCCCAGTCTAGGTGTGGGTTCATTGTCTTGTGTATTGTCCATGGCCCCCGCGAATCCTAGTGTGGAGCTATGAGTGTGTAGCGTTATTTACTACTTTACGACCAAACACATAACTTACAAGGAACGAACCATTCGCAGCTGGAATGTCGGCGTACATAACGCCACATCTAGATTTCTTATGGGAACGTTAGAAGCGTACTTGGCAACATGATCTATGCGATAGAATTTCATCGCGATCGGCAACGCGTCATCTGATAATTAAACTGCATTGCATTGGGTTGAACCGTTAACGTCACAGATAATTAACCTCATCAATATTATAAATAATGTATTTATTTATACTAGCTTTTATACGCGGTTTGGCTCGCGCGGATGAACGTGATACCTGTATCACTGTCACTCACGATATATAATTATATGTCCGGTAAGCAGACCAAAATAAAGCCGGTCAAAAGCCGGACAGAAGACCAAAAGGTCGGACATATCCGGAAAAACCTAGACATCTGTTATCCCCACATGTGAGGATAAGTAATTAACTCTCATTGTTGGTACAGCGTAGCGTAGACCATAAATACAAGTTCATTGCCTTGTGTAATAAAAAATTAACCGCTCAAGTTAACACACCATATAATCTTAATTTTACGAGTCTCCATGGAATGGAAACGTCGAGAAAGGGTACAAGGAGTCATACACCTAGAGAGAGCCATTTCATATCGGCCCACACAGCCTTTTAAATTATTACATGCCCAGCTATTTGTTAGTCACTTAAGTACTCGTTTGGTGGACTACATTTGATCCTGAACGAATCCTATAATATGGATCTTCTCCAAGAAAACTGCCTCTCATTATTTTGGGTTTAGGTATGTTTCTTATAAGCTTTTAACTTTTCACCAATTGCTGAAAGAGTGATTCCCGAGAGAGTAGTAGTGTAGTTTGAAAACACGACAAATATTATATAAAATACCTGATGATAATGAAAACGGGTATCAATTGTTTTGGATACGAATATCACTTTTCATTAGTTTCAAATGAAAACGGGGGTGGTTTACTAGTTAGATAATGAATTACTCAGATTACGTCAATATTCAATGCAATATCATTGACTATAACCTTCCTCACTTACCATCAAGTGGGACCGTAGTCAAGCGGTAACTTATATTCAGTAAAAAAAAACTTTACTTTGTTAAACTCGAGTACATTTAAGTCAGGTAGACTTAAGAACTTGAAGAAGGCTATAGGTTATATTTTCGAGTACATTTAAGTCAGGTAGACTTAAATGTACTCGAAAATATAACCTATAGCCTTCTTCATGACACATTCAGTCACATTTTACTATGATACAGTTACTCATAATTATGCGTTTTGTACTCCGATATTTCGACCCAGTTGCATGAAACGTAGTCACAAGAAGATTATATGGCGTGTTCAAAAAAACCCTCTCGACCTTTATTACAGTATTTATAGTATAGATTATTAAGATCATGGCCGATCAATAAAATTCTCTATCTATCTAAGACTGCTATATTAACATTCCCTGTTGGCACCAACCTCATCTACCAAGATGTTACATAACCGACACATTAATTAGTATTAACCGACATTATCATTTGCCTATCAACTATTTTCCAATTGATTGGTTTTGCCCGATCCAATTAAGAGAACGTAGGATGTTAGAATATGGATTATAGCTTAGTGTAATAGTCTATGTGGAAAATATACAGTATAACCAAAATATGGAGATTAGGTAATACGAGCCGTTGTCCAAATTGACGTAGGACAAATATATAGCAACTTCCGTAATTTATTTACGGAAGTTGTTATACATTAGCCCTCAATGCCATCATACACAACGGAAGGGGGTCTTCTTTACATTATGTAGTATAAAACAGTCGGTTTTCTGACTGATGTACGCATAGATCTTTTAAACTACGCAACGGATTTGGATGCGGTTTTCACTATCATTCAAATTCATATAGGTACATGAAAACGATATAATAGTATAAAGTAATAAAAAATATTGCTTCGGAGGCCACGTAAAGCCGTCGGTCCCGGTTGTTATCATATGGTAGCAGTCGTTAAGTCATGTCGGATACCTTCGGGCGGCTTAAAAATTTCCGACACATGGGTTGGCCACTAACCCCTCCACCAATCCGCACTGGAGCAGCGTGGTGGAGTATGCTCTAGGCCTCTAGGCCTCCTCAGGTATGAGGAGAGACCCGTGCTCAGTGGTGGGCCATTAATGGGTTGTAGCCAATAAAAAATAACCTTCCTTTACAAATTGGTCATTATCAGTCGTCCGCGCATTTGTCTTATCAGAGCTGTAAAGCATGCCTCTTTGTCGCGTTCTTTCTTTCACTACACTGCATTCTTCGATAATGATGGCACTTAGACATTATATAGCATAAAGAACTCTAACATACAGCCAGGATTTTTCCTCTATTAGATTCGATCATTGGATACCCAATGGCTAGGCTCGCAACGAGCGGGCGAGGTCGGGAATTGGAAGGGTGACCGCTAGTGGCTAAATTTCTTGAGCGCTTCTGTGCTTCGGAGTGCACGATAAGTCGCCTGTCCCGGTTGTTATCATAACATTGCAGTCGTTATGCGAGGCCTTCCGGTGGCTTAAAAAAAATCCGGCACTTGGGTTGGCCACCAACCACTCCAGCTCCACCAATCCGCACTGGAGCAGTGCGATGGAGTATGCTGTACGCCTTCTCAGTTACGAGGCGTTTTTTTTTTGTAAATCGTGTTTTTGGAAATTATATTTAAATACGAATTACATAATGATGAATGAAATATGAACAATATTTTTCGATCATACCGAAAAATAATAAAATATTATGATAATATTATTGTAATGATATTATATTGTAGCAGTTTTTCATTGCCTGATAACACGGATAAAACGACGTTTTCTGAAAATTAAACCTAGCTTGGATCGATTTATCGCCCCCGAAACCTAAGAAACCTTAAAATTATATGTTTACACTTTACAAAATACAAGTTTACCAACAATACGAATAAAAATTTCATAAACGATCACTAATTCCCTAAATTACGACGCAACTCTCACAAATATAAATCACATCCTAATTAAATTATTTAACCAAATGCCCTTCGCCGGCATTCCTGCCTAGCAGTGTAATTCGACAAGCCTAATTTGCCGTGCTACGCTCACATTACCGCTTTGTGTTCTATGTATTATTTTAAAATATATTTAAACCTTATTAATTACTGTGTTATTAACACGCTTCTATGTAGAAGGAAAGTTGTTCTATTCATTTATTCAGTGACTTTATCTAATTTCTATTTCCAATTAGCGATTTCAATGTGTACACATGTAGACACATTGAAACCTATGGCCACTACATGCTAATGTAACATTAATTATTCATCGTCATCATTGCAACAAATATCTAACCCACTGCTGGGGTCACGTCTCCTCTCGCAAGGCGAGGGGTACAGGCCAAGTCATACCATACTGACCAAATGCGGATTAAGAAGTCTTAGGTGTACAGATTATCGTCCTCACGATGTTTTCCTTAACTGTAGCAAGTGATAATTAATTTCTAATCCGCAGATATTTTTAAAAAGGTGCGTGTAGGATTCTTACCGACGCTTTATGTTCACTTAACCTCGTAACCTTTAATTTTTATTAAAGGTTTGTATACATATCACAAAAATCAACTAAATATGAGATCCGAGCTATATTCCAAATCGCCCAAATGGTTTTGTTATTCGGACCTAGATATGTATATCGTTATGCCATTTATGGTTATTGGCCGCTGTTGTATTCTGGAAACGAGACCTTTCAGATACTGCTAAATCCGGGAATTAGACCTTCCGAGAATTGCAACTGGAATTGGGCGTAACAGATAGATTAGACCTTAGGCACGGTAATAGTATCATATATTACCATGCCTTAGGTTATATGGATTAGACTTTGAAAATTTTGAACAAACTTACAAATGGGATCAAAACAAGATAATAAAGACTATCCCTATTTATTATTATTAATGGGCATGAGTGTATCCCATCCCACCTTTTTATGGAATTAAGGTAGCAAACGACCATGCAGCACAATCCGTCATCAGTCAATCAGTCCAATCGGAACACAAAACAAGATTCAAATCGGGACTAAGATCCAGTAAGTTCAATTAGCAGATGGTGTTATTAATAACGTTAGCGGGTCAGTTTGTTAGTAAGTATGAGGACAGGCTTGCCTTACGGATAAGCGTCGTATTTGATGTCTAGCCTGATCGTCCATTTCAATGACTTCTACTTCCTTCTTTCGACCTTTTACCGATAACAAATAAACGGATCTCAACACTAGGTCACAATTATTCCATAGAATAGAACGACGGAGTTGAGCTCGTTCTCTTCTCGGGTAAGCTTTTCATATAGGACCCCGATTCTCAATTCGTAGAGATGCATATCTCGTAGAGATTGACACAGTAGAGATATGACAAACTTAGAGATTATCTCTAGAAAACGAGTATTTGGCTCCAGGTTGTTGGTTGGTTCGCTCCAGACGTTGGAACTGCTCAACAGTCAACAGCACAGTGACTGCGATTGTTTTACATTTATATGCACTTAGCATTATTATAATCATTTTTATTAATTTATTTTAACTAACAACAACAAATTGTATACAGTTAATATAATTCAATAACGTAACAAAGCTGCAATCTTGAACGGTATTTTACTTCTAACATAAAAACCCGAAACGCGCGACCATATACAGAATCTAAGTGATATTTAATAGAGTTTTAATGTAGATGCGGTAACTAAAAACCATTTGGGCACGGCTGTTTATGGTTTAGTTATAAAGGAATATGAATTTGGACTACACATCAATTTCTGCGTTCCCATTACCATAGCAAAGGTAAAAAAAATTATACGCTCCAAGAATTTATTCATGCGATGAATAGCAAGATATCACAGACGGTCAAGTCTGAATCGGACATACGTTTGTTATATCATTTAAACTTAATTTATGGTGGACTGTGCACTTTTCATCATATTTTTTACTAGTGCACTGATCATATTTTTACTAGCTTTGCCCGCGACTTCGCCTGCTTGGAATTTAACAAAAAATTTATTAAATATCTAAAATAAAAGCCCAAATTACTCTTTATTACATCAGCTATCTGCCAGTGAAAGTCTCGTCAAAATCGGTCCAGCCATTCCAGAGATTAGCCGGAACAAACAGACAGACAGATAAAAACTGTAAAAAGTGTTATTTTGGTATATTATGTACCGTATAAATATATACTGTTATTTTAATATTACAAACTGATGGAGTTCTTAATTAAAAGACTTGATGTACAATTTCACTGTATTACTGTGATTACGTTACAAATTATTAAAATATGTAGACACTCCAATTTTATTTATTTGTATAGAAGTTAATTTCCAACAAACCAGCAGACGAGCCACCCGATGTTAATTGATCACCGTCACCCTTCTTCATCAGCAACACCAGACATTACCAATTCTTTGCCAGCCCAGACAAAGGAAAGAAGACAAAGCTCAAGCCTCCAGTCGGGACTCAAGTCGTTCGGCGGCCGACTCAAGCAAGAGCTGGCCAGCTGATCTTTAGCCGTTTCATCAAGCAGGGGACGGCTTCTATTGCTTTTTACTACGCCTTTGTACCCCGTCATGGGGTCATTCTAGGCCGTCCAGGAGGGACGCACGAGAGGGACTTGGCATTATAGCCTCATCCGTTTTCCAGACGGACTAGGGAGGATGGCTTGGACCTAAGATAGACGGAGCCCTTTAAACTTTATGTAACTTTTGAAAAACGTTACCGTTACCGTTGAAAATACCCTGGAAGGCTGCTATATTAGGATAAAAACAACAGTCAACGCCGAACCAAATAAACCATCTATAAAAAGCTCGATAGCACTCTACGATCGGTACAATGCTTACTAATTAATTTTTATCCTTTGATCTAATTTAATATTTATCAAATTAAAATAACAAAAAATAATTTCAGTAAAAGGAGCTCGTAAGAAACGTCCTTCCCAACATTAAATATTATGACTAGCAGAGTCCGACCCTGGGCGGTCATTAAACCATTTTAAAATGTCGCATTACGTAATGTACCGAGCGCAACAAGTAAAGGCTACTCAACTTGTTACTCGTTAACTTACCCAAACTCGCCCACGACTACATCTTCAGACGACACACGACAGCATAATCACTTTTCTATTAAAACATTCACTATCAAACGACTAAATCGACCACATAATTGAAAAAAATATATTACTTCTATATCTGCAGTTCGCGAAACAGTCAACTGGCAAAGCCGTGAGAATTGTTTGTTTAAGTGAAGTGATTGTTAAATAGAGAAAAGACAATGGTAGAACCGTTTCGCGTGCAATATAAGCGAAAACCGAGGTTTATTTTGACAGGGGCAGTTCACCAGACGACCGCCTAGCTATTGTATCGGGCCGCGGTGGGCGCGCAGGCGCGACATCGATCGAAACCCACGTAACCCCGGCTCCACACGCGCAACATGCCAAGGTGTGACAAACACAGCCTAGAATCTACTAACCCAGAACAAAAGTCATTGGTCATATCCCTCTACCTTTATCACCAACTTCCTTAGCAATCACCATCGTAATTTGAACCAATCTCATATGTCACAAGTTCTGCTTCACCAATCCTGCAGTTTCCTATTTTGGAGCCATTCGGCCAACGGTTGGCACCAATGCTTGAATGCGGGCCAATTCAAACAGCCCATTCGACCATTCACAGGAACAAGAGGCTGAACGCTGTTGCTTCAAAATGAAATGCACAATTGCTTATGAAAAATTCAGGCGCGTGAACGTTCATGAATTAAATATCTCGTTCAAATTTGCGTTACATGTCACAAACTAGACTTTTGGAAGATGTCGATTACAAATCGTCTTCAAGCAGAATTCTTTTTTGATGTTCGTTTCATTTTGGATTATATTCATATCTGTTCCCAATTCAAGTGTTCAGTGTTCCTAAGACCAATCTGTTAGCGCTATACTAACTATTTCGGTTTAAATATAATAATAATAAACCTTCAATGCTCTATCATCATCACAACCCATAACTGTCCCACTGCTGGGCACGGGTCTCCTCTCACAAATGTGAGAGGTATAGTCAGCCAATTTTTATCAGTAATTTATCTATATTTAAATAAGCTAAGACAAAAAAGTTCAAAACCGTTTTTTACTGTGTACTGTTACTTTCACCCAATTGGTTTTATTTTGCTCCGTTTCAACAAACTTCAGGATTATCAATAAAAAAATTATTGTTTTCTATTCCATTATAACGGTTTTGTGTTCGATAAAAAAAATAACGAATGTGTAAAAGTTGAAAAAAGTACGAAACATGCAAATTCATGTTTCCTTTAAAATTATTAAACATATATACTTAATTCCAGCCGCCTTCTCCTTAATTGGGCTCTTGACTACACTTAACACAATGTTCCTTAAATATTGGTGGTATTTTATTATGTGATTAATATTGTCTAGCTTCGGATTACCATAACAATGAAGTTTTTGTTTAACTCACAGCTTCGCTGATGTGATCGGAGTATGACTTGATAGAACTTGACTAGATCTGAATTGAAAAAATATGAATTGAATAAGGACACCATATCCTGGTCTTGTGCTTTACCTTGTTTGTGAATTAAGAAGAAGTACAACATCCCAAATGTGACCTACCACTAGGCAACGAAGGATCGGGGAACGGAGGCCTTTTTGATAAGTTAATGTTCCCGAAAAAGAATATCTCTTGTAAGCATTGATTAACAAACCGCTAATAAGCTATTCTTCAGTTCTTCTACTGTACTGTAATGTACAGGTCAGCATGGCGGAATACCTTCCGGGCTTCTTCTCTATAGCTGCAATAGAAATCCTAAAAGTGCCATTAAATAAAACTAACTACCTTACTATGTATAATTTTGAAAGATACAACGAAGGTCTCATTATCAAAGAACGTGTATGTGACTGGGAAAATAGTCCTTTACAGTTTACACAATGGTATTTGGACAAGTCGGTTACAATAAAATTGTGGATCGTGTTTTTGCATAACAAAATAGAATTGGGTCAACCAAACCAAATGAATCGTGTTGCGGCTGGGGGTTTGAGAGCCAGTATTTTCTTTCTTTGTTCTCTTCCCTTCTTGCCTTGCAAGTAATCGCTGATATATTTGGTATTGCCGATTATAAATTTTGTCTAGCTATTGCAATACTACTACTAATAAGATGAGGTAAATTTGAATTTATATAGGGTAAAATTGAATAGCATTTGTTCCGGGTGTTACCCAACGAAAATGGGTATCCCGAAGCAAGCGCGGATTAGTAGATAACTCACAATATAGAGCCGCATTTGGTGTACCTACTCTCATACACTGATACAGTAGACATGTATCTACAATATTATAATGTACATAAACACTGTACGACATGTTCTAGAACTGAAAAAAATAACAAAAGGTCATGCATGTACGCAATCCATATGTTTCACGGTAAACAATAACGACACATTCTTGAAATATCAGCTTTATCTACCGTATTCAATACATTGGTACCTACTACAATCGCCGTCAATCATTATCAGTCGACCTAATCAGGGAAATTTTTGCCTTACGTGCAGTACTCCGGTAAATATATTACGTCCATATTCCTGTGGAACACTGTTTGGCAACATTTAATGGTACTTGACAAAGTTCCCATAGTATTGTACAACGCGCTTAAATAGTTTTTGTTCGCGGATATTAGCACAGTGTTGTTTCTGGCGTGCTGAATAATGTGGAAAGGCGCATAGCAAGAGGGTTTATTAATCATATTAACCATGGTTTTCGATTAACCATACCATAGCTGAATTTTTTGTCATTAACGTTAGCAATGGTTATTAGATCTGAACCTAAGATGTATAGGTTTTATTATACGAAAAATCTAAGGTTTACCTACATTAATGAGATTAGTGTATGAGTGTTCTTACTTTGGTTTAACGTGTGTATTCGTGTATGCGTGTATTGTAGCCCCACATAGGAAGAACTGATTTTGATGTTGTTTTTTTTGTTCAAAAGATGAATTGCTGGAGTGTGTTTTAAACTAGGATTGAAGAAAATCTGTTCAGCTCTTTTCTTCATTGCATTGCATTTCATTGTTGCAGAACATTGTTTCTTTTCTGGCTGTAGAAAGGATTTGAGTAACTTCTACTGGTCTGATCGATCAAAATTTAGTATATTGTCTCAATAATATCACCAAAACATAGTAACCCTGACGTGATGCTGCAGCATCATTGAGAATCAACAATATACCCAACTAACCAACTTACAGAAAAAGTGTAGTTTGGGCTCATTGGAATGAAGACCATTCAGGCGTAACCAAGTTATCTATAAAAAAAAAATATAGCCATACCTGATGATAACAATGCAGCATTCTCTTGAGATGGCACATTCATGGCTTTTCAACAATTACAACTGGAAATAAGAAAATTAAGTTAACTATTTTATAAATAAATAAATAATACTTAAGTATTATCCATCCTGCCGGTGGCGTGGACAATAACACCCACAACCTGAGAACCAACATTTATCTGCCACATAAATATCTGCCCTGGCCGGGTATCAAACCTGGGAGCTCTCGGCAGTTGGCAGGGCCACTACCAACCAGGCTATGGGTCTTCTACAGCTCGTCGGGATTTTGTTAATGAGTAATGGATAAACGTGTTGCGAACCAGTAGATTATCAAAATGAAAAAAACTAAATATTTTTCATACTATTAAATAAGAGACGAAACTCAACTGAACTCCTTATATTATACTACTTAATCACTATTATTAATGTTCTTTGCCACTGATAATCGGACTACATTATGTAAGAATAAATTAAGTGAAAATATTGAAAAAAAAGTTATTAAATGCAGATTAGTTGTAGGCATGACAAAAATGTTTTCAGCTATTTTAATGTTAAAATAGTGCTCCTAGTGTATTGAAATAAGGGATTGAGTCAAGCAACATGTCCAAATTAGTTTGAAACTTTAAAATCTGTGAAGTCCATTCTTAGTTTTTTGTTAATGTTGCAAAGTTTGTTTTCACTAACACAGTACCAACTGCATAGTACTAGAACACAAAAATTATATTCAAAGATATAAATGATAACCTAAGTACCTATAGTAGCATTTACATAATATGCACTTAGGCATAACCTACTAACGAAATCAATTACTTCACATGATTTGACAAATGTTACATGTATCATATAAGTTTATATTCATGTTTACGTCACATTTGTAATATTCTCTGAACCAGAGATTAATTTCAACAGTAGGCTGTGCCTTAGTGCATTTGTAGATTAAATATTACCAAATTGAGACACTACACTTGCTTAAGTAGGTAGGTATTGGTTAATTATCATTCTTATAACCAACTGCTTCAATTTTCATTCATTAGCTTGGGTCTCCTCTTACAATGTGAGGGGTATAGGACATAGTCCACCATGCAGGCCAAATGCGGTAGACTTCACACGCCACACACACATGAGAACATTATGGAGAACTCTCAGGTGTGCAGGTTTCCTCACGATGTTTTCTTTCTACAAAGCGAGTGATAATTGAATTATAATACACACATAATTTTTGAAAATTAGATGTGAGTGCTGGCACCAATCGGCTATCGCTGCCCTTTGCATTATTGCATTTTATATAAAGCCAAAAAAACAAACAAGTAGACGAGCCACCTGCTTGTCTTTATATATTTTATGTAATTTTATTACGGCCAAGTAAAATAGCATACGAACAAAAGGTGACGATTTTTAGTGTTGAATTTAATCACATGTAAAGTAACTTTATATTAATAAATTTAAATTAAATTTCTTAGTGCAAAATGATAAATTAAAAATACATTATTGAATCTAATAACGTATTCCGATATATTTTTTCATAAACTAACAAAACCTATAAAGTAAATAGTGACCAATCTACTTACCGATTTCGAAATTCACAGAATATATTTCATAAAATACGCCTCCTCAACACATTCTGATACACTAAAAAATATTACGCAAGTAACTCACAGTCTTTTCTCAAGGTTTACCCAGAAAGATTTAAACAATGGGATCTAAATTTTATGCGAAAATACACTTTCACATCGGGACAATCCTATCCACATAGCCACCTACACAAAACAATAAACAGTTACAACTTGATCAGACAACACAAAAACTTTCCCAAACTTTTTAAAATATTCAAAAATACACTCATAATTCACTATCATTAAATTAAAATAGTTACACCACTTAAAAATAACGTTTAAACAAGAGTTTGTAAGTTACAAAACTTTTAAAACTTTTGACTAAAATTACTATCGACTTCTAACTCCGAAAAATCACAATTGACACGAGAGCGAGAGACGAGACGACAGACGAGACGAGAGTACGAGCACAGATCACAAATACGGGACGTCAGCGAGAACCACAGACTAGAAAATTGACCTACAGTGGAGTCAGCGAATAATAAAACGATAAGCACAGACTAAAGAGACAAGACTAAAGAGTGAAGAACATGAAGCAAGAAGATCAGAGGAGACAGTAAGACCGAACGTTGCTTAGCGAAAATTTTAATGGATTTTAAAATCGCTGCCAATTTATTGGTTTAAGTATGCAAATACATTATTTTTGACGTGATAACGTCTTATAAATTAATGGACTGCGCGCATGAAAAAGTTTTCAGTTCCGCTGAGAGAGTGACGTCAGATCTGGAAGTTAGAATAGTTCTGCTACTGGAACGCCGCCACGCGAGCCTTTTCGATGAACTTTTACAATAACACCCGCCCACCTTGACGGAAGCCATTATTTATAATATGTTGAATACGCGGCAACATATTTTCATCATTGTTTCTTTATGACGTTACTTATCACGTAAAACTATCGTCCATAAACCGACTACAGTTTTTTTATGTGTACTTGTGGTTCTACCACCATTTTAGAAATGTATCCTATTAAAGAGAAGAAGGGAGACTTATTGTGATAGGTACTGTACTACGCTATGGACACACTCCAGTCAGCACTGAACTGCAGAATCTTTGTCCAATCCAAAAAATTTAACATCCAACAAACAAAACAACCAACAACAAACAGAGCTTTAATAATAATGACACCAAAGAGCTGAAAGAAGATTGTAGTATGATGAATATTTTATTAATAAGAGGCGACCACCTCGCGAGGGGCGAGTCCCTCGTGCGTTTACCCGCTTATTGAGTTCAAGCGCTCTGTGCTACTCATGGTGCAACCGGCTGATTAATTTCTGAAACAGTAGCCTTCTAATATTAGTGTGGAGCCTATTAAAGGCCAAGAACGAGCTATTTTTAACCAACACTTGATAGGTAAAGCACCCCCAATATTGCACTCACCTAGCCCGGACGGTAACGTAAGAAAAATAACTTGCATTGGTGAGATACTTACTTTTAAACGATGGCACGCTGCGGCATTTTTTGCCTTAATTAGATGTTAAGCATTGATGTTTTTTACATCGACAATAA
The DNA here is from genome assembly GCA_905404295.2 of Ochlodes sylvanus. Taxonomy (NCBI): domain Eukaryota; kingdom Metazoa; phylum Arthropoda; class Insecta; order Lepidoptera; family Hesperiidae; genus Ochlodes; species Ochlodes sylvanus. Next base: position 3,027,864 of record FR990147.1, read on the forward strand.
TTTCTAAATTCTTTGACTTACTTATATGAGGGACAGTGACTTGAAATAATGTACAACATTTTCGATGGTTTATTTTAATCATTTGATTTCTTACAACAAATAGTGACTGGAAAAGTATTAAATTTACTTACTATACAAGCACAATCATAAACCTTTGGTTAATTAGGTAACTAACTACTTAAAATACAAAGTATGTTCTATCAAAATATATTATTATGTGATGTGGGTACATCACATTTACAAATTAATCCTCTACAATATTCGTAAAAATATTTATAAAACATAAAGTAAAGTTAAGAAAATCATAGAATTTATTTTTGCAAATTTCAAAGTGATTATACTTGTAAATATTTAATACGAGTATAAAAATATTGCAATTATAAAATGCTTAAAATATCATAAGAACTTTAGATTTAAATTATAAAGTCGATAGTAGCACCTCAAATAACAGCACATTGAAATTCATGTTATAAATTCTAATTACATATTAAGTTACACAATGAAAATAACCCAAACTAAATATCAAGACATTTTTATTTACAAAGCAACATCTTTATATTTAGTTAAATCATCCGATTCATTACCGACCGAAGTGTGACTATTTCTAAGTCCATAAAACACTCGATCTCTCGATCCACTAAAATGATATGGATCATGTCTTAGTAAATTAACGCCATACGCCGAGTCTTCCCGTTTATATTCTGGGTAAAATCTAGGATCATAATCTGGTGGGTACATTCTCGGATCGTAGGGGTACTGTCTATAGTACGGATACGCTATCTCGCTCTTGCAATCCATCCTGTCTTCGGGGTATTCGTATCCCTTGGGTGGGTATTCGTCAGAAGCGAAGGCGCCGACTATTGAGTGTCTCCGCTTGTAAGGGTTGTCGTAAGGTCCTGACCTGGGTCCAACCCAAGTTCCGAAGGTCTGTGGCGCGGCGTAAGACTTAGGGTACCCGCGGAGACTTGCAGCGTACTGCCGGTCTGCTAAATGCTGCCAGTACGCTGGCGGCGGTTGCGGCAAAATCATTTGTGGGTAGCCTAAGCTCATCGACTGCCGAGCCGCGAGGTGACGACGGAGATCTGGCATCGAACCAGATTTGCCTGAAAAATAGACAGATTTAAATTATTAACAAATAAATCATCTACTAGGTTAGATCGTAATTATAATAGAGAACATAATCATGTTTGGGATTCAATAGATAAGATCACGGAAAAAGGGTTTGATGTAAGGTTGGTGGAAGTATTGCCGCTGCCTTCCTTTTCGTTTTCTGGCTTTGTATCCCATTCATACTTAGGTATGAATATATACTTAGGTATTTATTAGGTATGAATATTGATAAATATAAAAAGTTGTGAAAGAAAATCAAAAGCGGTTCAATAAAGCAAAAAATTGGTACTTAAAACCCAAAGAACAGCAGCAGCAGACAGCAGCAGAGATATGACGCAGCAGCCGCGTTTGTTGTTCAGGGGACACATAAGCAGGGAATATTGGTACGGAAACTATTCTAGAAAAGGTATTCCAGTAATATACTCTTAACAAATACGTAGGTACTAATACCATTGTCTGTGATGAAGCCATCGTTGGTGAAGGCGCTAGGCGCGTCGGGCACATAGTGACTGGCGTCGAACTCGCTCCCGCTCACAGCGGCATTAGTACTGTACCCGGCCTTTCTGGAAACATTATTTATATGCGTTCAGTGTATTTCTTAAGGTCAAATAATTTTAATAAGAAGTAAACTAGTCTTTACGTTTGCATAAGTAGCCGTACTTGGACGAATTAATACTTTTTTTATAATCTTCTCAATCCAAAAAAACTAATGCAAAATGAAAAGTATTGTGCGAGCTAGTCAGACAGTCAGTCAGGTTTTCCTATACAACGTATTGTTATACATATAATTACCTACAATATGCCTATCATGTTATAATTTGGAAAGAAATACTTTTTAGCGATAACACCTCTTGTTGTAGGTATATTATTCTCAATTTTATCAACTCCATGCTCTGGGGTACAATAAGGGTTGGTACACATATTAACTCGGAAGAGGTCTGGCATCTCCTCGGTTCCGAGGAGGTTGTTTCCGAGTTGATAGGTGTGCGCTGACCGTAAAGTTATAATTGATCTTTTAGGCCTTGTCTCAAAAAAAAGTCTTATACACCTGTAAGCCGATTTTTTTCCCAGTGATTATGGGACAATAATATAAATATTTGCTCAGCCCGAATTCGAACTCGGGACCGTGTGCTTCCTAGATGGTTGTCAAAGTGCCACTAAAATTCTACCTCACCTGGCCTCTCTAAGCGCGTAGGCTGACTGCACTAGGACCACACCACACACAATTGCTGGCAGTCGGGCCACGTAACACGCTAGTTCCGCACCGCCGTACACTCCTTGAAGACCCTGCAAAGGTACATTCACATTATGCTAGATATTTTATAAGATGCTAATAAGACCTAATACTAACTCTTATCTAATCACTGACCACCTAACGCACCTTTGCTTCCCTGATGCTTATGGAAACCCATGCCTTAGAAACAACTGAAATAAATAGCTACTCTTGTAAGGCTAATCTTGTTTCCCTAATTTAATCTTAGAAACTTTTTAACTAATTCGGAAGCGGTTTTTATTAATCGTTAAGCGTTTTTAAAGAAAATCGCCAAATTAATTACATCTAACTAGGAATTACCGGAGCGGATCGAAGCGATGGCGGGTCCAGTCAATCATCTCATCACTTTATCATAATCATCATCGCAACCCATAATAGTCCCACAGCGGGGCACGGATCTCTTCTCACAATATGAGAGGTAACGGCCATAGTCCACCACGCTGGCCAAGAGTGGATTGCTTCACACACCTTTGAGAACATAAATGTCAGGTGTGCAGGTTTACCCAAGGCCAAGATGTTTTCTTTCGACCGAAGCAAATGATAAATAAATTTACAGAAACTTACAGAAACGTACGTAAAAATTACAGAAACGTGCATTTCACCCGGCGCCTTGGTGCGGGAGTCCACCGCTCCAACCACTCGGCTATCACTGCGCTCATATCTTGGATTGGAGTCACGCAACTCAAGCATTAACTTATCAAAAACGCCTAACAGTAACATTACGATCGAGTATAACACACTTACCCAGTGACTTATAGACATATAAAAGACTAGAGCACACTCCGGTATAAGCACCAGAATGACCGCCATCAGCCACGCCAGAAGGTAAGTGTTGTTTTTCTGTGAATAAACAGTAAAATAAGTATGTAACTGTTTACTATTCACATTCTTATCTACAACTCCGATGATATTTTTTACTAATATTGTCATTGTTTAAGTCATTGTTAGTGACTTACGAGGTAAAACCGGTTAACTATCCTCATTACTAATTCCCAGTTCCTATATGCGAAAAACGATTCGGTTTGCTTACGGATAGTAGAACTATCTACGAGGCGAATGTTCTTTTATGAAAAGATTATTGGTAACGAAAACGATCGGTTTAACGAATGGTTAAATATAGGATCCGGGAATAAGTAACTAGTTTAATATTTTGCATTCTAAACTATCTTTAATTCATTGTTAGTGGCTTACGAGGTAAAACCGGTTATCAACATAATTATAATGGACAAATAAAATGGACAGCACATAATTTTGATTGACTCATATTATTGCTCGTGACTGTACAATCACGAGCATTAATATGTATACATTGTCACGTTTTCTAAAATATCTTAACTTGAACAACAACAACAACAACAATTCGTTCTAAATTGTATATTATACCTTATTTTGACATCGTTTAATCACTTCTTTCTAGATTGGTACAAGTTAAGATATTTTAGAAAACGTGATAATGTATACATATTATTGCTCGTGACTATACTTAATATAACATTCGTATATTTTTTGGCATGTTGTATGTACCTACACTCGCAAAAACAGGTTTGTATTGTTTGTAATAAAAACTGTGTTAGTATAAGATATAGGTATGAGGTAGGTTGTAGTTTTACGTTATAACAAACTTTTAATTAATACGGGTACAAACGTCACGATACGTGTTTTGTAGGCCAATACTTCGACCTAGTTGCATAGATCGTGATCACGGGTGAACTGCGGTGGCGCGTAGAAACTTTTTACACGATGACAGATGATGACATTTGACATTTGGAGATGTACAAGAGGCCTCGTCCGTTGTACAGGTGCAGAACCGAGAAATTAACCTTGGACGGCTGCAGCATTACCCTAAATCCGTGTTCAAAACTGTCTACAAAACTCACGGATATAAGTCCATGCACCAGGGTGACGGTGGCGGCTATGATGACGCAGTAGCACACCATGAGCAGCGCGGAGGCCACGGGCAGCCCGCTCTTCGACTCCACCACCCACACTATCTCGTATATCAGCGCTATTGCGTACGCCACCTGGGGAATATATACAGAACTAATTATAAATTTGGGCTTGATTGTAAACCTGTACTGATTTTGATTCAGAGAACTCTGAGACTCTCAGGTGTTTTGGGTTTCCTACATGTACTTCACCAAAGCAGGTTTTTTTACGTCCGAAAAACCAGCAGAGGAGTTACCTAATGGTACGTGATGGTCGCTCATGGACATTGGTAACTCATAGCTTACTCATAACCTCACACTCATAATCCCCTGTGTTAGGGTGGCATGGATAACACACAATAACACACACATCCAGACAGAGAACAGAAATATAAACTGATAGTTCAAGTTTCCGCCTCGCTGGGAATCGAAGCCAGGAACCTTCGAACGGTCTTCTGGTGTGGTAACCATTGCGATATGCAGATCGTCAAATCCTTGCAGGATTCGAACTTGAAAATGCCGGAGCCTTTCAAACCAGTAGGCTATCACAGTGTGCTTTATTACGCATTCCTAACAGCGCAGTTGCGATAACTATCCGGTGTTACTCTCTCTTCGTTACGCCATCTCGTGAGATAACTGTATGTGGCCTTAGACCCGTCTACTGAACGTAGGCCTCTTCCTTTTCGTTCAACAATGATAAGGCTGGAGCAAACTTTGTTGAGTGCAGCTCTAGTAATGTTGGTTATGATTTCACTGTTTAAGTAAAGGATTATTCAATCACGACATTGAATGCGGTTTGGAGGCAAAACAACTGTTGCTTTTGATATCTAATTGTCAACGTTTCCATTATGTAGTGGGTACTGTAGGAATAAATTTTATTTTATTCAAATTATTTATTAAGTAGTCCAGAATAAGCATGAGAATGGATTATTGGATTCCATGTGATTATGGGATTGATAATTGATATAGGTTATTATCAAATCGATGACTTCATAAATTATGATTTATTAGAATTTGGATATTCGGATTTCAACTTAAAAACGAATTAAGGTAAAAGCTCCTATTACCGCCAGTTTTAGCTGTCTTAGGATTCACTTTAAAAAAATAGATATAAGCTGTGTTGTTAGGAAAGATGTTATAATTTATAATTAATCTCAACGAAGTATTCTTTGCAATTCAGTACTTAAATTCAATATTTAATAACACATTAGTTACTAAATAATTATTTAATCCAAAAGAGTAGTTAATTCTATTACCGACCCATACAATGCGGTAAGATTCTATTAACGATTTTTCTACTTCTATTACCGACCGCTACGAAGTTGTCACTCCTTCTATACTATTAAATAAATTAAAAAATTGTTTTTAAGGTATTTATTATATAATAACGATAGTTATGAGATTAACATGATTACAATAGGAACATAATTATTTATTGCAACGCTTAGAGCACTTATTTTTTGTTATTTTAATTAATAAAAAATATAATCAGTCTCAGAAAACAGTCTTACAAACAAAACAAATACTTAAACAAATAATTAAATGCTTACTTTTTCATTAGCTACATACATACTAATTAGATATTAGATACTATTAGTGTGCGTTTCTGCGTTGTGTCTGTGTGGGTTTATGACTTTGAAGATTTTATTTTTGAATTTATACCGCGACCAAATGATTTTAATATTGTAAGCAGTGTAAGATTACCTAGTTTGTATTTTCATGAGTACAGCTACGTAGGTGTTATTTTTAAAGTGAAACTTTTATTTATTTCTAATGCTTTAGATAAATATTGACAAATTCCTTATTAATGACGTTTTTTAAGTATGTATTTTCTCTTTTCAATGTAGGTATGTTAACTTAGATAATTCGGTATTGGTAGGTAAATTATTCTTTAATAGTGTTGTTATTGCCAAGCCACATTCTGACAGTGTAGAATTCAGATTAATTTGTTGTCAGAGTACATTTGAGCTGGGCAGTGTGTTTCGTTAGGTATCAAATTCTACCATAACTTTCGTCTAATCATTTTAAGGTTGTAGGTATAATATTATACGTAATGTTCAGTACGAAGATAATTATGTAAGTTACATTAAATAATTCTAACATTTTCATCGCAGAATAAGATTGATTTAAAATCAAGTACCAAGACAATTCGAACCGTGACAAATTAGAGCGCTACCTTGAGGTGTGCTTGAGGTCTACGTGTAGGACTGAATGGGAATAGTAATTTTCATTCGCTGTAGTTCGGATGGGCCGCAAGAATAGTGTCATATTTCGATAATTAAGAAAAAAAAATTATTTGATTTTATATGGAATAAAAAAGGGCACTGAATTTTTTTTTCTCGATGTAGTATTACTAAGAATCACGGTCCGAAAGCGTGGTTACGAGGTTTCTGGTGGAGCCCCTAACACCCTGTAGAATTTAATTCTTCCAAAGAAGCTTTAAAAAGTTACATGGCCCCCATTCCGTCCCGCCATTTTTATTTGAAAACATATGAAATATAGCCAATGCCATGAAGCCATGAAGCCATGAATGAAACTGGATAGCAAATATTATTTTACATTAATAATAATTATGGCCTGTGACAAAATCTATCAAAACGTCACGTATGCAAGAAATCAGCCAATTTGTTCAAAAATATACATTTTGTATTTGTGTACTGTAATATTACCAAAAAATAATATCGTCACAGCTGTGAGTCGGTAATAGAATCAAGTATGAAGGTTACAATATTCTATTAGCGACCAATAAAATTAATAATAAACAGATAAAATATCCACTTTATGGGATACTGTTAAATTCGATCTCATTGCTATATTATTTCTTTTAATGACAGATAGTCTTTAATTCAGATAATAAAGGTTATTTACAGTATAATATCCTTATAATAATAGGGATATTGTCTAACGTTGAATCGAGTTTTACACAAAAACTTTAAGAAATAGCTTTGTCGTTAATAGATCTAACGAAGTAAAATAATTTTAAGAATTGAACAAGAAAAAAATTAAATCAAATGAGGTAGTATATAATAGATATTATTTTAATATACTAAATGTTCTCAAAATTTCAACAACGCCATGGGTCGTTATTAGAATCAAGTTTTGAAATATGGATTCTATTACCGCCTTAAATTAAAACATGATTTTATAACACAAAACCCAATAAAAAGTATTATATTAAGAGTTAGTTTAGAAAACTAATATATACGTTACATTTGTAATATGATAGCAAGAAGACAAATCCATTTTTAGTGTGTTATTTTCCTTAAGTAATATTTAGGTCTACTTACGTGGCCGGAGTCGCAACACTATGAAACATGCGTCCGCTTCGGGCGCGTCCCACTCAGTTTTAAATTATTTCTTTCAGTGGCTGTTTAAACACACAAACTTTACTCTATTTGTTGTCCAACAAAAATACGTAACTAATTTTTAAGGTATGACTTTTCTGGAACCCTATATTATGTCTAATATGAGTGATTTAAAAATTAGATCGGTAATAGAGTCACATTTTTGGGGGTCGTTAATAGGAGCTTTATCTTACGTACCGTGTGTAATAGAGTGACGTTTTCGAATTTCGACACCGACCGAGCACACAAGGACACGTTCCACTAAGCGATCAAAATGTTCAAAACCTATCTTAAACCTACCTTTTTCAATGAATTAAAACTACATTTCTATTCGAAGTTGTTGAGAGTTTATTTTGTCAGATGTCTTGCTCGAACAAAAAAAAATTTATCCATAACTTTGTTACCTATTCCTATTGCACGACGGGTCCCGCGCGCAATATGTGATATTATAGTGGGAGGGTGATGGTAAAAATAGTAAACGAGCATGCACCAAGTGATGTGTTAGCATCGAGTGTGAAGTAGGTATACCTACACAACACTCCCATACGGTTTTCCCATCAAACTCAAAACTCAAACTCAAATCATTTATTTCATGTAGGTATTTTTTCAATACACTTATGAACGTCATTTTTTGCATTTACCACCGTTTCGCTAAGGTGCCATTAAATTTTTAATCTTTAAGGAGAAGAAACGGCGAAAGAAACTCCTCGGCACATCTTTTGGAAAAAAAAAAGGAAATGCTTAGAATTACTTAACTGACACACACACAATAAACATCCGTTTATAATGTGATGTGGATGTCTTCAAATCAAGAATGAATGGGCTTTTACTAAGTTAGTGCGCTCTACCACCCAAGACCACATCACCACTTACCATCAGTTGGGATTGTGATCAAGCATTAACTTATAACAAATAATAAAAAAAAAACATATTAACCAAAGCATACGCAGCAACAAATCCTGACGCTGCAGTGACGCTGCAGCAGAAGATTCTGCTGACAGCAGGTTTCATCCGCAACCTCGGGCCGGACCCGGAGTCCACATCGCTCAGTTCGTTGCTGGTTGACATCTTAGCCTCACTTACAACACTCTCATCACAATTCAGATACCGGCTTACAATTTTATTGAAGTCATGTGGTTCATCATATTTTCAAGGCCTCCGCTCGTAGCCTTTCTAAAGCCAGGCTTCTGATTTCAAATTTCATTTTAGTTTGTTTTCACTTCCCAGGGTGCCGAATTTCCAAAACTCTAGGTCAAGATTTCGCCTTGGACTGGATACGAAATCTTCTCAATGGAGGTTTGAGAAGGCTGTATCTATTGTTGTGTGGTGTATTGGTTCGGGGCCCAATCTGAAAAAAAAAACACTTTTTCATTACAATATATAACAATTATCTTTAGTACAATAAGAAAAATTGTTGAACTCCAGTTTATGTACAATAGGTGATCTTATCACTCGGCAATCTCTTCCAGGCAACCATTGCTTTGAATAAGAAGTGTAATAATTGTTTAGGAAACATTTAATTAAGGCTCTCCTAGACAGTAAACGAAACATGAAAAAATAGTATCATTGATTCTAGTGAGGAAGGTAAACATTTTACCACCACAATTAATATCCTTGAATTCAACAGTCAAACAGACCAAACTCACTCGTCGTTATTCATTAGGGATGGATGGACGCTCACGACATTACGACAGACGAATGGATTAATGGTTGGATCACATTTGATAATTAACAAACAGTTTAAGTAGCACAGCTTCATGTTGCATTTTTTTTCTACAAGCAAAAATTGTGTGCTGAATTGGGTATTATATCTATGTTCCTAATTCGGACTGTAGGGACCAAGCTTGGAGTGTAGGCTATCTCTGTTACATAATAAAAACACATTTCCCTCTACCAATCTTTCATAAACGTAACATTGGCAGTGTTTTACAGCCATTTCCCTGTGCATTCAGTGCTCCTTCCTCGTTACGCACTAGCATCGGCTGCATGGGAACCATTTATCATCGACACAAATGCTAGCTGGGAACGGATTCTCCTACGATTGTTCCACGTTGTTATTGTTTTGTAAAGCTATACATAAGTATAATAAATCTGTAACTGATTGCTGTGTGTACATGAAAGATATATTAGGTAGATTTTTTATGGGTGTTTTAACGCAATAGAACCCAAAATAACGATTTTTAGATTTTTTGTTGTTTATCGGTTTGTCTATTTGTCTGTGGTTTTGTACCTACACGCTAATCTCTTTCAATCGTTTAATAAATAAAAACTATGTAATTTTAAAGTATCACGCCTAACAATATCCGAATGTGCGTACTAAGGGACATGTTTCCCGAACCGAAGCGAGGATGGGTTTACTAGTACTAAACTAAGAACGCTAGTTATGTGCTGCGTAGATAGAAAGAACCCTACGCTCAAATGAATCACGTGTGAAAGTCTCTTAACAGACATACGGTAAACATGAGAACATTCATAATACCTAAGTAACTTTTGTTTTTATGGAATTGAGATAGCATGACGAGAGGCAGCACCAGCACCACCCCTCCGATGCTGCCCATAACAATTGACCGACACAACAAGATTAAAATCGGGACTAGGTTAGTCCAGTTAGCAGTCGGTGTTAAAACATGAGGTGGCTAATTAGTTAGTAAGTATGAGGACTGGGGCAGAGACTTAGTGATAGTTAGTCCTGTTAGTTGTTGTTAGTAATAGTCCAGTTTGTAATTTTTAGTAAGAGTTTTGTTTTAATTCGGACACATAAGAATTGCTACCCTTGAGGACTACTCAAGATGGTCGCTTCTAAAAAAGTGTAACGGGATTCTATACAAGCTGTTGTTGCCCGCTGTTGATTTGGCCCGTGTGGATTAATTTTTAATTGATCTTCAAAACATCTATTCCTTATAAGTGGTATCAACAACTCATTTGTATACAGTACCCGGACACTGAATGACAATACATTTTAATTGTAAAAAATACCGGCGACGTTTAGGCGAATGAAGTAAACATGCGGAAGTCAAAGGATGCTTGAACGCGTAAAGTTAAATTCAGTGTGTGACTGTAATTATGTGAAGAAATAGCAAGGACCATTTCCTGAATCGAAGCGAGGGCAGGTTGCTTAATTATATTAGAAAATCAAATCTGATAGGTTTTCTATTTCCCCGAGCACGTAAACTGAGTACAACGGAAACATCAGATTACTATCAAACAATAGATTAAGTACTCACATAATTACCTAATATCTTTATAATGAATTTGATTACATAATCGCACTCGGCGTTAGAAAATGTTACAAAATGAACATTGCAAATTGCAATGATTCTATAAAATCATGTAGGTCAATGTTATATTGTTATTTTATTGTTATAGTTTACGATTCACGACTCTATAGCCTATAACCTAGTTTGTAAACCCTGCCAGTGAGTGAGGGTCCCGGTGTCCCGATCGGGGCAGACAGTTATGTTACAGATAATATTTATTATTAGTAGTACAAGTTAGTAATTTAGTTACTCAGGAACTATTTTAGTTAATTAGCTGCGCAGTAATAAGTACCTACAATGATACGGGAGTTATCGTACGGTAAGTTATGAAAACGGTTGAATCCAACTGTGAAAGTTGTCGCATGCTCACTTCCTGGGCCTAACTACTTACCTATTACGCAGTGGCGGTTCCAGGTATACCTACTTTACTTACTTACTAGTAAACCCGCCTCGCTTCGCTTCGGGAAATCTGTCCCTTAGTACCCAAGCGTAACCAGCGCACGAATTTATTTTCACGCGCGTTATTTTTCATTTTGCGAAAAACTTTAATATATTATACATCTAAACTTTCCTCTTGAATCATTCTATCTATTAAAAAAACCCCATCAAAATGCGTTGCGTAGTTTTAAAGATCTAAGCATACATAGGGACAGAGAAAGCGACTTTGTTTTATACTATGTAGTGAAGTGATACAAGGTGATTTGTAAGTCACTTAACATATTAATAGGGTATACTCAGTACTCGATTCTCTTTCAAAATATATAATTAAAAAGTGTGCTTAAAACACTTAAAGTACCTACTTATCATTTATTTATGTAACCTTCACCACAATAACGTAATATTACGGTACAAATCATAGATGTATAATGAATATAATACATCTATGGTACAAATGGCGAGCCATGCGTAAAGTTTAATGACGCTTAACATCGCGGTAATTCTATAACCTCACAAATCAAACTTTATCATTATACCTACTTAATAGTAACGTGTAATTTTTTTTTTTTTTTTTACATGAGATAAGTTAATGCTTGACAACTATCCCACCTGATGGTAAGTGGCGATGAAGTCGAAGATGTTGGTCGCACTAACTTATTAAAAGCCTATTCACTCTCCTCTTAATTATAATTATCCCCCGACGCAAAAGAGGGGTGTTAAAAGTTTGACGTCGATGTTGTGGCATCGTAGTTCCCTTACTCTGTGATCGTAGCTCTCAAACAGATGGACCGATTTCGATATTGTTTTTTCATTTGAAAGCCAGTTTCCTTGCGGTAGTTCTTAACTATGTTTGGTTAATATCGGTTCAGTGGCCTATTTAGTGGTCTACTTTCTGACCGTGGGAGTCCCACATTATACTTATACACGACTCACGAGTTAAAAACAAATGTTTTTAGTTTAGTTAAAATGCAAGGTGAATAACATACCACCTTAAGTCGATAAGGATTAATAGTTTATCCCTCTAAACAGCTTTCCAGTTACGGCATTGTACGTGACATTTTTTTAAAACTTAAATGAAATCTATCCTTAAAAGATAGACATATACCTATATAATTATGTCATCGGGAACTTTATTGTAGATATTGATGTCCTCTTTATAACTGTCGTAAATCACTTTGCTCTATTAATTATCAATAATTTATGCATCGTACGCAATATACGGTTTTTTTTGGCATTTTTTCACACTTTGGGTTACATTATTCAAGTTTGCATACGGATCGGATCCCTAACGTTTTTGAAAATATTCTATCGCCTGATGTTCATCAGAGATAACGTAGGATTCTAATGGTAGTAATAATAGTAGTTTCGGAGCCTAAGTATATTGAATAGGCTAACAAACAAACAATCAAATATTTTCACTTTAATATTTCCACTAAAATAGACGGCGGCACCAACAGTCCAATGAGGACAATGAGGTCATTGAACGTCAGAAGGGATGCGTAGTCCTATGACATATTATACATATATTAACAATGGAAACGAACGTGCCAAGGGTGACAATAGGCTAGCTAAACCCACGACTATTTCCCTCGATTCACATCACGTGTGGAGTTCCTTACCATGGTTCCAATGAGCTCTCATATGAGATTCCGTACACGTTCTCGACCATAATATTGAACTGCGGAAGTCGTCCTAACTGTAAATTGTCGTTTTAGTAAACTGGACTCAATTGTATTTATATTTAGGTTGATTATCCAGGTTAGAAAGTTAGACTGGCCGCGACATTTGAATTGTGAACCCAAACCCTAAAGCATTGTGAGCTGTTTCACTGTCAGGTCGAGAACAGCTGTGTGGAGTTACACAGCTATGTCAGTAATCAATCAAATAATCTTTATTTGCATTAAATGAGATGTAATAGTAAGGTATATATTATAATATATATTTACCCTTATTCCTACCTACCTACCTACCTACTCTTATTCTACCTACTCGGCATGCAAATTTACAACATTTGATTAATTTTAATACATCAGCATTTTGTATCATCAATTCTTCCTACAACACATAGATATCAGTTGAGCCGTTTCTGAAATTAGCAGGCACAAAGGACAAATGAAATAAAAAATAAATAAAAAAAGACTTACTGGCGTTAATAAATATTAAGGTATTTATATTTATTAAACCTATTATACCTATTGTACCCATTAGATAGTATACATATTAGGTAGGTAATCAATTATCTCAGATATCTTCCATGTACATACATCGATAAGTTACAGTTTTATTATATGTATAGATAAGTGTAATTGGTGCATAAAAAATGTTACGCAGAACCTACGTAAGAGCAGCGGGCCGGGCACGCCATATTACATCCTTCCGTGTTGCGATTTAATTGCTAGCTGTATTATTGTGGACCACAGCATAACTCAAATTTAGAATTGACCTAACGTGGACGGCGTATTACACAGAACCAACTTCCATCAGTGTTCCGCAAAAAGCCGCGGCAAACTAGTGTAGGTACCCTGGCCGCCGCTGGTGCCGCAGAAAAATGGAAAATTTAGATAGGTTTTTCTTAATCAAAAACCTCATATTTCTCACTAAAACCTTCTTTATCTACTAAACAAATCATACTTAATCTTAATATATATATTTCTTGTGTGCGTGTGTATGTGACTGAACTCCTCCTAAACGGCTTGACCGATTTGGTTGAAATTTTTTGTGTGTCTTCAGGTGGATCCGAGAATGGTTTAGATTCACAATTGGACCCGGTAGGTGGCGTTGCTGTCGATATATCACTAAAACATTTTTTAATTATAAAGCGGTACGAAGTACGCTGGGACCACTAGTATATTTATAATTTCCGCAGTATTTCCAAAAATTACCTAATATTGTATAGTCTGTATCTTGAACGATAGAATATAAGAATACTTAATAGGTTGCAGTATAATAAAAACACACTTACACACACAAACTCCGCACTAGGATTCCCTGTGTCGCGATTGGCATGGACAACACAATATACGAGTATGTACCTACTGTTATAATTTGCCAGCTTCGTGTCTTTGATTCCTTTGGTGTTATTACGACCACTGGTGGTTTTGACAAATTAGGAGTTGACAGGTGGTTCGCCTGGTTTTTTATAAATTAGTAAGTTGCAATAAAAACAGGCACCAATTTTAAGCTAAGTCAAGCTTTTTATAACTACAGGGAAAATAATTGCACCTATTTAAGGTAAAATTACCATAGAATTGTCATTTGATCACCCAGTTTAGGATACAATCATATGATATTCCACCATTGCAATATTAAAATTCGTAATACTCGTACAATCTTAAACCTTACCTGATACTTACGCGTTGAACAACTATGTATATTGCAACTAAAACTGAGGAGATGCGACGCGCATGCCATTTCTAAATCCTAAAGATCTATGGTATCAATCAATGTGCAGTAATTTAGCAGGTACCTGAGGTAATAGGTACCCACTACCAATCAGTGTGCTCAACTAGATATATTTGTTACGAATTATTGTGATTCTCAGTTTTTATTATTGCATTATGTAATATTTTTTGTTTGTTGTTGAAGACTGTAATGTTAATCCTCAGAGTCAAGCCGAAAATAAGTACTCGTAAGTATATAACTTATATTAATAATTTATCTCTAAGTCTGTTGGCTGAATACTAAGTAATCTGTCCTAACGGGCTTATTTTTGAGGAATTTAAGAATAGCTTTAGTTTTTTTCCGTTATGGCGTATGGTTTCTATGCTGCACTGCCGTCCAAAAGGGTCCTGGGATCGTGTGTATATTTGAATGTATAAGTTTAAATTTCCATCGATCAGGATGTGTATTGTCCATGGCAACCACGACACAGGGAATCCTAGTATAGTAGAAGATCCGAACCTACATCGACATTCACCGGGTTGATAATAGAATCAAACTTACTTTATAATAAATTTCGTATATTAGAAAATATATTAAAAATGGGTTGACATAAAAATCCTGGACAGAATATTTTTTAAATTATTTAAAAAAAAATGATTTTTCATTAAATGTTGCAACATGAAAATATATATTTTAATATATTTTCTAATATACGAAATTTATTATAAGTTTATAATAAGTTTGATTCTATTATCAACCCGGTGAATGTCGATGTAGGTTCGGATCTTAGACCAGTAGGGCTATGTGAGTTTACCGGTATTTATTTGTATAGTAGGTACGACACTTAAATAACATAAAATAGTATAAATACCTGCTAACTAACTTTGACGAAAGGAAAGAATAATGCTTTTACGCTTATGCCAAAGTAAGGAATTTGAGGACGATACTGCGAACGCCATATATGTAAAAGGAAAAAAACGATACTGTGACAGAAAAAAGTAAAACTTGGGGGCAACGACCGCTGATAAGGACTTTCCCCGTTTCCGAAGCGAGACAGATCGACCCGACGTGCGGGCGATACGTGCCGAGACTGAAACAGTGCGTAGCAACAGTTTCCTCACGCGTGAATTTTTTTTTTATAAATAGCCAAACCTGAGCCATTTCATTGTGCGTGGTCACGACCTACCGTGCATCAAAGACACTAAAAGCAAAAGATCGCAGGGAATCCGTTATTACAGTCTATTTGACATTGCCACCTAAACACAAAATTGTGTTTTTTTACACGATGCCAAGTTAATACTTGACAACAATCCCTGATGAAAGTGGCGATGATGTCGAAAGTTCGAAACACGGTAAGCGCATTAACTTAGTAAAATCCTATTCATAGACTCCCACGTCAAAAGCGAGTGGAATGCCGATGCGGCAAGCTATTCCAATCCTTTGCAGTGTGCATTACGGATGATGAGGCAAACCGCGGCGTCGCACAGTGGGACGAAAATCAGCTTTCATAGACATAGGAATGTTAATTCATAAATATCGCTGTTTTTGTTGGATATGGCTTTTGTTTACAGTAACTAAGCCTACATATGTAAAAAAAAGTAATTGGGCATTTATGCGAATGATTTATATTGTTTTCGAGAAAAAATTGTATAGAGCTTTCTTGAAAAATCCGATTTTCTACGGACCTGCAAGTCAAACCGTAATATCCTTCTAGGGAGTGTTACTACTAATTATTTGTAATTTTTTGACATATCACATACAACGGTTACAGCTGCAGAATTTTTTTTAAAAATCGTTAAGTATAATGTACATTTTTTATTTAGTTTAAAGCTTAATTTTTCGGCATCCACTCTAAATATTCTCTAAATGAGTGATAAAAATTGTGTATTATCATTTTGTAAGAGCATGCAACCCAGACACGTTGTAGAGTTAATAAGTTATGAGAAGTGAGGGCAGTAAATAATTATACTTTTGTTCATTTATAAATATCATATATTTATTGTTGCTAGCTTATTAAATTATTTAAATGAGCTTAAATATCAAATACTATGACAAAAAATATCAAAAACACTTGATTAAAAAAATGAAAAAATGTATACTATATAACATTTTCCTATATAATATTCAAATAAAAATAAAGAACTATTAATAAAAAATTAAACTCTCCTACTACACACTACTTATGTATGATAATACTATACAAAACAATACAAGAAATAAATAAATAAAAATGTCTATTTATCTCTACAAACAAGGCCTCTTAAAGACTAGAGTTACAAAAGAAAAAAATAACATTACTAACTAAAGTTTGTGGGAGGGGAGCTGATGCAAGTCAACAGACCCCATGTTTTGTGATCAGAAAAATTTGTACAGGGCAATAAAAAATTTCCTTAAATGATAAAAAAATGTATAAAAAATAAAATAAAAATACAACAAGCACTTATCTACTAATTAATCAAAATCGCTTTCATCTGATCCCAATTCAGAATCAGGTTCCAAATTGGACATATCTACAACTTCAAATGGAGATTCTGGAAACTTGATCAATTCTAAAGTTTCAGCGAAGAAATCCTTACCTTTCTTAGTTTCCAATTTCGGTCTTTGAGAAGAGATTAATGGATCAGACGAAAGAATCAGCATATTTAATATATCGGCATTTGAAGCTTGCCTGGACATTTTTCGCGAATTATGTTCCCGAAATCTCCTAAAGTCTTTGTTGCGGGCCTCTGAGGCTTCTTCTGAAAGCTTACCTATCGGAACAATGTTATTATTGGCGATTATGTCTGCACCATGTATCAGCAGCTTATGAACGGTCGATGACATATGGTACCAATCATATAACTCCACGTATCTTTCTGCAGTTTTACGTGCATATTCTTTAAATTTCATTAGCTCAATTACCTCTCCAGATGTTATTGCTTGAAGAATAACAGCAAATCTTCTGACTAGCTCTTCATCCAACCCAGTGATGGCTGCAGTTATATCGGGGAACTCGAAGAACCTTCTTGCTGTATTCCCGTCATTTGTTGTCCCTGAGCCTTGTTTCACAATATCAATCAATAGATTGAGTTCATCTTTGAATTTATTTTGAATTATTCTTTTTCGATTCTCTAGCAAATCCTTGTGCTCTTGTCCTCGTGCAGCCCACTTTTTGAAGTCCAGTCTGTATGCAATATGTAAAAGGCATTCCATCGTATTTATACGAGCGTGTAACGATGATAGTCCAAATTCGTATACATCACTGTTCACTGTTTTTGACGTTGCAATATCCAAGCGGTTCATCTCTGTAGGCTTAGCTAAGCAGAGATAACACGATGCATTCGATCTGGCTTCCGAAAGATACGTACAAATTTTAGCATCAATCATTGTCATCTTAAGTTGATGGCTCACCTTGTTTCTGTTGCAATCAGTGGGGATAAGCAACTTAATTTCGTCGTCCATTTGCTTTTTGTGACTGATGACCACTTCTTCACTTTCCTTAATAAATGTGAACTGCACTGGACGACAATATAACGCTGAGCATGGCTTGGGATTCAACCACAAAATTTCGTCTCCATCAGTCAGGCTTAATGGCACCAAGGACGTCATAAATATGCTTGAATCTTCTTGTTGTCCATCCATTTTCTGTTTATAACGACTTTGGTTCGAAGCACCATCAAAGCCCCACTTGGATATTAACTTTAAGTCCTTATTTTGCACACTTTCAGGAAGACTTTCCAGGATCCTCTTCACTGTGATGTCAAGCAATGCTTGAAGCGTAATTCTTGCTGATGAATCCGTTACAGTCACTGATTGCTTACTAGGGTAACACTGTTTTTTTACTTGCTGTACTTTATAATATGACGGATAAATGTCAGTTGCACCCTCTCGGATGGTAGTCTCTCTCAGCGTCATATATTGCCACTTTGACAATTTCAGCGAAAGAAGCAATCCTAGTGCTTTTTCTGGAGTAAAGATAACTTTTTTAACTGGTTTGTTAATCATTTCGTTAAATTTTGTTGCTGCTTCTGGATTCTTCAACATATATTCGATAACAGATGCGATATCTTCACGACCTTCTTCCTTTAAAAGAACTGCAGCGGAATATGCCAATTCATTTGGATTTTCATTTTTGTGATCATCAGACCTTCTCTTCTTTTGTTTGCTTCCAAGATCTTCAAATGCTTTCCTTGATGTTTTTGTCATTGTCCCAATAGATGATGTCGATGGTCCTGGACAGATTGAAAGTGCACTAGGTCCTGGCTGTTCTTCTTCACTGGATTGTGGCATGACCATACTGATTGGCACGCAACTTGGCCAATCGACATTAGACTGAAGCCAATTTTCGTACTGCTTTCTGAATGTATCCAGAATGCGGTGAGATTTCTGCCATCTTTGTGATGCAGCACGTGTGAATCTTCGACAAAATTCCTTAAGTGTCACCCGATCTTCGTCCGAAATGCTATCACCAAGTCGATTTACAACTGCACTAAACAATACTTCATAATCGAATGAAGTACCTTCCCTTCTCAGCACAACAAACAAGTCTAAATTGGTACGCAGACTTTCCATTTTAAATATTTCACAGTTCGGGATTACGATTTAATGTTAACAGCACAAAAGTTTGAAATAAACTGAATTATGTGTTAAAAATATTGTTCATTTATAGTTGTTATAGGACTGATTTTAAATAATTAGCAAATTGACGATTTCTTAATTACTCTCTTTAATAATAGTTAATTAGTGCTCATATCTTTACTTCTTTATTATTACTAGAATTCATTCCTAATTAGCCAATCACTTTTCAGAATAACCTACCTAATTACCTAATCACTTTTCAGAATAAAATAACAATAACAATTTTTTTTGGTATGTTCTATTAGAAAATATAATTGTTTACTTAGTTAATATCACTTATTCACACCAGAAAGGTAATAAAATGTAATTAGTACTTAGTGTTTAAAAAACTCAATGCAATAAAATTAAATAAAAAAAGGATCACACATATCGATTTTTAAAAAAAATTCTGCAGAAGTAACCGTTGTATGTGATATGTCAAAAAATTACAAATAATTAGTAGTAACACTCCCTAGAAGGATATTACGGTTTGACTTGCAGGTCCGTAGAAAATCGGATTTTTCAAGAAAGCTCCATACAATTTTTTCTCGAAAACAATATAAATCATTCGCATAAATGCCCAATTACTTTTTTTTACATATGTAGGCTTAGTTACTGTAAACAAA
This sequence comes from Ochlodes sylvanus, assembly GCA_905404295.2. Classification (NCBI taxonomy): domain Eukaryota; kingdom Metazoa; phylum Arthropoda; class Insecta; order Lepidoptera; family Hesperiidae; genus Ochlodes; species Ochlodes sylvanus. Next base: position 3,047,814 of record FR990147.1, read on the forward strand.
AGCCATATCCAACAAAAACAGCGATATTTATGAATTAACATTCCTATGTCTATGAAAGCTGATTTTCGTCCCACTGTGCGTCGGTACCGGTGACCGGTGGGATGTTAACTACATAAGTAACATAAGGATGGATAGGTACTCGCCGTACGTCGGGTTGTGCGATGGAGAAACGGGGATGCGGGAATGAAATCGTGCTGTTCCTGAGTACTTACCAACTCAAAATAATTAGGTACTTAAGTACCTACACTTAAAAGTAATCTTGTATACATCTTGTATAGAAAACTTTATGACATTACAAAAAAGCTGAATCTAATGACGAATACAAAACTTCTTAGTTCTGTATTTAAAATTATTGGCATAATGTAAATTGCATCAAGTTTGATTTAATCGATCACTTTTTGTTTTACATAATCGAGTCAAAAATATGAATATTCATATGAGAAATTTACGATTACGACTATTTATCACTCCTCATAAGCATACAATATCGTAGTTTGTTTTAAAACGTTTTAATTCCATGTTTCACACGGAGGGGAGTTAATAACCTCGTAAAACCTACAAGCTGCGTGTATTTTTTAGTTTTTTACGCCCGCAGAGAACTTCAGTTTGTACTTAAGTACTCCTGATAAAATCAAGTAAACAGCATATTCACAGGGTTTTACGGAACAGCACTGGTTGGCTTTTAAAACAAAGTAACTTTAAAAGTTTTGTATACCTGAAGTATTGGATGTTTATAGTGAGAAAATGTTCTATTTTAAGGCGTATGGAGAGATGTTATAAATATTCTGGTGTGGAAAGGACGAGATCGAATAAAAAATATGTCATATTATTCTTGATATCAGCTAGATTTAGATTGTAATATAGGACATTATATCGAACTTTGAAATAAAAAAACCTTTTTGAATATAACATGTAATGCAATATTTCTTACGTCAGTAAGAAAAATAAAAAATCTTTTTCAAACCCGTTTTGTCCTTACATAACATATTACTAATCTACTTGGAATTAGATGCGTGGATAAATGTATTAATATATTTATGTATTCTGTTATTTAGATATCATAAAAAAATCTTTTCTTTCTCAATGAAGCCGTTACACGCCTTTTATATTATTAAAAAAGATAACGAGCCACGATATTCTTAAAAAATAAAACCACGCGCCATCGCACACCCACCACATTCATATGGTCTGAGTCATTTATTTATATTTGTACTGTACTGAGTACTCGGTTCGTAGAACGAATATCTTACCCGATTTTATTAAGGGCTAGCAATCGCCTTTCATAGACAAACTGCAGACAAACAGAATAATTACTTAGTTATCTATACAAATAAATAAAATTGGAGTGTCTGTTTGTAATATAATATACATAGATGTATACACGGTACATAATTATACCAAAATAACATTTTTTACAATTTTTGTCTGTCTGTCTGTTTGTTTGAGCTAATCTTTGGAACGGCTGGACCGATTTTGACGGGACTTTCACTGGCACATTGCTGATGTCATAAGGAGTAACTTACGCTACTTTTATTTTAGATTTTTTTTTAATTCCCGCGCGGACGAAATCGCGGGCACCGCTCGTTTCTGAATAAACTAAAACATGATGAACTCCGCAAATGAAAGCCAGCCTTTTTTATTTGTTTTTTATTTATTTATTAGACGGTTTAAATAAATTCCTATCCGAGTGTCCCTGACATATTCTATTCTTCCTAGTAAACACTTACATAACATGTAATTAAAGTACTTGGTACAAGACGGGTTTATAATGACAACCAATATGTTGAATCATACAGTCATTAAAATAATAATGATACAGTATTATGACGTATCATTATCCGAAATGACATTGGCTACAATCGAGGCAATCTACCTTTACAAGATATTTTTATTTTTCCACTACTTTGTCAGCACTGTGTGAAATATTAGTTTTCCTTTGTAAATTTGATAAAAAACGAAGTAGATACCTATACCAAATAGAAGATCTCTAAATATATGCTGTGATTTCTTACTGATACCGTAACTAACATTTGAACAGATATTTTCCAAGTCAAAATTATACCTAATTTTGGTCTCTACATTTATAAGGGCAGTGATAGACTTTGTGTGGTTGAACGGTGGACTCTCGAACCCGGGGGCCCGAGTTCCGCCCTAATCAATTTCATTTCATATTGCAATTACATTAATTATGTGTACCTATATAAGAATATAAGTATCATTTGGAGCATGATTAAGCCTGTACCCCTCACAATGTGAGAGAAGACCCGTGTCCACCAAATTTAAATATTTAATGTTACCTAATTTCTAATTTTAAGGGTTGACTGGTAGAGAATGCCATTAGGAATTAAGTCCGCCCATTGTAATTCCTAGCTTTAGGTTTTTCAATAAAGAGTGAAATAAATAAATAACTAAATTCCCTGTCTTTACCTTATTAATCTTAGATACAGTAGGACACAAGCAGACAGTTGCTGTCACATACAAAGAACATAATTGCGACGCAACGGATAACTCGGCGTACAAATCGTTGAACCTACTTAGCCACACTTGAACAATCGTTACTCAAGTGTTCTGCACCTCCACATGTTCCAAACACAACGCACCAGCCAGCTGCCAGGTGTACTGCCTATAGTGATGTTCGATAAAAGTAAACACGACTAAGTACACGATACTATTATTTCGATATTGAGTACTTTTAGCACCGAATCACTTTCGATATTTTATGTCATATAGCTGCAACAATTCGGGGAGACAATGTACCTACGATGGTATAAGCCTGAGACATGGCTGCAACCACCCTCTCTCCAACTAAAGATAAGTACATGAACTAGGAATAAATACATTTATTTTCAATTCGTCAGTCTAAAATTAAAATTGAAATGTCATTGACATTTCAAAAAAATAAAGGAATAAAGTAGTATAGGTACATTACATATACCAACATGCATACCAGCACATCGTCAATTAAGTTGTTTTTTGCTCTTTCAATGTTCGTAATTTATTTTTAAAAATAAGTGTCGATACATTTAAATTATACCTATTACTCATGTATGAGTAAGTATCGATTCGATGGTATCGAAAATACAGTAGCCACTGACCTAACTTAACCTACTTTTTTTACACTTTCAATGTAAGTCCTATTTCATGTCCTATTTCATGATACTAAATTTAATTGTTTACATAAAGATATTGTTTATTGTAATTTTATTGAGTAGGTAAGAATCGATTTGGCGGTATCGGAACATCAGTAGTCGACCTGGATAGCTAGCGTAGTCCCCGTTCCGTCGGTTTACTCAATCGCGAACACTGCGTGGACCAGATTCCATGACACACTCACACACATACACACACACACCACTAGCACGCTGCGTGTTCAATGAAAATGCCTTTATCTTGACGTAACTGTTGTAACAGCTTGAACGTTAAACTACTTTACTTAATGCTGTTTAGTTGTGGGAAATGTTAACTAAGTATTTAGAATTTAGGTGCTTAGTAAGTTACTAAGTTACTTACGTAATGCTGTGTAGCATGTCAAGATGTGTAATTTTAAGTCATGAGCTCAAATGTATAAATATTCGACTCAAATATCTAAATTACTCAATATTTTGTTACAAAAATCTGAATAGTGTTTTTTATAACTGTCAATGGTTGCAACCGTCCCACTTGATTGTATGTGGCAATAAATTAAAAAAAAAAGTAAACTTTATTCGCCAAACAATTTCTTACATACAAACCTATGTATTGTTTAACTTTGTAAAACGTAAAGAAATAGCGGGAAGCAAACAAATAGTGCTGTTTCAGTAATCAGATGCTGTGTTTATTTACAAGAAAAGTGTTGAATATTGAATAAAAAATTAAGTTCTAATTTTGTGTTTAACTTGCTAGTGATTAGAAAAAGAAAAAATAAAAAGATATAATTTATTTAAAAAAACTACAAAAACCATTATTACATTTTATAAAATATCCATGAGGATTTTTCAAGTCGTTATAATATAAAGGGGCAAGTATTATAAGCGCTCTTAGTATGAGAGCAGAGAGTAAGCTTTAAAATACTGTTATGTTAGAAAAAGTTATATTACCGGAATCATTTTAAAATACGCGATCCCGTATACTAATACCGCGGTATGAAATAATACGGGCAATGTGTGACCTCTGCAAATTACAGCGGGACGCATCATTCACTGTGACAGACAGATGACACAAACAGTTGTTTAATAACGTGACGAACGGGTGTTCTGAAGTAAGTAATCATTTTGATTGGAGTTCGCTGGGATCTATAGGTGTAGGTAACCCCTCCAGTTTAATTCCGATACTCATTTTATTTTCTCTCATTTAATTCTCTTTTTTTGAAAAACCTAAAGCTAGGTTTTACGATGAGCGGACCGAATGCCTAATGCCTGATTATGTGAGACAATTTTATTGTGTGACTATTTTTCCAAGTCATAGGTATATACCTACGGAATAACATTTAACTAGTATCTAAAAATCAAGTAAATTTATATCTTAGATACTTACGTGTGGAATGAAAGATCATAATCATGGGACACTGAAATATTTTAAATTCTCAAAAAGACGATTAAATGCTCAAAAGGACGAAGAAAGAAATAAGCTGCCCATACCCATGATCTAATTTAAGTAGTCAATAATTTGATCCATCGCATGTACATAATAAGTAACGTAATAACTCCCAAGTTAGACGATTAGTTCTCTAAAAACAATTAACTGCAGAACTAGTGTACCTACGAATCGAGTAAAAATCCTTGAGGTACAAGAGCTGAGACAATGGAAGTTAAGTGACCTAGCCGACCGACCATCCGCTTACCATCACGCCATGATCGAGTACGACCTGATGCCGGACAATGGTATATAATGGAACACTCATTACGACTAATGCTGAATGGCTTCAAGCTATTACCGGGTTATTACAGGGGGTCTCTCCTTATTATTACGAAGATTGATAGCTTCTAATGTACCAAGAATAGGCCAGCTAAGCGCCACAGGTTTTTATGTAAACAATAATATAAGATTATTTGAATTTAATTATCACTTGCTTCGGTGAAGGAAAACATCGTGAGAAAAGCTACTCGTCTTGAGAGTTATTTATAACAAGCCTATACCCGCGGCTTCGCCCGCCAAAAATCCCTAAAGATATAACAGTTGATAAAATCAGAGAACTTTCGTATTAAGTTTGCCCCCCCCCCCCTTTTTACCTCCTTAAGGGATGGTTTTCGAAAAAAAAATTTAAACATGTTTCATAACTTTCAATGAAATACCTTCAAACTGAATTTTATTGAAATACCCTCAAAAACGGCAAAGTTTCATAGTAACTTTGCACCCCCGTTTTACCCCCTTAGGGGGTAAATTTTCAAAAATCCTTTCTTAGTGCTCCCCTACGTTATAAAAGGAACCCCCGTGCAAAATTTCAAGTTTCTAACCCTTATAGTTTAGGCCCTGCGTTGATATGTCAGTCAGTCAATCAGTCAGCTTCTCCTTTTATATATATAGAAGATGTTCTCAAAGGGGTGTGAAGTCCGCCAATGCGTACGAGGCCAGCGTGGTGGACTATGGCCTGTACCCCTCACCCTCACATTGTGGGAGGAGACCCGTGCCCAGCAGTGGGACAGGTATGGGTTGCGATGATGATGATGATGACACACTCAGAACCCCACATTAGGATTCCCTGTGTCGTAGGTGCCATGGACTACACACAAGACAAGAACACACACCCAGACCGAGAACAGAAATTTAAACTCACAGTTCAACATTCCTACTTAAGTAGTACCTTCCTAATTTAAAAATGTCTTCCAAAATTTGCGTTAGTTTACATGCATAAATAACATAGCTCGTTGATGTCTTTTATACGGAGAAGGTATTCTATTCTACGTAAAAATATCAAAATGAATAGATAGGTCACTATGTACATACATTTAATGATAATAATAATCCAGTAAATAATTATAAATCTAGTGATTCATATAAAACAGGAAAAATCAGAGTTTTCTGACATTTTCACAACCAATAGATAACTTTTATGACCGATAATTCATAGAATTTTTTTAAAAGGAAAAATTTTAGTATTCCATAGTTTTGAGTCATTAGAGACTGCGCTAACACGAATTCCAAGAATAAAAATGTCGAGGTCAAAATCCCCATAGTACACTGTAAATCTTTTAAATCTTTGAACACTTAGAATACATACATTTTGGAGGTCAAATTAAAAGGTTCGTGTTATATTGCCTCGCACTGGTACCTTAACTAAAACATTTCGCAACACAACTAGTTTAAATTTGCACAACTTACTACACCAAAGTCGAAGAAAAACATTCACAAACCTTCGCCTGCCTGTAATGTTAATTCCTTTAGAAGCTCATATTTTCAGATTAATTATTTTTACACACAAAACCGATTACATTGTATATCTTTTGTCACTGTTCATTGATAAAAAAACATTCAAACAGCTGTTTCAGAACGTAAACAAAACTTTTAAAAAGGAACGCGCGCGCTTCCGCGGACTCCCGCCGCAATACTGACACGTGATTGGTTCTTGAACTCGAAGCGCGGGAGTGCACATGTCAATATGACGTATTTGATTAGAAACAGGTTCTGTGCGGCCAGTATGTAAATAATTATGGCGCAATATCAAAATTATAATTTACTTAAGTGTTGCGATTTAAATGAATTTCCTATGATTTAATTAGAGCGACTAGTGCAATTTGCGCTCGCAAATTTTGCAATAACCAGATTTACCAGCAGATTAGTAACAAGACAGAGAAGTTAATGATAGCAGACTGGTTTTTAGTAACACAATCAATCAATCTTTCCGTAAAAAATGGGTTTACGATATATAAATCATGTCTGAAATCCATCACTTAAATTATGTTTAACAGGTAATAGATAGTTTGCACGACTGGTTTAAAAATTCAAAGGTAATAAAAGCCTACTTAAAAATTGGACTTATATTAAGAATAAAAAAAAATGTTCTCGCAGAACAAATTCTTAACATTGACCTCCGGTAGTACGTAGTACTTATTTTGTGCCGGTAGCCTAGTTAGTAGTGACCCTGTCTGTTTAGGGTCCCGGGTTCGATTCTCGCAGTTATTCATGGACGCTAGTGCTGTGTTATGTGTGTTGTCCATACCACCCGCAACACAGGGAATCTTAGTGCGGGGGTTTGAGTGCGCTAGCATTTATTTATGTTTAATTATTACCTAAGCGAAAATATGAAGTTTAAGATAAACAAAAAGAAATGCTTCTAAATTTGTATTTATTTGGATGGATAATAAATAACGGCTGTTGCTCATCATACGTCTAGTTGTACGAATAAAAAAAATATTAATACGATTGTCGGATTAATTAATTAATTTAATAGACACTTCGATAATTAACAATCCAAGTTGTAGTTGAAAAAAAATAATAATAATCAATAGAATAACAGAACGACAGACGATACGATGTCATAGTCGCAGCTCGCAGACAGCGTGTGACTCACTGATTTGAATATTAACCAGTTATTCATCATCCACTATGGGGGCCTTTGAGTTTGAATACGACAATAATTCTAACGGGAATAGCTAGGAAGAGTTTTAGGTATTAGTCACCCGGGTCCAAGTCGGCTAATTTGTAAATGCTTCAATTGCGTCGTGTCAGAATAGTTGACACATTTGGTATACGAACTTTGCCGAACGAAGCAGACCTGGAGCGCAGCAGGTTCTTCGCTGTATGCCCGCTTTAGACCACCCCCTCGGGCGAAGCGAGCATTTCCAAGGGTTTCGTATTTGGACCCTACTTATATATTCTTGATACTTAATCATCTAATAGATATATACTTAAGCATCTAATAGCAATAAAAGTTTTACTTCTCTATGTTATAATATACGTTTTTCTCTTACTTAAAATGAAGGTGCCCGTTTTATCCCCCCTTTCCCTATTTAATGAAATGGTAACAATGACTGACAGATACGCATCGCACAGCCTCAATCAGTGGACCTAGAAACTTTATATAGGAGTTCCATAAATAGTCAGAGCTATGAGGATCAATAAAACCCTATTGTTGGTAAGTCATTCTGTAGAGGGGTACCTACAAATTTACATGCGTTTCAAAATAAATTGCGTCTGATTTAATTGAAATTGGAATTTAATTTTTTAAATTACATTACTGAAAAACGTGTCATAGATTTTTTAATTTACGCCCTAGCCGATAAAATAGGAGAAAAAGTTTCCGCGTACGAAGACGCAGACACCAGTTAAATTAATAGTACTTACTAAGTATTCGTTTTGGTACTTAAGTCATCATTATCATCATCGCAATTCAATTCATAACTGTCCCACTGCTGGGCACGAGTCTCCTTTCACAATGTGAGGGGTACAGGCCATAGTCCACCACTCTGCCGCGCTGGCCAAGTGCGGATTGGCGGACAATCATTCATAAGTAAAAGAAAGTGTATCATGGGTATCATTATGACGCAAAACACGTTTTATGGTCAGTAATTATAATAACATTAGTTGTTACTAATTACTATCATTGCCAGTAATTACCATGAGAAGTCACTCAATTTAAGTACAGGGCTTTGCATATTACGGGATAGGTACCTACTATCAAAATGTAAATTATCCGAGCTGCAGACGTTAACATGACAGTTAACAGCAGTAAGTAAGTAGTTACATGTTTTTACTTTCTTTTTTATTTCTACCACGTACATAAGTACCATTAGATTAGTTTGAAGTTTTAAAAATGTCCAATAAACAATTTTATTACCATCATCGTGAAAAACAAAATACGTATATGTACTACTAGGTGGGTTGAGGGCCAAAGGGTATTTTTATCTACAAACGGCTTAGTTCAGCTTGCTTATAAAAGTGGGATACGATCATACGAGGCATGGCCTAGGATTTCAATATCTATTAAAATAACTAGAAAATGATTCGTCATCACAATTCATGTGAGACTGTCCCACTGCTGGGCACGGGTCTCGTCTCACAATGTGAGGGATACAGGATATTACGCTGGGCAAGTGCGGATTTGCAGACTTCACACACCTATGAGAGTATTTTGGAAAATTCTCATTGGCTATCTTAAGTCCATAAAAAACTAAGGAAGCGACGACCGTAGGATTACATTACATTCTGCTTCTCTGAGTATTACTTCATCCGCATTTTGTGCGAAGGTAATGTTTTCCTACACTACAAATACTGTGACTCAGTAGTTTTCCCACGTCCTAAGACAATGCACTATCTGTCTCTGTTCATTTTGTAATGGTGGAAGGAGCCAGAGCTACAGACATAACAATTGCATTGATGATTCGCCCTGGCAAAGCCTTGAGCTCCCAAAATGGTAATGTTTTAAAGAAAACATCCATCACTTCCTTTGTACTTGAGTTTTAACCATGCGACCCACTTACAAGTTGCAGGTCGTCTGTCGACATCAAACGTCATTAATTCTTGTCAAGGATTTAGTTAAGTTACACATTGGTACATAATTAATAGTAGGTATAGTTAAGTACCTAACTACGTATAGGTATTTACCTTAATGACAACCTGCAACTTCCTATAGTTTAAAGTTTTTTTTTAAAGGTTTATTTAATTATAAGGATAAATAATTGTTTTATGATTGTATAAAGATATTTGCGTATTTTTCAAGTATTTTAGATGAAAAAACTGTTTTTATCTTTAGGTAATCACCATGATAACAAATCATCGCAACGCATAACGCGGAATACCAACAACTTTGAGAACTTTAGGACATGTTTTCCTTCAATGAAGCAAGTGAGTAGATATTAAATACGCACATATTTTTAACATGAATAGTTCGTGCAGGATACCCTGCAACCCTGTTGAGGAGTTCTTTGTGTTCTATACACACGTGTGCAATAATCCCATCCAAGCCCTATTAACTTCTTGTATCATTGATCGTGAGTCAACGCTCGTAGGAGACAGGTGCGCATCTTACGGTCTGTGGACGTGAAAATATTCACCCACTGCCTCCGCGGGTTAAGGCTGCCGAGGAACCATTGTTTAGCTGTCTATCATTTATGTTCCACTATAATAAAAGTGGGACACATCTGCTTGTACAGCGAATAATCCGTGAATATAAGGTTTAAAATCTTTATTTTTCATTAAGATCTAAACCTACAAAAAAAACTTTGTATAGATAGGTTTTTCGAAAAAAACTTAATAGTTATTATCAGATGGTATGTAATTATTTAATATCAAGTAAGACAATGGTTACCAAATGTTTGTTACTACATAAAAAATCTTGTACCTAAAATATCAGTAAGGGTAAGCCTGCATTGTGGAATCTCACCATGCTATTTTTTGCGGTACATGACACGCGTTCCTACTAATTCAATCCCAAACTACATGCACGGTGAATAAACTATTATTTTTTTAGTTTCTACCCCGTTCTTCCTACACACAGGCTACGAGTATTTTAATAGCACTGCGGCCCGTTGGTCTTTGGCAAAACAGATTTTTGTAACTTATGGAAATTGTATGAATTAAGTACTTGCGGAAAAAACGCGCGAAAATAATCCAGACTCTTTATGACCATATCTAAAGGAAACAGTAGGACGAAAATTTGAGTCTGTAAACGGTTATTTTACGTACATACCTACATCATTTAATACATTATACTTAACTATATAAAATCACTAAAACTCAGACGCAGTTGCGTGTGTTCCCTAGTTTCACTTTAATCAAACAATTAATCTAACGTGGGAGTGATTACTCGTAGTCATGTGAAGGCAGCGTCCGTGATACTGCCTACTAGTGGTTTAACCTCTCATTCTTTAACCCTGATTGGAAATCACGCAAGCGAAAGATTAAACAAAATTAAAAAAGGTAGGTACTAGGTATCTATTATTTATAATAATATACCTAGTCTTTCATTCAGATAAGCTTGACCTGATAACATTATTCTGAATGTATCGACGACCCCGTAGCCTAGTTGGTAGTGACCCTACCTGCAAAACGAGGTGTCCGAGTTCGATTCCTGGCCGGGGCAGATATTTGTGACAGATATTTTGTTCTCGGGTCGTGTGTGTTAGTGATGTGCAATTTTGTTATTCATGCCACCCGCGACACACAGGGAATCCTAGTGCGGGGGTATTCAGAGTGTTTCGTTTATTTACTAGACTTTACACATCTTTCGCATAATACTTATTTATAGCTATTACTACACTTGTAAAATTCCATTCATTTTCTAGTCCAATCCGACCTCCCCAGCTCGTGATGCATCCTGCTGAACAACGAACGGAGGTGTTACTGATTTTCAAGACCGACGGGGCCCATAACTTTATCATTCGGTTGCTATTTGTCCCCTATTTACACAAACACAATTGAAATTAATTAATGTTTTTACGATGTGAACTTTGGCAAATCGTTCCCCAAACAAAATAGAAAAGAAATACTGTAATTAATAATCACGACAAGTACGAGGTATATAATCGTAACTGCAAGTATAATGTACTTAATACGTGGTAACCAAATATGGCGTTGTTTACGGCGGGCATTCAGTACTTCCTCTTGACCTTATACTATGTTACTGCTTAGAAATATTATTATTATGTAATGTTTAAGGAAAATTAAAATATTAATATTAAATTATTAATATTACCTATACCTTTGTGATTAATGTTTTTTTTTCTCATACATATTTAGAATTTTCCATTTAAATGTTCCTGACAGTTAAATTTTTTTCATTTCGCGATAGTGCTAAAATTCCGGATATATTAGCGAAATTCCTGTCATTTCGTAAAACTGAACGCAAAAGATTTCGCACGAATCGCACACAAATCTTCATGCTATTCTCTTTTTTTCTCTGCCTCAATTTCATTCTACCTTACTTTGAAGACATGATGTTACTTCATATTACATATAAATGTATGTTAATATGTATTACAAAATTAAATCTTACTTGCAAGGGCTATTCTCTACCATCTTTAATTCAGTCATTACTTCTATGCAAATGCTACCTTAGAGTAACTTACAGGGAAGCTTCAGGTAAAAAAATTAAAACGCCATATTCTACACATACGAACATATTTAATCATAACATACATACATATTCTATATCAGAAAATACCATTGAATAACAAATTGGAAATCAGAGTAAGTTCACATTGAAATTTAACAATATTCCGATTGACTACAGCGAATACGTATTTAACAGTTCTCTTATGAAGTTATGTTAAATTGAAAAGTTATTGCTTTATAGATAATAATTTTATTTTTGTATACATTATTAGAAGATAAAAAAAAATTGATATATTGGTGTCAGTGTTTTTAAGGATTGATAAATGTCTGAATGTCAACGTATAATGAGAACTTATAATAATTTTGATGATTTTGCCATTCTTGTAGATCAAGTATCACTGACTGTCATGTATTGACTGACTACGTGGTCTGTGACTGACTATTACGTATCACTGAATCACAAATTATAATTTTAGATATCCAGCCTCCACTAAAGGCTATATTTCACCGGAACACCATGGCGGCGCGATCAGTTGCGCCACCGTGGTGTCCGTAAGCTGGCGGCCGAGTGAGTGAGACACCATGTAGCGCTATAGTAATTAGTGGTGGCGCGACCAGCGTGGCGGCGCAACCAGTAACATTCTGTGCACGTGTCCGAGTTGGTCGCGCCGCCAAATTGGTTACGCAACCAAACGGACACCAGGTGAGTAACTCTCTATAGAGCTGTATACATTTTATTGGTAGCAGCGACTGGTTGCGCCGCCATGGTGTCCCGGTGAAATATAGCCCTTATAGTTTAAAAGGCATGTGTACATTTTTGAACGTTTACTAACTGGACTATTACTAACAATAATTAACAGGACTAACATTCACTAACAGTCCCTGTCCCAGTCCTCATACTTAAAAACTAACCAACTAATGTTCTAACACCGTCACCTAACCGGACTAACTATCCCAGTCCTCATATGAGTCTTGTTCTAAGTCGGTCAGTTGTCATGGGCGGCAGCGGAAGGTGGTGCTGTATGCTCGTTTGCTACCTTAAATCAATAAAAACTATACTTACATAAGCATTTTTAGATCGAATCTGACTTAGATCCACGTGTGTAAAATGTTGAGATTAATATCTTAATTGTAGATGATGGATACGAAAAAATTAAAATCTCTGGGTATTGTGCAATATTAAAATTACACTGCCTTTCTATTTACTACATATGATGTAAGAGTGATTTTCTATTTTCTTGATAAATTAATTAACAACTAACCTTAAAATGCTCTCGAGAGAAACGTACATGATATGTTCTTTATTTCACATGCACTTTTGTTGCCGCGAAGTTACCGCGCCTTTACCGCGAAGCAAGATCAGACGCGTTTAAGAGAAATAAAATTTACCATCAATAAAATCTGTATATCATTCATATGTATGTATGCCTGTGCATATACTGTGATTTATTTTGTTAACAAATGTAATTACAGTAATAATGATATGGTGTACAATGTTCATAAAACGGTTTCATGACATATATATAGACATGAACTACTCGTACAAATCAATCACCAAAACAATTTGAATTATTTGAGTATTAACGACAAAACATAAAAATCAATCAGAGAACTATTAACTACGCATCGCTTACTATTAAATGTAAAAACCGTATAATAATAAAAAACTGCAACCTGTATTAAAATAGCTATTATCTCTTACACACAAGCGATTCAAAGCAAAGGGATGTCCATTAATTTATATTTTGTTACAAATATAAAACTCGAATAAATCATGTGTATCCATTAAACGCCATACGACGTTTAATAAACTACGATGCCAATATATAATAGAATCGATAGAGAGACATAACATTGAACACTACGTTATAATAAATGTAGCGTACATACACGACTTAACCATACTAACTATGCAAAGTGTTTGATAAACAGGATAACTAATCAAAAAACGGCGTAAACAAACACTTTAAGATCTTCAAACAAAAATAAACTCTCAAAATATTCTCCACAAGACGGTCCATATAACATTGTTAAGGTTTTAAAATATATTAACAGATTTTCTTAAATAAACAACAACGTGGTCTCATAACACGCTTCGATAATAGCTGATGACCGCCACACAGCATTCCTGCACATTCCCTTTATAACTATAGATGGATAAGTACATCTTTTGGTCTAGCCTAGGTCTAGTTGCCTAGCGAATTCGGTTTAGCGTTAACAAACAGAACAAATACGTCAAACTAGCGTTGAAATGTTCATTTGATACAGTATACCTATTCATTTAACTACTTTTATCGTTTTTAAGTTTACAATGACAAAAATTGTATAAATTTTATAACTATTATTTAAATTCAACGCTAGTCTTTACACATAGTATTCTTTACCTTTAAATGCAAACTGAAAAGGCATATTATAAATACATTGAATAAGAATGCGGGTAAATATTCAGCACAGTAGAACTATTGACACTTTCATCAATTTGATATGTAGTAAACTATCGTAAATGGACTATGTACCGTGGAAGGTATAGTGCAATATTTAAATCGAAGTAATAAATAAAAATATGGTAATCGACATTTATTTAAAGTAAAATTTTAACTGTGTACGATTTTGACAAGATGTAATTTGATAATTTGATGATGATGATAATAATAATAATAATAATCCCAATTCTAAATTGGTTCATGATTACTGTCGATCACCAGGGTTTTATGGTCTAATAATGTTTATAACACATTTTAATCGCCAAACCGAATTCAAGTGGTTTCACAGCCTTTTGAAAAGTCTAGGTGGTTTTATAATACAATCTCTGCCCCATTTTTAACAACACAATTACGTAAAAGTATGTTAGTTCACGTTCTTTGGCGATGTTACATCTAATCTAAAACATACTTTTACATTCAGATTCAACAAATGAGATTGCACGAATAAGCCGATATGAAATACCTATTGACACAATTTTTCAGCGTTTGAAGCTGACGATTTCACATCGCTTTGATATGCAGTTTAAAATATATATCGAAATCGATAATAACCCAACATTAACGAACACTAACGGTTGTTATCATAAAATTTCCACATTTCACACCAACACAAAAGTCGATCAGAATCTAAAAGCATAACCAACTGATGTGGTTTATAAATGATATAATGTTATCACTAAAGATACAGCTGTAAATATTTATGAAACTTTACGTTTAAGTTTTCGTATCGGCATTTATACAAGATCCTCATATAATGTTTTTCTTTGTGTTAAAAAGATTCTGTTTGACTTTTTTCTCTCGAGACATCATTAAAAATATGACGTTTAAGTAATTCACACAATTCATCATGTAGGTATCATCGAATCCGATATATTCTTAGTTTAATTTACATAGTATACAACACAACACAATATCATCAATACATAGGACAGAGATATGATGATAGTATTAAAATAAGAGGCGGGAATTAAACCGATGTTCAGTTGTTAATATTCTTATAATACGATGTCATTTGTATTTATTATCACATTTTAATACATAATATGTCACACATGTAAGTCGACAGCGCAAACAAATGTTCATACCATTTAATAACTTCCAAATTTATAATACACCTTTATCCTTCGATGTACCCGCGTAAACTATTGTATGTTTCTGTAACTATCTATCGAACTTCACTTGGAATTTCGTTTGATCATCTATTAAATATCTGCTGTTGGATGGTGTTATATAGGATTTTAACAGGATGGTGTACAATTTCCGCCTCCATTGGATTTCAACAAAACCATGAATAGTCATAAAAAATCCTATTAAATTAAAATATGCTATGAAATCTCACATTATTACTGTACATAGTTAAGCTAGAGTACACGAATACATACAATAGTTTACTTCGAAACTGTCGAATTTCTCTTAATGAGTTTTATATAGAATTTTGTTTTGTTTATTAACTGTTCGGTTGCGCTCTCAACATGATATTTTTAGATCTTATAATTATTTTGTAACATAATGCTGCTTTGATCTTAGCCTCTTCTATTTATTCTCAGTCTCAGGGAATGTTTGTTGGTTAGTCTCTTCGTTACCTTACAAAATATGTTCATCACGTCGAACGTTTATAAATGTCATAAAAAATATTTGAAGGAAATTATCAATTTGCTCTTGAACAATTATAGTGAGTAATTTTTAACATTAAAAGAGTACTTAGTACTATAAACCTATTTGAAGCGTTTTTTTTTTATTTTTTTTATCATTTTTTAATTTTTTTATTTATATTTGCCCTACAGTAAAATATCTATTCGATTATACTTTATAGCACAAATCGATATATTCAAAATCGACGATAAATGATCAATTTGTCTAATAAAAATCTTGTTTATGTTTGTACATATAGTCAAGGCATGTTTAAGTTATTTGCTTTAGTTTCAAAAAGATCACATTGTTTGTGTGTGTCTACAATATGTTGTGAATTGTTTAGACACAATCGCATTTTATATTTTATATACTTTATAGAACTATAGGTTTAGGATACATAGTCAGTGGCATAAACGATTAAACATATAATGGGTGATTATAATAAACACCCACTAATCTTTTTTGGTCTTATCATGGATGTATATTTCACATATTAATAGATCTAGCCTAAGCATGGTCACCTAACAATGCGCGTTAAACAGTCTCACATACGTTTGTTTTCGTCGTTCAGTATTAAAATTAACTTAAGTTATATTCTTTCTATAACTAGATTAATATTTGTTATGTATAACATTTGGGCACAAAATAAATTTAAACCACTGACTGTAGAACCTTTTGATATAAAAGCCACTTTATATTTCAGTGCGTGATCTCAGTCTATACATATATTTCAAATGCAATAGATTTACGCAGGGGACGGACTATGTATCATTTGCTACGTGAAATTATTGCTGAATCTACTAAATACTGTACAATACAATATCGTGCCGATTTTGATATCACAATACATTTATAGACAAGCAGTGACAACATTATTTTGAAATAAATACCAGACATCACAAAATCACATAAACAAAGTAACGACGCGTGACCAAACTGACAAAATGTCACGTTATCGGTTTCTATAATCTATTTATTATTCATATTTCGTTTAGTATTACCAATTTCAGTTATACAAGTAGATCGGCGTATAAACGACTTTGTTTATTGAAAAACAAACGCAGTTACACTACTTTACTGTGATCTGCTATCGCCAGTAAAGAATTTACTTCAAACTTATATTATAGATTATATAAAAAACGGTATTGTCAACGATTTTATGTTAACATTGTCTATGACAGCCATACTATAGGTATATAAATCTTTAAATGTTTCAGCTCTTGTCCTGTACAGTCGCCTTTATCGTACGGTTCACAAAATCCATATAAATGTGATGTTTTTAACAAACAACAGGCAACAAATTGTAAAATATCCGACCACTACTTGTCTATCAATGTATAGTGTCGGTGTTTCTTTCGTCTCGACATACCGAGACTGATTCGATCGCGCTCTAAAAGCGTCGTTGAACAAGGTTAACTAATAAAAGATGTACGTACACAATAATACATCTATTTTAGTTGGCATGTCCAATTATCGACTGTAACAATAAATGCTGTCGTGCTCCCTCGCACTCAATGCACTAACGCCTCTAATCTCGATACCCATTGGTTCTTAACGTTACCGTACTATCTATTTAACGACATCGAAAAAGAACTAGATTTTTCACGGTAGTGGCACTTGTACCGTATTACATACGGTGTAAGGAGATTGTTTCTTAAAGCTACAGAGTTGGGCGCTATCCGTAAATTACGTCACACGAACTTTATGGTTTTTTGAGCCTCCCCACCCATTCTTGTCACACGTGGTCATATATGTGTGACTCCCCCTCCCCAGGTGTGACATCACATATTTATTTTTTAATTTTCAAATTAAATTTATTTTATTAAAACAGCACTTCCTCGATTGTTTAGGTAATAAAGTACGCATATATTTCTATTTAAAAATATTTTTTCACGCAACAACAAACCAAATTATTTTAAAATTTCACAAAACAACGAACCAAATAAACGCTACGAATTATAATAGCAAAGTTGTGATAGCGATTGAGTTTGAGAATGTTTAGAGTTTAGCATTTGAGATTCACACATGTGACGTCACGGAGCTCATGACTCGACGTCTTGTCACAGGATGTCACACGGTGTTTACATACTTCCCCCAACATGTGACGTAACCGATGCCATACGTTGACGTCTTTCTCCTAAAATGTGACGTAATTTCTAGACGACCCCCACATAAATAATTATAATGTATTTTGAATACTTCGTACGTTGTGCAATGAAATTATCCGGCCGCGAGGATCGCGTTTACCTATATACAATATCCCTCGGGTCTTCACTTGACTAGATGTTAAGTCTTCACGCGTTTCACACCAATTACCTACTAATAAGATGTTTTTAAAGCTTCAGTTGGTTTTCTGATCAGTTTAAATAATTAAATTCATTACTTTAAATTGAATAATGTATTTATACATGTTGCTTGCGAATCGTATGGAAAACATATCTGATGGGATTTTTGCGTTCGTTTACGAATTTTCTTTCTTTTAGCACTCTTATTAGTGTAATAGCCTAATATAAAATGCAAGTCCACCTTAAAAACGATAATGTGGTAGTAAATAATAATACTTATTTATGAGCATTTGGGTAATGAAATCACTGCATTATGACTTTATTTTCGTGGTTTCATCGTTTAATAGTGATTTTCATAGATATAACTCCACCAAAAATGTTTCCATACGATTCGGTTTCCGTCAACCACGTGACCAACCACAGGTAAAATATCAAACAGGAACGACTTTTAATTCCCTCGTAAAATTGGAATGACTATAAATTTATACATAATTTATTTATATACACAATTCAATAAAAAAACAACAACATCTTATAGTTTAAAAATCGCGCTATTGTCCTTTCTAAAATATCTTCGACAATTGCTTGGATTGTGCGATTTCCGAACGACGGTGGTTCGATGGCGTGCGCGCGCTAACCATAGACAATATAAGATGTTAATATTTTTGTTAACACGATCAACATTAACTACGCGATAAATTCGTCTTTTGTGAGATGTTGCCAGTAAACATATCATTCGGCCTTTCTCAATGGTTTTATACACATTATAGTACAAACGCTAGGAAACTATTTGTTTGAGTAAACCCTTTCTACGTTCACACACTCCTTCACACTGGTGGGGTTTTTGTGAATTTCGTTAGTATTTTGTAAAGGGAAAGTGTGTAAACGTAGAAAGAATTTATAAATATTCAGTTAGAAATTTGGTGAAAATTGACTTTTATCCTATTTACATTTTATTACATAACATTTTAGTCGATAAAGTTACATTTCCACGGAGATGCGAGTTGATGAAAGGAGACTGGCGGTTTTCGGCCCCAAGACCTACAAGATAGATAGATAGATAGATAGATAGATAAACACTTTATTTGTACACCATAAAAAAATACATACAAAGAATTTCAAAATAAACATCACTGTATACAAAAAAGGCGGCCTTATCGCTACGCAGAAAAAGAACAACAAGAACAACACGTAGGTCTAAAAATACGTAATTTTTTTCTAGTTTAAAATGTCGTATGCGCATTTTCGTAGAACTTGTCAACTTGCAGAAAACGTTGTTTTTAATTTTAGTAAATCGATATATTTCGTGAATCGATTTATACAAAAACTCTTGGTGTTTTAAGCCGGTTTATTTATCACCATTAAATCACAGTGAGTTTTATCGTACATTCTATTTGATTCATCGCTTATACTCGATAAAATCAGATTCATTGAGTACGAACTGAGCAATATCCATTTTTCTGTAATTATGACGATGACGAATAATCGATCAAAGAGATCGATGCGTAAATGTCATATCGTGTCTGTGGTTTGATTTGACATCGCGTATTGTGGTGTGTTATGGCAGCTGACTGACGAACGAAATGAATAGCTGTCATTCAGTTGTTGCTTCAGTTACTTCGTGAATATTTTTTTGTGTTTTCTAGTGCTTTCCCGTGGATTCTGTTTTAGACTTTGGCTTTTAAATTAAAAATAAGACAATGAATTAACTTAAGACCTTCCAATAACTATTAGATTCGTGTTAATCAAAAACAACCTCAGTTTACCCAGTCAGTTAGGAGTCAACTGTCAAATGAAACACGTAAGTTTAAATAATCATTTCAGCTACACCGACAAGTGCTTTAAAGAAATTACAAATATCAATTAGTTTCAATTAAAATACGCTCCGAGAATACATAAAAATTATCCATGTGGGTGACCAGGCCGAACGCTCCTAGAAAACCCGCCAGTCTCCTTTCGTCATTCACTAAGGTACATTGGAGATTTATACTTAAAGCTATCGAAAATATACATGTGAAGGTGTAGCAAGGCATTTGGCAGCTGGTCTGTGCATTTAAAATAAGTGATGTGATTCCTCTAAGTGTTCGTTAATAAAATATCAGCTAAATATTCAGGAACTCGGTAAACATAATGCTATCGATGACCCACTTTCACGTGGCAAATATTATTACTTATATAACAATAACGATATTTATATAATTGATTTCAATTTGATTTAGACACGACACTTATCGAAATATCGAAGATGTTTAGGCCTTGAACTCAATGGTGTTATCATTGTCGTCTGAATTTGAAAAAATATCGTTTGAAATTGGAATATTACTTTCACAGATAATAAAGTCAAAAGCTAAACATATTTTCCCCTAATCCTACATAGTAACCTACTTAAGTAATGAATTGCTACTCACTTCATAAGTCATTAAAAATAATTTTATAGTAACGTAAGATGCATAGCAAAACGATAAAAAGTTATAAAATAAAAAATTGTCCTTTATACAGGTTGTGTTGATCGAATTTTAATTGACTTATAACGTACAAAAAAAAGAATCGGATATGAAAAAAAGAAAAATTAAAGATAATTATGTAAAGGACAACCCATATAAAGAACTCGACAAAATTAAATTTATAAGCTGTAGCTATTAGTGTTTGAGTATATGTATTGAATATTCATTTAGTATAATCGTTTTATGACCTTGAGGACTAAATGGCACATTTTAATATTATAGTCATTTCAACAACAACATCATTCAACAAAGTCATCACATTTCAACAATAACATTATAAAGTTAGTTCCGCAGTAAAAACCTCGTGAATAGAACGTATAGGATTCAATCGCCGGTTCACAACTAACTACGGGGAAGAATCCCAAACTAATCTGCGACGTGTCATGACATGTCAGCCATAGGACAAATGGCAAACTTGACAGATAATGTCGTAATAATCATACCCTAGAAATAAGTCTCCACGACGTCATACGAAAAGGGGACTGTACATGTACCGGATTACGATTTTATAAAGATATTTCAACAATTTTACATGGTCACAACGAGACTGTCAGACAGTCAGTCAGTCTTTTTAACCGATATCGGTACAAACTACATTTAAAAAAAAAAACAGAAATTGTGTCGTGGGACACCAGGTAGGAACGAAGTTCCTTCGGCTACTGACGCGCCTGCGCACGTCTCATTTAACGGTTTTATTCCACGCACTTTTTTCCACGCGTCTCATTCCACACGTCTCATTCCACGCTTACGGTTTTACTATCACATATTTTTCAGTTCGGTCGCGCAGCAAAATCCCTATCCCCTCCAAGCCTGCCGTAAGGAACTTCGTTCCAAAAAATGTTATCTTTAGTGTATGTGGACACTTAACGATGTGTTACCAATGTATGTTGTACCAATGTATATAGTTATGTAAATAGAGATTATTTAGAGAGAGTATTTACTTATGTAAATAGAGATTGTTAAAAGATCATTGACTTCAATAAACAAGGGTTGAGACTGATCGGAATGTTCTAGAGATAAAAACAGATCTTTGCGAATGATGTTAGTTTTCTTTTAGCTCCGAATACCATAGACATAGAGCTTTAGCCAGTTAAACTCGACTCCAAATGATATGATGACACCTTAACAAAACAAGTCAACCGATATAATCTTTAATCCACTTTCCAATAAAACTTTTAAGTATTTTATAAACCTTTGTTCGCCACACTTTGGAATAACATGTGAGCTTATGTGTTATTGTTTAACACCATTTTTAGTTACCCAAATATTATTAAAAAATATATCTCATTATTTTCTTCAAACTTCATACTCTAATTTAAAATAGTCCGACAGCTACAGCTTATAAAAATAACCAAAAAAACTATTAACTAAATGAATATTACGAGTAACCACAAGTGAAGACTATAGGAATATACTCTAGAAAATTATATGAAAATTTACTCCTACTATAATTAAATGAACAATTTGATATAATCAATTTATAATATTTAACATTTAAGATCTTCAAAAAGCATTGAGCATAAATTCTACACTACCATAACGAGATAAAAACATTTTCATAATATTTTAGCTATCGAATACTGTAAATCGATTAATCGATATCTAAATTTGACAGAATTGGTAAAAATATTTAATATATCAAGATTGAAATCGTATATAAATTTCCCATTTAAATTGAAACATAATCGATAATTGACATCGATACAAATAAATATTTTTTTACAATTACAGATGTGTGCAAATAACAATAGATAGGAAACCATTGCTTCATTTTAAGGCACAAATAAAAGGTATATTCTAGTGTAACTCTGCATTACTAAATACGTTTCAAATAATATAGTATTTTTAACATAATATTGCGGAACACAAACATATCGATTAACGTTTCGAGGAACAAACACAAATCGATTTTATGTATATCGATGCCAAATATCGATTTTAAAATATTTTAAGTACTATTTTCCGAAGATTAATCGAATACCCTTGAGACTATTCGGATAGTCTGGTAGTTGATGGCAGTAGATGGTAGAATAAACGATATTACCATCCGAATTACGTGGAAGTCGATGTAGGAACGAGATAATCGTAGTACCGGCGACGCCAATTCTTGTATGGATACCTGAAAAGAGTATTACATTTAAGGCGCGTCCTCGAGCAAAGAACCTTGAGCGTATGAGCCACTGTAACGTTTGAGCCCAGCGCATGAGTTACAGAACTGAATTCGCGTACAATTTACAATTTTAGGTCATTAAACATCCATTTTAAGTCTTTTGGAAAAATAAAAAAGACAAAAATTTTCGTTATTAAATTGTCTATCTATTAGTGTTAGTTGCAAATTGAAACATTATGTAGTTCATGAGCATGTTTAGAATCTAGAGGAATCTATGTTTTTCTTCTTATTTTAGTGGTCATTTCATTGCGAAATTTATTCCGATATTTATTCTTTAAAAAATATTGGATCGACCAATGCGAAAATAACACATTGTCGTAAAATCTATATTTAAATATTTAATATTTATTTCAACTGACGACTAGATAGCCTCTAAAAACTAAATAATACAGCCAACGCAGCGTTTTGCTCGGGGACGCGCCTTAACAATAAACACCAACATTATACTATGTGTCGAAAGTTATCAATTCAGTTATTTTATATATCAATAGTCAACTAAAGAACAGGACTACTTCATGTTGAGTGGTAACCATCGCCCATGCACATTAGGCCATGAGGGCAGCAGGCAGAGGGTAGTTATTTACCTGCTTGTATTTGAAACACTCGTAGCAAAATTGACTAGCAAAAGGGTTTTAAGGCTAGCTGTTATAATGGTAGTTTGGTTATAATCTACTTGCAGTCTGCTTATAACATTGACTTAATAATAAGTCAATGGCTTATAAATAGTGATATAGACATATAGCTTATTGACTCAGCTTATTGACTCAGTAACAGATACTGAATGGACTGAATATTAATTCGTTTGTTAAATATCATAAAACATTGGTCTCGTTTCCATTTAATCTAAATTGAGATCCTGCAAAAGTATTATGTCAGAACGTCTCTCTTATACATACAACATTCAACACATAATATCAGACTGTTGAATGTAATTTTCTTAAAATGTAATTGTCTTCAAATGTAACTTTAAATTATTAGTGCCTGCTTAATTGCCATGTTTCTAAGTAGCTTAATTAAAATCACACACGGAATTTTATATTATTGGCAGATATGACTAACGTTAATATGATAACTATTTTTAAATGTACGATAGAACATGCAATTATTAAAAGAATTAAATCTTAAAACAGATTATATCAAGAACATGCATTAACGTCTTTCGACTACAGATTCGAAATTCAACCGTAAAGAAGAAAATTATAAAACTCATAATTGAATGCTATCATTTGAGGTGGGTCGATGTCAAGAATAGGGTATTTGACAGATTTTAGAAACATAACTCAAATTGTTCAATATAACATAATTCATAATTATGCAATTTGCTTAATTTTTTGTAAATTTCTCTATTTTCTATGAAAATCACCATCAATGTTCAAATGAACAAAAAAGCCATATACGCCATATTAAGCAGGTCATGACGTCACCTGCTTATATAAACAAACTTAGCTGTCAATGCTGTCATTGCGTATAGTGTTCCTGTTCTGTAGTCATTGCTGTCAAACCGTACAATACTTCATTGACTATAAGCAGGTGACGTCATTCAGCCAATCCCGTGTGTTTCCCATCACGTGATCAAACGTGAAAATTTATTTTATTATCATGTTATTTTAGTATAATGTGGTGGCTAAATTGGTTTAAAAAAATATATACCTTTAAGCTAACAACAGTTTGACCTATATTTTCATTGTAGTCAAACCCTAGTCAGTGTAACGTACGCAGACGTTACATCTACCGGCCTGCTACGGCTACGCTACGTACCGTGCGCTACGGGCGTCTACGCACTACGTAGCTTACGTGACACCGAAGGGCGATTTGATCTATATTTTCACTGTAGTCAAATACCCTAGTCGGTGTAACGTACGCAGAGCTTACATCTACGGGCGTGCTACGGCTACGCTACGTACCGTGCGCTACGGGCGTCTACGTACTACGCGCTACGTAGCTTACGTGACGCCGAAGGGCGAGCGCGTCTCGAGCAGCACGTACTCCGCGCGCTGGCTGTTGGTGGCGCCGAGCCGCAGCGCGGGGTGCAGGTGCGACCACGGCACGGGTATCCAGTTGGTCAGCTCTTCGCTCTCGCTTATCTGGAATTGGAACGGGTTTTTTTATTCAAGTTACCTATAAATGAGCACGCGAGCGATTGTAAGTGACACAGATTGGGAAAAATGTAATCATGATTAAAGATTACAATAACATCTGGTGGGAGCTGCCCCCGCAAGCGCCTTTCGAGAAAAGACAGTTAGACCGTTCTTGGCGACGGCATTTCCGCCTCCAGATGTTTTTTTTTACTTCCGATAAGTTAATGTTTGACAACAATCCCACCTGATAGTATGTGGTGGTAGTGGTGGTGATAGTGTATAGTGGCGATGAAATCTAGAATGTTGGACGCACTAACTTATAAAAGCCTTACTTATTAAATTCACACTCCTCTTGAAGACTCCCACATTATAGGCAGGTGGGAAAACCGACGCAGGCAAGCTATTCCACTCCTTCGCAATGTAATCGTAATCCCCGTTTCCCCCGGCCACCGCAGTCTCGCCGTGACCATGTTCCATGCAACTGGGTGCATGCCCGAGATGATATAAGCATAAAATCATACGTCGCGTATACCGGAGTATAGTACGGCCGGCGGTTCTAGGCCGGTCGGAACTTTGTTCGGATCGCTGCGCAGAAGCCAATTTTAGGGTCGAAATGGTGGCAAGACGCGCGGGGTGAGCGGGGTGTCCCTTTGAGCATTGTTTGATTCAGTCACACGCTCAGTACTCGTGTCGCTATCTCTCTAAAGAACCGTACCCGCGCACAATATCCGAAAGCCTAACTTCAGAGCGGCCCAGAACCTTTGGCCGTACTATAGGTGTGCAACTGACCAGCAACGCGTCCCTCGCCCGCCCCCAGTGCGGGTCGCGGTCGCGGGCTAGCACGCGCGCCACGCAGTGCGCCCGCGCGCGCCCGCGCCCGTGCGCGCCCGACACCGCCGACAGCTCCAGCTGCATGCCGCGCCGCAGCCGCGCCATGCCCAGCACGTCGTACTGCCAGATCCAGTAGCCTGCGCCCACGGGTGGGCATAGAAATGTAAAAAAACCGACTTCATAATAATGCAAATTTAAGACTTATGTGGTTTTCTCATGGATGCCGTTGTCCGAACTGGACCGAAATTAAACGGGACCATACGGGAAACACCAGCTTTCAAATAAAAAAAAATCATCAAAATCGGTTCACCCGGTCGAAAGTTCTGAGGGAACAAACATAAAAAAATACAGTCGAATTGTTAACCTCCTCCATTTTTAAAGTCGTTTGAAAATGCCGATATGGGTAAAAATACTAAAGAAGTTTTCACTTCACAAATACGTCAGTTTAAAGAATCACGCCTATCAAGCATTAACAATATTTTTCTATTTTATAAATATTCTCACCGTGTACGACGAGCCGTTTGAGCCGCGCGCACTGCCAGCACATCATCACCAATGGATTTACGTTGCACATATTCAACTGAAATTATTTAGACACACACACTTATTAAATGGGTGTTCTGGGTGTACAATTGTACAATTGTACACCCAGAACAAAACAGACTGTATATTTTTGTAAAACAAAAATATACAGTATATTATAGTATAGTATATTTTTGTTTTACAAAAATATACAGTCGAATATAAAACCTTCTTTTTCGAAGTTGGTTAGAAATAAATGCAGATAAAAAAAAATAACATAACTGTATCAGCGATACCCAAAAAAATAAAATAAAGTCTACAGTAATTTCCATTTCCATTCCAAATGTATCTTGAACTACATAAAAAGGACTTAGATGAAACCAGAAGTGGGATGATTAACTGAGATCAGAAATGGGATACTTTACTTATATCTAAGTGGAGTGGTCTACTAAAATCAGAAGTGGGATAGTTTACCTCGGGCAGCCGTACCGTCCGCAGGGACCGTTGGTTGGCCTTGGTGGCGTCGAATGGCGCGTCCGTCCAAACGAACTCCTGCAGCGTACTCATGTACATCTTCGACACTTGGATTATAGCGCCCATGTGCATCTGGGGAACACAGACAGACGTTTAATAGGTTATTTTCATGTGTTAGTGTGTTCAACGTCACCTCTATCACCGCTCACAAAGCGGTGCGATTGTTGTTAGACATTAACATATTTAACTTTAAACAAAGCAAGCGCGTATTATGTCCGTGCGTACGTTTAAATGGATGCGCGGCTCGGGCTAGCCCTTACGCGCGCCTATTGTCTATACAAATAAATAAAATTGGAGTGTCTGTTTGTAATATTAAAATAACCGCAAATGCATATGGATATGCATATATACCAAAATAACATTTTTTGCAATTTTTGTCTGTCTGTTTGTTTGAGCTAATCTCTGAAACGGCTGGACCGATTGTGACGGGACTTTCACTGGCTGATTACTAATGTCATAAGGCGTAACTTAGGCTACTTTATGTTAGATTTTTTTTGTGTAATTCGCGGACGTAGTCGCGGGCACAGCTCGTGACAAATAAAACTCAACAATCAACACTCACCGTCTTACAAAACAGGGCTTTTAAAGACACAAGCTTGAGCCCTTGAACAAATACACTGTCCATAACCTCCTCAATTTTCTCATTTGGCAGTTGGAGCTGTAACGAAATAAAATAAACAATATTATCCTGTAAAAAGAGGGTGACACAGGTTTAAGTAATAAAATATCGCTATATAAATATGTATAGTATAGTATTGTCTGTTCTCAAAGGTGTGTGAAGTCCACCAATCCGCACTTGGCCAGCGTGGTGGACTATGGCCTGTACCCCTCACACTGTGAGAGGAGACCCGCGCCCAGCAGTGGGACAGTTATGGGTTGTGGTGATGATGATGATGATGATAGTATTGTCACTCACAAGGCACACGGTGACGTTGAGCGGGTTGGCGTAGACGGTCTGCAGGCGCAGCCAGTTGATGGGCTCAAGGGCGAAGTTGGGCTTGTCCCGGATCACCATCGTGAGGTACCTGAACATCTTCAGCTCGTGGAGGGTCTCCAACGCTTCCGTGTTTATGTATTCGTAGTCTAGTATCATTGCCTGCAATTAAGAATAATACGGACACATAAGTATAGTACGGCCGGCGGTTCTAGGCCGCTCTGAACTTTGTTCGGATCGCTGCGCAGTAGTCGATTTTAGGGTCGAAATGGTGGCAAGACGCGCGGGGTGTCACTTTGAGCATTGTTTGTTTCGGTCACACGCTCAGTGTTCGTGTCGCTGTCTCCTCTAAAGTACAATACCTGCGCACTATAATCCTATTAATATTATAAATGCGAAAGTTTGTATGAATGTGTGAATGTTTGTTACTCTTTCACGCAAAAACTACTGAATGCATTTTGACGAAACTTTACAATACTATAGCTATAGCTATAGCTAGCTTACACATCAGAATAACACATAGGATATAATTTATAAAGATATAGTATGAATTATCCAAAATATATAACTAAGTCTTTGCAAACCGAAGGAATAAATTTCCCGAAGCGAAGCGCGGGCGGGTCGCTAGTATTGATATAATTGTGTTGTTATCATTCCGGTTCGCCGTTCCAAAGGTCCCGAGTACGAATCCCAACGAGGCGAAAATTCGAATGATGACTTTAAATTTACTTTCTCGGTGTGCATATGTTCCTGTCTTGTGTTTTCTATGGCAACCATGACACAGGCAATACTATAGTGGGGTCTATGAGTGTGTAGGGTTTCATAAAAAAAACTATTACTCACCTGTATCATAGAGTACATCATTAAGTCTGTGTTACACCTGGACAACACCGTGTCGCAGGGCGAAGGATCGTTTTTAAATTTTCGAATGCGCTGAATCTTTGTCTGTAATTAAAAGAAAAGAGAACGATTATTTAAGAAAAAATAATCTAACGACAGCTATACAATCATACTGACCAGATCATTGTTCATGATGTACAGCTGTTTGTTCTTGGCCGAGCTCAAAGTGCAGCCCATCAGCGCAAATCTCTTGAGACTCCGCAAATGAAGTATTGCACTCTCCACTGACGCTCTGAAATCATTCACATTAAATCCATATTTATTTCTTCAAGCTTTACGCAACACCCTAGGACAAAAGATAAAGTATACCTTGGCAGCTGTGGCACTGCGCGCGCGTTTTGATGTAGATAGCTGTTCCCAACAAATACTAGCTCTTGTAATTTCGTATCGTAAAATCTGAAAATAATGTAAGTTATATTAACAACAAAACCAATAAACAAACAATAGACAATATATGTATTTATTTACTCTCACATCAATGACAATGATAAAAACTAAGAAGTTCTACAACATTATTATGTAAGGTATTATATGTGAGAGTTTGGAAGTCTGTCATAGGATAAACGCCGGAACAGAAACCAAAATCATGTGGGTTAAGTTAGTTTAAGATTAACAAAGATATATTTTCAGTGTGTGTGGGTGCGTGTGTGTGTGTGCAGGTGCGTGCGTGAGTGCGTGTGTTCGTGCGT
This sequence comes from Ochlodes sylvanus, assembly GCA_905404295.2. Taxonomy (NCBI): domain Eukaryota; kingdom Metazoa; phylum Arthropoda; class Insecta; order Lepidoptera; family Hesperiidae; genus Ochlodes; species Ochlodes sylvanus. The sequence continues at coordinate 3,077,343 of FR990147.1, forward strand.
GCGTGCTTGCGTGTGTGTGTGTGTGTGTGTGTGTGTGTGTGTGTGTGTGTGTGTGTGTGTGTGTGTGTGCGTGTGTGTGTGTGCGTGTGTGTGTGTGCGTGTGTGTGTGTGTGTGTGTAAATGCGTGCGTGTGTGTATATGTGCGTGTATGACCAACATTACTATCACCATTATCATCATCTGTGACAGAATTAGAAAGAGACTTACAAATAACAAAACCAACTATCACCAACAGTCCCTGTCCCAGTCCTCACAAAAACTAACAACGAACAACTAACGTTCTTTATAACACTCTCTGCTAACATGACTAATTATCCTAGTCCCATTTGAGTCTTGTTCTGTGTCGGTCACAGTTGTGATGGGCGGCAGCGGAAGGCTGGTGCTGCATGCTCGATTGCTATCTTAAATCCATAAAAACTGTAGAGTCACTCTGTACATTAATTTTTACAAATCCACTGAGAACCTGAGAAATTAATAATAGTAATAGGTTAACATCTTTGCAATCTTCTTTCCGAAGAGAATACGGGCTTACTAGTCCAACATTAGACCAATAATACAATAAACGATGTGTAAATAACCAATATTAACCGCATTGCATATTAAAATGCTATCAAGACGAACCTACAAGGAGTAGCGCTCCACATTTCCTCACACAAACAAATGTAACAAACATTACGTAATACGCAAATCGACTTTCCCTCGCGAAGAGCATCAGCATTCTTTGGAGTAATCATGTTAATGTATGTACATAGATTTGATATACTACATGAAGAACTATTATAATGATACTAAAAAGTTTCGGAGTGTTATATGTAAATCCAAGGCGTCCATCGGAGACGAGCCATTTCGTCAGTTTAATAATAGTATTGTCAGATTTATATACCAAATTTCATGTATATAAATCGTTTCAGCGAATAAACCGTGGAAAGTACCTAGCAGACAGACAGAGTTACTATCCATATGTGAAAAACAAAACATTACATTATAAGGCAGTGATGACTAAGTGATTTGAACATTGAACTTCCGAACAGCGGGCCTGGTTTCAAAACCTGCATGCGCTACTAATTTTCAAAAAATATGTTCCTATTAGAAATAAAATTGATTATCACTTGCTTCGGTGAAGGAAAATAGCGTGAGGAAACCTGCACACCTGAGAGTTCACCATAATGGTGGAGAGGTCTCCAGAGGTGCGTGAAAACCCCCAATCCGCACTTGGCCAGCGTGGACAACGGCCAGTACTTACCCGAACCCAACAGTATAAGAATTGCGATGATAAAAATAATGACATAATATCAAAGCGAACAAGTTGTATAAAAATAACCGACCGTGAGAATAATACAAGAATCCCTCCCTATGTGACAACATAAAACAGTAATCATAATAAGATTAGTTTATCAACATGTTAGACACGATTACATCACTAGGTGACGACAACTTATTGAATGCGACACACTACGTTATAACATCGCTTCAATCATCATCACACATGACAACACTATGATAATGATTACGATATATCACCAGGTGGCAACAATTGTTTGGTTGACCAATAACCAACCTATTTTTATGGATTTAAGACAGCAAACCAATGCAGCACCATCCTTCCGTTGCTGCCAATGACAACTGCGACCAATGCAGAACAAGACTAATTGAGACTAGTATGGTGAGTCCAGTTGGCCGATGGTGTTAGAAAGTTAGTTGGTTAGTTCGTTAGTAGGTATGAGGACTGTGGCAGGGTTTGGTTTGGTTTTGGTGGCAGTTTTTACCTGCTTATCGAAACAACTTCTAGTCACCGTTACATACAAGACCTATTAAGTACTTCTCAAGGCATACCTTCCGTAACTTACACTGGTCATACATTATAGATGTGATAAATCAATAAATATTTAGTCTTCCGTATAAACATCAAGCCAAAAGTTAGAATCCTGAGATAAAACAGTGAAAGTATCAAAGTCGCACGAAGGAACGAGTTATTTACCTTCACAAAAGCAGGATGTATCGTTCAAGGCAAACCGTCTGGTAGCTTTTGTGAGGTAAAAACAAGGAAGTCGGAAAACTATGACGGAAATAAACGGAATACTTGGACTTCTAGTAAGTTTTGGTGTTAGTTTTAATAAGCACAAAGATTCTTAAGACTTTTGCCTTAACCGTATAATGACCTGCTAGAAGACACTAATCTACTGAGGGGAACAACTAGTAACCAAGGAAGAGGTGCTAGGGTTGTCAACCATTTCGTCACATAAATGTTCTCAATACATAGGTAGACTAGTTATCTGTACACTGCTTCAGGGTGGATAAGTAGAGAGGTCATAATTATAAACAAAACAATTAGAATACTCACAATGATATGACAACATCCATAAACTCTTCCATCTGGGTCTCATCGAAGGTGTTCACGAGCACAATCAGTCTGCTGGTGTGCCGTCTGAATATCCGGGTTACAAACAAACTTCTCTCAATGTCGTTCACTCGCAACTTCAGTGCGGCCCTGCAAACATAATGTACACCATTATATCTGTATCTATACACATTATAAATCTGTAACCGATTGCTGTTCGTACATGGACAATATATGAGAAAATCTTTTACTGAGGGTATTTATTAACGCAATAAAACCCAAAACAATGATTTTTACAATTTTTGTCAGTGTTTGTTCTATTTTAATTAATCAATTAAAATTGTTATCTCAGTTAAAAGAATCACAGCTAACAATTTCCGAATGTGCATACTAATAGTTTCCTAAATCAAAGTGAGATCGGGTTTAATAGTTGGAAATATATGTATAGAGGGAACTTACTTGGAATCCTCATACATGAGTAATGCGCTGCGCCAATGACGGCAGGTGGACGTAGCCGCCAAAGCATCTTCTCTGCTCAGATAGCCCAGCACATTCTTAAGGGCAAGGAGTGGCAGGCTACCCCAGTCTAACATAATCTGCTGGAAAAACATCACCTTTTTATGGACTTAACATGCAGCACTTAACAACTGGGACCAACACAATACAGGACTCAAAATGGGACTCGGATAGTTAGTTCAGTTAGCAGGTCTTATTAAGAAGAAGAGGTTTCATTCACTTTAGGTCTTTATCAACAGTCCCTGATTGTAGTTCACCTACTGAATAAAAGACAAGGCTATGGTGCCAGATCGCTCTAGATGTAAGACACTGGGTACCACACAGTTTAACACTTTAATATTTGATATAAAATAACTATGTGTTTCCGGCAAGTTCTGTTTGCGGGGGGGTATTATGGGGACCTCCCCCCTCCCGCAACCCCTTTTATAACTATTGATGTATATATTAGGTTAATTGAATTACATCCATAAATAAAATAATAGGTTTTTAGTTAACAGTATTAGGTTGAAGGACAACACTATTATTATCAGAAATATTATGAAGCGCATTATTATTTAATAATAAAAAGAAAATAAACTAATAAATGTAATTAAAAACAATATTTTTTTCAATTATAGTCAGGGGTAGCAATACAAGCATGCAAGTAGAGAGATAATGTCTCCCTACCTAGTTAGAATGATAAGTGATAAGTTAATGATATAATTTAGAACTTAGACACCCAAACAAAGGCATGATTTACATAAAAAACACATTAATTATAACTTTATAAAAAACTAACAATTACTATAAAAACAACTCACAAACTTTTCATCACCTATTTCATTTCATAATTTTAACCAAATATAATAACTACAAACCTTTAGTATAAATTCAAAAATATTTATGGATCATGCTTGTTATGAAACTGACATCAGCATATTCTGTCTTGTTCTTATGCTTGTAAGATAAGTCAAAAAGGATATTAAGATTGGATTTCAAATATGAACAATCAATATTTAGCAAGCTATTTCTAACTTGAAAGCTTAAGATCTGTATTGAAATATTTTCTTGTAATAATTTACTATGTTAAATTGAAGAAATAATAAAATGTAATTAACCAGATCATTAAAGATTAATATAAACCACGAATTAAATCTATCAAACGAACTATGCAACAAATATCACCTACCATACCTTGACAATATCAAAGATAACTTTGGACCTTCAATTTTAACAATTTCTGTAGCTTCGCAGCGCAGTCAATTAAATAAAAACAGTCGACAACATAACTCAGCTGTTTCGCTGACTCATATCAGGTTTATGACGTTGTAACAGCTGTTTTGCGAAAGTTGACCGACATACAAACATATTAACTCGCGAGAAAATTGCGTCGTAAGCGTAACATACTAATTTATGTAACATTCGAAACCTTAGACGTGATTATCGTATGAACTGAAGCAAATCGTCATTTTTTCACTAATCTACAATTAAGTTACATTGAAGAATTTTGAAGTAAAAACACAGAAAGGTCATTCTGTCGCAATTACTTACCTGAGGACTTTCAGGGCAAGGAACATCTCCATAACAATACTTTAAATATTGTTTTATTATAGGAAAGCCCAAAGCACTATCATCATCCATGCCTAGCCCAACGCAGAAAATAATTTTATGAGATGTCTCTCCTGTTATAAAATTCGAATGACGACTTATCTTGAAAAGAGAGAGAACACTGAGAAGTTGAGAACAGAGAACTGTCAACTGTGAAACAGTTAACAGAGTACTTAAACACTTCGCTATGAAGTTGAATTGAAAGTACGCAGTATACTACCCTACCTACTTTAGTCTATGATTGAAAATGAAAACTCACATTTCATTTGCGTTTGCGATGACAGTTGTAAAAACGAAGATAACGTGAATAAATCAAAAATCCAATAAACTATTGATATTGTGAGATAGTGGATACATATTGTACGAGAGAAACAAAGATGTTGATAGTAAATATGACACTTTTTAATTATGTAGGGTATTAAATCTTTTTAAACAACGATCCGTAAAAGTAATTACAATTTAACAGCCAAGTGTAATCATATATTTTTAATGATAATAATAATAATTATAATAGCATCTTTTTTTTAAAAGAATTCATAGATCTTTTATTATTAAGGAATAAAACTTAGTTGCCTACCCGAAAAGATGTTTAAGTGAATTGTTTATGGGATATTATTATTTATGGCAACAAAGTGAAAAACAATATGGCGGCCAATAATCAATATTCAATAGTTTCTGAAGTCTCAACCTTGTACAACTCTATTCGGGTTAGCGCACACTTATCGACTTTTCAAAACTTTTTTGGCCAAGCGATATTTGAAAAAATTCGGCATCATCTTGCCTCGAGCTGTTACGTATTTTTTATATGGCTACAACCCATTAATGGCCCACTACTGAGCACGGGTCTCTCCTCGTACCTGAGGAGGCCTAGAGCATACTCCACCACGCTGCTCCAGTGCGGATTGGTGGAGGGGTTAGTGGCCAACCCAAGTGTCGGAAATTTTAAGCCGCCCGAAGGTATCCGACATGGCTTAACGACTGCTACCAAATGATAACAACCGGGACCGACGGCTTTACGTGCCCTCCGAAGCACGGAAGCGCTCAAGATATTAAGCCACTAGCGGTCACCCATCAAACTACCGACCGCGCCCGCTGTTGCTTAACTTTGTCGATCACTTGAGATCGACGCAAGCCGCCGGGCTATGAGCGCTTCTTATATTTTTTATATAAAACTATATAATATAACAATGCACTTTCATAACCACCATAATGGCATTACCTCGCGTCCTCGTCTCAGAATAAGCTTAGGACGTCGTCAACCGCCGCGCCGCGGCTCCTTATCGTTTAGATTTTTGACGATTTTTGTCATAAAAATCGATGAACATCGGCTGCACGACTGCACCCACGAAAAAGTATGACGTCATTGTCACGTTCCGCCTAGTTGAGCGTTCAAACGAAAGCGCGGAACAAGCGTTAGAGTAGAGAGGCATGATCGGTCTAAGTGTTTCTTTTCTTCAATGTAGAAAACATTGTTATGACGATATCACGTAAATTTATCGTCCGTAAACCGATTTTACAGACAACAATTTTTTTATGCTAAGTAATAATATTTCTTCCTTAGTACAATACAGTCATGTAAAACAAGGTTTGACTGACGGTTGTACTTCATTTGAACCCTCGACGGAGATGCTTAATTGTCATAAATTAAAAGGTGACTGTCATAGCTCTCAGGGGAAGCAACACATCTGTGACCAAATTATAACGAGACTATTACTAACAACAACTAACAGGATTAACATTCACTAACAGTCCCTGTCCCAGTCTCCATAATTACAAACGAATCAGCTAATGTTCTAACACCGTCACCTAACCGGACTAACTATCCCAGTCCCCATTTGAGTCTTGTTCTAAGTCGGACGCAGTTGTCATGGGCGGCAGCGCCGCCAGGGAGCGGAAGGTGGTGCTGCATGTTCGTTTGCTACCTTAATTCCATAAAAAAAACGATTACACGGTTGATTTACAATATATATTTTCAAATGATTATGTGTTTTATTATAAATACTTCTCGTAATATGCATTAAAAATCTTAGTAGAGTTTTGGTATAATTTAATTTTTCTTTGAGAATTTTTTAGTAACAAAACGGTTAGGTAACACTTATGCTGTGCTGTCATTTCATGCTGTCATAGGCTATGTGTCTATCACAGCACAGACCACAGACTAAAATACGTTTTAATTTGCAGTTATAAGTTTCCTTGTCTGGATTGGATTCATTGGATATAAATTATAATACCTATCAATATCAGTACTCTGTATCACTTTGTCATTGTCAGTTGTCTTGTAGTGTATTGTATGTATTGTAATTTGTATCGCTATCGTATTATGTTGTATGTTTGTCGACGATCGACGATATTTTTTGTCATCTGTCCATGTTGTCCGGTGAAAACAGCCGAAAATAATGTTTAATTGTGAATAGTGTCTAAGTTTAATAAGATTAGTGTTTATTTAGATGTAATGTAATATGTTTTAGTTTTACTGGGAAGTACTTGCCTAGTTGTGTAGTTGCTTGCTATTATGATCGGTGATGTAAGAATTTAAGAAATCGAAGGACTTTTGTGCGCATTTCTTGGGTTACCGACGGTGCTTAACAGTTGTTCGATATGGAGAGCGAAAATAGAATTGGAAATCATGAGAAGGATGATTATGAAAGCAGTTCCCATTCAACACCACAAGAACATAAGTCGTTTGCCGAATTCGCAAAAGACAAATTGGACAGCGGTAAGTTGTTAGCGGCAGTTTTCTTTATTGTGTGATAATAGAATTAGCTAATAATATGAGGTAATAATTACGTGTAATAAAATATAAGCCGATGTTTATAGGTATATCATATAAACCTTACTATACGAAATTACAAAGCAAACAGTGTTTATTTACGAGCTCTGTTTGTGCGTGTCCGTGACTGAGTTATTAATGAATTAGAATTAGCATTAATGGAGAAGTATACCAGCGTAGAGTAAAGTACCAGTTCAAATCATATTTCATTCCAAGTCCAATCCATCCATACACATAAACTTAATAGTGAACCCGCCCTCCCTTCGCTACGCGAAACTTATTTTTTACGCTTAAAAATATTATGAAATGAGATATTTTACCACGAAAAAACCCTAGCCTAACACATTCTCCAGCCCTTCAACTATCTTCATACCAAAAATGACTTGGATCCGTCGCTCCGTTCTTTTGTAAAAAAAGACAAACAAATTCTTTTGGATTTAAAATAATAAGTATTGGATGTTTTGACATGCCAATAAAACAGGAACCTCATTTATATTCTTGTTTTTTCATCTGTATACTTTAAAGCTGTAAAATTTCTTTAAATAAATGACCTACTTCACACTTCTCCATTATAGGTATTTTATGAAACTCATAATAGAAGAATAGAAGACTACAAGACTGTTGATCATAATTGTTATGCTTCAATAGATATACAGAATACAGACAATAATGAAAAACAATTGTGGTCTCTATATCAACCAGTGTTAAAAATTGTAAATACTTCAATGATAAGTAATAACAAGATTCTTCTTCTTATTCGGTATCTTCATTGCTGAAGGTTGTGTCTAGCATGAAGTGTTGGTCACTCGGTGTACTATACTTCTCCACGATACTCTGTCTTCGGTGGTCTTTAAAGCTTGGGTAATTGGCAAGCCTGTGAGGGTATTTAGTAGGTCGGACCACCGGGTAGGTGAGCAACCGCGTGGTCTTCTCCCGTCGACCTTGCCAACCACCATCAGCTTTTCTAAGCTGTCAGGATCCCTTCGAGCGATAACAAGATTAATTGGTCTGTAATGAATTAATGATTTAAAAGAATTCAGAGAGGAAAGAGGCATAATAAGATATGAAAGTATATATTTTGACGAGAACATATTTGACAATCCCATAGCCTAGTTGGTAGTAATTCCTGACCGGGCGAGATATTAGTGTGCGTGTGAGTAGAGGGTGTTAGTGATGTATTATGTAGTTGTCCGTTCCTTCTGTGACAGGTATTCCTAGTGCGGGGGTAATAGTGGGTTAGCTTGTATTATTATTATTTATTTTCTTATCATAATGTTTATTAAAATGTTACTTTATGTTGACATGACAACAAAAACTGACTTTATTATTTTCTACCCACATAATGCTTTATAATTTTAATTGTACATTGACACTTCAATCATCTCGATACACAATATTTATAAATAAACAATTGCATTGTACATTCACTGAATAAAAAAAGTGTTGTTACGCTTAGCTGGACGAGAGCTTCGGCGACGTCTTCCGATGGCAGGGCAGCTGGGAGCACACTTGATGCATCCCAGACGATTACTCTTGCACTCCACGCCCACACAGCAGACAGATGTCGTATTAATATTCCCCAAAGGTAAGTGGTAAGTAAGGTAAGGTAAGTCATATTTACTAACTTTTTTTATGTTAATAACCAACAAATGAGCAGACAAACCATCTGGAAAGAAACTGGCCATCAAGAGCTCTGTTTACTCCTTAGTACAAAAACCCATGTAATAAGCTAACTGCTAACAGGACTAACCATCTTACTCCCTATTTGTAGTCTTATTCTAAGTTGGTCACATTTGTCATGGGCGGCAGCAGTAGGTGGTGCTGTATGCTCGTTTGCTACGTTAAATCAATAAAAAAAAGCACACCAGAAGACTTTAGGAGAATTTGTTAATTTTATTTCGATATTTAGACTTGAATTTCATGGAACGAGTCTTGAGGGCTAGTACTATAGTTTTTTTCTTTTTGGGCTTGGAATGTATTGGTAGTGCCATTGGTGTTATTGTATTGTGTATAATAAATGAATGAATATATACCTAATGTATATTTTAATGGCTGACGGCGAACACATACCACCAAATGGCTCATCTGCTTGTTTGTCGGTTATTAGCAAAAAAATGTAGGCATAAGTAGGTAAATTAAAAAAAAGTGCGCTTGTATACAATATGTATGAAGTGAAAATTGTTAAGGACATATCATTTTTTTCATTAATTTAAAGCTGTTATATTTTATTTTTGAACTTTAACATACTGTACCGGTACGCAGTTTTACCCCCTACTAAATTCTTCGCGAGTACGTCGATATAGAAGATTGACTTTAAAAGGAAAAATAAAAATGCTATGTTGCTAATCAAATTAAACAGGCTTGGGCTGAGCGTCATTTTTACGTTTTTAATAGGTAGGTATATTTTTATGTATTAAACTAAGTACCACCATCACCAATCCGCACTGGAGCTGCGTGGTGAGTGCAGTATGCTCTAGGGCTCCTGAGTTCGGAAATACCCGTGCTCAGTAGTGGGCCATTGATGGGTTCAATTGAAGCCAACATGTAGGTATTGAAATCTGTTGTATGTCTCTGATCACATTAATTGAAGTTTTGGGTGTGTAGTATAACTAGTTGTCCCGGCGTACTTCGTACCGCTTTATAATTAAAAAATGTTTTGGTGATATATCGACAGCAACGCCACCTATCGGGTCCAATTGTGAATCTAAACCATTCCCAGATCCCCTTGAACACACACAAAAAAAATCATCCAAATCGGTCCAGTCGTTAAAAAATGTTTTGGTGATATATCGACAGCAACGCCACCTACAGGGTCCAATTGTGAATCTAAACCAGTCCCAGATCCCCTTGAACACACACAAAAAATTTCAACCAAATCGGTCAAGCCGTTTAGGAGGAGTTCACTCTCATACACACTCACACTCGAATTATATATATTAAGATTATGTCATTGAGTGACTAATAACTGCTTAGGGGCGTGAGACGAGCGAACATTTATAAATCAAGGTAAAGCTTTGAAAGACCAATTACTTCTGTTATTCACAGACGCGTTTAGCAAAACTAAACGGTGCATTAGAATTGTTAGAAAAATCTGTATTTAGTACATTTTACCGCCTTACGTACCTTTTTACGCAGAAATTGTGCCTCGATTTTCACATAATTACATTTTCTATCTTACTGCCTTGATTTAAAGTTCTTTTTTGTTGAAATAATTGCCGTGTTTGAGAATACAACAGATGAGCTCTCGTTTTGAAAACTTTAGTTAATGGTATGCAAAACGGAGTGAGCGTAGAAAATAGTCAGGGTTAGGCTGTAGCGTAACAATTGAGGTTTAAAATTTTTTTTTAATCGTGGCTTTTAATATTCTAGGTTAATGTTCGAGTAAACTTATTCTTTACCATAGCAATAACATTAAATAGCATTCGAACCCAATCAGGGGCTCGGAGTTAAAAGGGAGATAAGAATTTTTAATTCAATGCAATAACATAAAACTTTGACTAAATCAAGTATATTATGAATGATATATACCAATGAGCTACATTGCCGATCAAAAGTTCTTGTACTGCCCAAATTACTTAAAACAATTTAAAGCTTAGTTACATTGCTTACCGGCTGCGATATATGAAATGATAACCAACATTTGGACAGGATTGAGATTCCTTACTCCCGATATATCCTTGATCCCGTACGAATATCCCCTGCTCATGTTATTGAACATCGAGTCTCTGGCGTCGAGTCCTTCCTGTATGAGGTAGCATGCCTGGTGATAAGGTTTTCTTCCCGCCCGTCTAACTATCACCCTTCTATAATCGACCATGAAACGTTTACTTCTTTTGGTGTATCGGAAAGCCAGAAACAACTGAGGAGTGAGTGAGACACTTACCAGGTGGTTTGTCTGCTCGTAAATAAAGCAGCAATTAAATCACCAGAGCATCAAAGAGCGCATGTTTTTGATTCGAGGCGTTTTGTTTGGTCTTGGCCATTATTACTTTTGATAATAAGACTCTTGATGACACCAAGGAGCCAGAAAGTGTCTACTCAAATATTTGCTGTCTCGAGCGCAGTCATCTTGCCAAGATTCCTTCCGTTACCCGAGGCCCTCATTGTTATGTAAACGGACGCAAACGTTCAGACGGTGGAAAGCCGCCAGCGGTAATGTTGCTAATGTGTATTGTAATTTAGACGGCATTTTTCTTGGTTTTCGTGTTGTAAACGGACATTTTTGGGCTAAAATCAGGCTAATTATAATAACGTTTCGATTGTTACAAATACTGCACATTTTTTTATGTATATTGGTTGGGTAATTCTTTGAAAATCCCAAGCCCACTTGCAGGTTGAATGCCTGCCTTAGGGTTCCTTTGTTAGATTCACGGCCTGATAAGTTATGTATGTGACAGGTAATGTTTGTTCTGAGACCGCGGGTGTTTGTTATCAAAAATGAAATATTTGTGCCATTCCCCATTCCGTGCCATTTATGAGCCAGGCAACATAACTCGAACGGTTTAGGCAGCGCACGCCAAGATAGCTCGCAGAGGGCAGGATTTTTCCGACTTATTAACTTTATGTTTATATTATGGCCGAATTACACGAAATCTTTTAAATTGTATGCCATATGTTATTCTGATGTTGTACGCTATATTACTGTAGAGCTTCATCTACATCCGTTCAGTAGTTTTTGCGTGAAAGAGTAACAAACACATATACTTTCACAATTATAGTTCACACGTAAAGTGTGCAATTTAAAACATTATTTTTATATGAAACAAATGTATTAAAGTGTATGAAAGTCGTAAATCTAAATAAAATGTCTGTGATAACAATGCGTCACAACTTTAGGGTTCCAAAGGTAACGTTCATTATGTGAATATTGACCCTAGTTCTTATATTATTTGTCACGAAACTTTGAAGCAGTTAGTCCAACAATATCAAATCTGTAATTGTCAGGGGTTTATAACGAATGCAGTAGTTTGCGCCGGCTAGAGAGCGATTTAACTGATACGGTTCAACATAACACTCACCTATAATACCGACTGGCGCCCATTTCGTCTGAAGTGTTGAAAGTCAAAACTTTCGTCGAAGCTTATCCAAGGTTATTTCAACGTTTTGTGAACTTTTAATTGGATGGCTCAGCTGTATAAGTTAGTAAATCCGTTTTTTGTCGTTTAGAATGGCAACCGAGATACTTTTGGAAGGTGTTCGGTATTTTTTGAGGGTTTAATATTTTGTGGAAGTTTTAAAAGTTAAAAGAGGTTAATAATATCGAGAGCCATTAGTTGAACTTACATTTTCTGAAAATTTATTTAATTTCTCTTTTACTAGATCTGAATTTCTCATATACCATTAAGTGGTTGTGGGTTTTGAACATTGAATTCCAGAACAGGGGGACTTGGGTTCGATTCGTGCACGCACATCGTAATTTTTTTAATTAGGTGTATTTTAGAAATTTATTGATTTGGATGAAAGAAAACATCGTTAGGATCTTTGCACATCTTTGGGCAAAATAACTACCAGCCTTCTGGTCTCCCTAACTGATAGCCAATCGTATAAATTTTGCAAAAATAAATACTTAATAAGTACAAAACAAATTAAAGCAACTACAAAGGTTTAAAATTAAAATGAGAGTTACTAAGTTTAACAATCAGGCTATTCAAATGTTTAACTTCATCCACAATCTTAAACAGCGGCTACAATTAAAGTTCGTTTCGACGGGGGAGAACCAGCGCTTATTTTAATTTGAAGGTATGTACTTTGGTTTTAGTGCCTACTTTCTTGAGTCTATAGTCCCTTGGGCCAGAGTATGTATACTTTAAAAGTAGGCTATCTTCAAACAGGTACCGACGACCAAGTACCTACATACATATCGACACAAAAAGCGGAAAATCTGTAACTCACAAAATATAAAATGTTAGATTTCAGAAGATAATGTTAAAATTAGTTATACATAATTATGTATTTTCAAACAGGGCAAATTTTAACGCTGTACAAAATTTTATATTGATCGTAAAGCCACGATACTTTACCATTCGACGAATTCAGATTTCGAATATGCAATAAAAAAAATGTGGGTTACAACGTTACCGATTTTTTACGTCGAATATGTACGCTGCGTAGAACGCAGAAACACACTTAGCTGCCCCAGTGCAGATTGGGGAAGAGATTAGTGGAATTAATATGCCGTCTGAAAACTTCTGCGAAGCCAACGCTTGATCGTAATCGATATGGTAGTCGTTTGTCAAATCCTTCAGAGCACTGTCATGCAAATAAAAGTGTCATTAGTAGAATAAATGGCAAATAAAATACTCTTGCTCCGTCTTCCAATCCATTTTATTCAATGACAATATTGACATGATTCCTTTGTTATTAATCATCTATCTATTCTCGATGGCGACCTGCTTGCTGGCCAGTAACATTTTGTTGGGACACTGGCCAGAACCTTTTGGAAGACTCCATCCTCATTATATCGCTCTTCACTTCAAACTCCTGACCACTCTACACCGCGCCTCACCTGCTGGCCTCACTAACCTCGCTTCACCTCACCTCACCTCACCACTTCCTGCTGATCCAGCTCCTCGCTGTTGTTTTAGTTGAGGTATAAAATTCCTCTGTTACAGTAGTCATCCATCTAATTCTTGACCACGTCCTATATAACTTAGTCGGTTAATGACGCAACGTTTGACAAAGCCGTATAACGTGGGTACTACCAAGTAATATAAATCAAGGCGATTAGTCGAGCTCCATTTGAAAAGCAATGCCTACATTCCCTTTAGGCCTAAGTTTTATTCAAGTGACTTATTAATTCAACGATTCATGAATGCCTTATAAATATGCAAAAGTCGCAAACCAAATGCCCCAACGAGCGTACCTTGTGAGCTACAAGAAAAGTATTTTCTTGGCGTCACAGTAAATATTTAGTTAGGCACGCAAGTGGTGCGGTTAGCGTAATATGCTATAGCCTATGTATGATGCGGGATAGAAAATCGATATGTATCGTAATGTTGTTTGGTTTTGGCAGACTGCCGTTTTTCTAATGTTTTACGTGTTATACCTCGTCCATAGTAGAACGCTGAAGCGTTTACAGTCCGGCTTGTGTCGATCCTAAGTGATTGACTAAATTAAGGAAAAGCGCTCGCGGTCGAAGCTGGATGGGTGACCGTTAAGGTAAAAAGAATTGAGCGCTTCCGTTCTTCAGAGTGCACGTTAAGCCGTCGGTCCGGGTGTTATCGTTGGATAGCAATCATTAAGCTATGCCGGAAGTCTTCGGGCGCCATAAATGCCGGTTAATGGATTGGCCACTAACCCCTCCACCAATCCGACTTGTGCACCGTGGTGAAGTACGCTATAGGCCTCCTCAGTTATGACGAGAGATCCATGCTCAGTTCTGGGCCATTAATGGGTTGAAGCCATAGTAGAACGCTGGGTGTATTGTTATAATGTAGCTGTATGTAGTCTTCAGTTGGGGAATTGAATTTCCTTCTTTCCTATTCCTTCGAACACCTTAATTCCTTTCCCATGACAACTGCGAGCAACACAGAAATACTCAAATCGGGACTAAGATGGTCATTCACAACAATTTCGATTTTACGTTTCATATCAAAATGCGCCGTTTTGGTATCCGCCTCAGGGCTACTGTGGCCCAGCCTTTATGTAATGGCGGATTTACAATGTCAGCGCATCGAGGGCTGTAAGCCATTAGGGCATGTTACTTGCAAATTTAGACTGAAAGATATAGCCCCGTTATTGCCGTCCAATGCTGAAATTCACTGTCGATGTCGTCATAACGAAATGATAACGCGACAACGCCTGTGTTTCGGATATTGAACATTACTCTTCTTTAGTACGCAATTCTACGGATTCAACGATAGAAATATACTTTGTTTATATTGTTTTTGTAAGCTGTCTACTTCATGTACTTATCTCAAAAGTTAGGTATATATTTTTTGTCTATGATTTTATGTCCTCAAAAGTGATTTGAAATTGGCGTGACGTTACATACCCTGTAACTAGGAGATGATAAACGATTGAAAAAAAAACAAAATAAAAGATTAAACATTTTTATCGAAAAAATAATACAATGCACAAAAAATGAAAATTTCGTAAACCCGTAGCTTCTCCGTTGTCGGCTAATCACAGACAATTGGTCCTTGTTCCAGGTCTGCCGGACAGTATGCTGCTCTGGCTGCTACAGAAGCTGCGCGGCAGCAGACCTCGTCTCCGCGTGTACGTGCGGCAGCATGCCTCCTCGCAGTGCTCCGCTTTCTACATCACCGCTGATGATGACGTGTGAGTTGATAGCAACTAGACTAGCCGAATAACAATGGGAAATGCTCTCGCCAAAAACGCTCTAACAACTTAATTCAGGTAAACAATATTGACAGCTAGGACTATTGTTACTGTCAAACTACATAAGTAATATAAGACAGGCCCCTTTAATGTGGTGACAAGGGTTCGGCTCGAAGGACCAATAAATCGTAATTGGAATCCAGTTCGAGGTCGAAAGACAAATAACGTGTAAACGTGTAACGTGTGAACGTGTAACGTGCAAGTAACGTGTTGCAATTCAGACCGGTGACGTCGAGGCCCCTTGCCCTAAATTGTTTCGGTTATAATGAGCTTTTCTAGTTTTTCGCTATTTCTTTGCGATGTGTCCGAAACGCTGAAGAAAATGTATCTCTAAACGTTTGGTAAATTATAGCCTGAATGTTATTTTCCATTGCTTTAGAGGGTATTCGGAGTACCTTCTTTCGCCAATCCTTAAAGCCGTAATTACACATTTAATATTGACTTTTCTTAACAAACTCAAATTAGACGATTATTTCCGACGGATACATGTCATTGGGCTAAAGCCGTTCGCCGTAGTACTTAGATATTTTAAACTTATTTCCTTTGCTTAGGCTCCTCCAGACTGCTGAAGAGATCCACTTACCCAAGCAGTTGAAGCCTGAATTCGGTGGCGGGTACAAAGAGTTCACTGTTCGGGATATGCACTGCTTCCAAAGGGTAAGAGCATAATTTGATTATACTTTGTTAACTGAATTCATACAGATAATTTAGTTCGGGACACCAGATAATCGAACCATATCGATTTTTTAGTTATAGATAATTATTTATATTAAAAAAAACATAATTTGGAGTGGAATACAGGGAGAGATACATAGATTATGCGTTGCAAGCCAACGCTTGGGCCGATCGTGCCTCTCTATCGCTTGATGCGCGCTCTTGCTTGCACGCACAGGCGCAGGCGGAATGGGACACTTTTTCGTGCGCGCTGCCGGTGTTCATCAAATTATAAGACGTTATCACGTCAAAACATATATATGTATAAAATATTTAAATCGATAAAAGCAAAGATCCATTCAGGTATCCGAGAGAGTATGTCAATAAACCACCATAATTTCAGATTATTATAGACGGTTACATTAAGTGGGGTCAAGAGGAGTGCTCTCCGCGTCTCTGAGATCCGGCCCCGCCTTAAGCGTCGGCTGAAATGTAGGATCACTTAACTGAAGTGTTTTGTAAGGCGTGCTTCACACCAACCAGTGATATCGACTTGAGATCGTGCACGCTTTGTTCAGATTTAGTTTATGAGGGAAAAAAGTGTTTAGGACGTTAGTGTTATATCCCTTGATTTCCGGGAGAATTCCCTACAATTTAGAGGATTTTCACCGGCCTGGCTAGCAGTCACACTTCTAAATTCGATTGTGAAATGTTTTAATGGTTCCGTACCCCAACGAAAGCCTTATGCCACGCTGTCCGTCTGTCTGTCTGTCACAGGACTCTATCTCTTAAACAGAAATTGGTCCTGAAATTTTCACAGAATGCGTATTACTGTGGGCACTATCACAACAAATACTAAAAAAGTAAAAAAAAATACATAATAAACGAGGTTTTCTACCAAATAATTAGAGTTGTTGACCAAATAATTAGAGTTAATATCGCTCGTCGCTACGGAACCCTATAGACAAAATTCCTAACTTCTACGAACTTAATGTTTTGGGTCCTATTGCGTTCGTAAAGACTCCCCTAATAATATTTTTCATGTACACTTGTACAGACAGCGATCAGTTACATTTTTATTATAATGTATAGATTAAAGTCAAGTCAAATCCGTGTCGCTGTAGGTCAAAGAGCGAAATTCCCCGTTTATTTCTTTATCAGTAACGCGGAGATCATACATTTAACCTGTCTGATATCGTATACCAGAAAACCTATAGCGCTTTTAAAATGAAACGTACATACGTATACTTCCCTTCGTCTCGAGAGCTTTTTCGATCCGTCGCATAAAAGCCATTTGACATTAATCTCCGCGAGATATCTCGATCGCTCGGGATTGGCGCTCGGAGACGGCTCGTCAATAATTTCCAAAGTCGTGGGGCCATGTTAAATGTTGGAATTGAAATAAAACGTTGAAGATAATGGAACCCTATTACAATTTGAATCTACGCATTTACGACGTCAATTTCGCTTTTAAGTTTGAACCGGCATCGGCATAGTATAATTACGTCCGGGTACTAACCAATTAATTTCACTGATGGGCTCTGATATTTTTTTTACAAGCTATTATTTAACTGACAATGATTGTATGTACGTATGTATGTATATTGTACATGTGTGTGTATATGTATGTTCGGATTACATCTTGCAAGCTGAATTAGAATACTTACCCTACGGACTTGAAATTTTGCATAATATTGGTTTGTTCGTCTGCAAGTGTTAATAAATTTTTATTTCGCTCATAACAACTAACGATAAGAGGTTCATGTGGGATTGAAACCTTATTTAAATTCTTTATATTAATTATCCCGTAACCTAGTTGGCCGTAATCCTAGTGCGGGTATGAGTGTGTTAGCGTTAGAGTTATCTATTAGAGTTTTTTTTTATTATTTATACTATGTGCCTCACTTGTAAGCATAGCAGCTGGTCGTACTCTTTTTGAGAATTCTTTATGAAAACAGCTTGCGAAAACCTTTCCCCTTTGCGGATCAAAGCTTACGACAGAATGGAGAATGTGAGGCGTTCTCTTTCAATTTAAATTGGTGGTTATCTCTCTAGGGGTTTCGTCTGTGTCCGCTGTAAGTACTACGCCACTCGTAAAGACTGTTTTTTGTCTTTTATGTTTTTTGTAGTGGTTATATAGTTTTTTTATCTGTGTGTCAAAGGAATACGCTGTTTTTTATGGATTTAAGACAGCAAACGAGTGCATGATGCGTGTTTTTGTTTAAGGCTAGGATAGTGATTCAAATACAACACAGCTTGTCAATAGACTGACGTAAATTATATTTCGTGAAGATGAGCAAAATGGGCAAATGAGAGAGAAATGGGCAAATCGAGCGTAGGTACTAAAAGTATGTGTCTAACCCACCCACGCCTCGGTTCGTTTTAGGAAACGTATGACTATATAAGTACACACGTCCGTTGCTAATAAATTATACCAGACAATAATCAAATATTTTACCTCATGTACAAACATCGATCAATTGCAATTTTATTACACGTATGATGATGATATGATACGATTGTGGACGATAGAATCCCACGCGTAGATTAGTGTTTGACAATTTCGTGTCCCTCCCCAGGGCTCATCAGCTTCGGAGTTCTTCAGCTCGCAAGAACGCGGCGCGCTAGTGAAACACGTGTTGGAGTCGGCGCGCGCTGAGCCCGGCGACGAGCGGGCCTTGGAGCCCGCGTTGACGCTGCGCCCGGGGCAGAGCATCGGTGAGTGGGGCTAGAACAGTCTTGATAGCCTGGTTGAGGTTAGGATGCGTCGTCAACGGAGTTGTTCAGCCCTGGTGAAACAGCTGGAGGCGAAGTACAGGGCTTGGGTCTGTAGCAGCCCTAGCAAAATGACCCCAATTCTGCAGGCACACTAGGGTGTCGTAACAGGTGACAGAAGCGGTTTTTTTGGTAGTACTAGGGCTTCGCGTAAGGATCAGTTAGTTCAGTCAGGGTATTCTAGTGTAGTGCTATGAGTGTGTAGCGTTGTGTGTGTATTTATTTATTGTTGTATTATTGCAGTGCCGGCGTGCGTCAGTCGAGGTGTCGTGGCGAATATGTTCCCGCTACACGACCGGGCGGCTCTCGAGGGGTTGCGGAAGAAATGGGTCAAGACGCTTTTCACACCGCAGCCGTTGGGTTAGTGAGAACATGTACCTACAAGTAACAATCAACAAAGTTATAATCAACCAACTTAACTAGATACATGTCAAACGTGACGTTATCAGCAAAAAATTAAATGTGAATATTTGAAGTGAAATTTCTTCGCTTCGCTTCGATAGTTAAACTCATATCCTATTCACTTATTTTGTTTAAGATTAAAATTAAGTGCATAAAAAAATGACGTACAATACTGTGTTAATATAAAAATAAGTAGTTATTGTGGTATTCCATTGCTATCGATGAGTATTGAGCGGCATAAAGTATGAAGCCGTTTTACCAAAAACGTTCGCCGGGGCGGCCGCTAATCTCATCTAATTAAATTGGTCGATTCGTATTCGTAGTTATATGATTTTGGATTTTTTCAAAATCTATTTTACTTGGTTGATAAGTGTTTACTTATTTATTTGTAAATTTTTTGAAAATGTTATAAACTTAGTTGAATAGTTGATATTGAATTTTTTGAAATAATGATGTAACTGTCACATTGCGTTTTTCCTAGATGAGATAGCGGAGTACTTCGGTGTTAAGATCGCGATGTATTTTGCATGGCTCGGCCACTACACGCAGTCGCTCACAGTGCCCGCCGCTGTCGGTTTTATATTTTGGGTGAGTTGATACTTTACGTAGTATAAAATAAGTTAAATAAAAATACATAATAGTTTACCATAAAAGAACAATATAAGAATGACGTTGACGATACAAGCACACCCTTATTTTGATAACTAACTAGGCAACGGGGTCGTGAAATTATAATAATACGTCAATATTATTGACGGAACATAACCCAGTTGGTAGTGACCTTGCCTGCGAAACGAGGGGTCCCGGGTTCGATTCCCGGCTGGGGCAGATGTTTATGTGACAGATAAATGTTTGTTCTCGGGTCATAGGTGTTAGTGATGTGTTATTCGTGTTGTCCATGCCACGAACGACACAGGGAATCCTAGTGCGGGGGTATGAGTATGTTAATGTTTATTTATTTGTTATTATTCCAGGTGTGGCTCGGCACAGCGAACGAGAACTGGAAGGATATAGCGCACGTTCTATTCTCGCTGTTCAACGTGCTGTGGGCGTGCGTCTACCTTGAGACTTGGAAGAGGTATTGCACCGGTGTTGTGACGCGTTTACATACTCGCCTGATTATTCGCTTACAATGACGAATATACGCACGAATACACACGAAATACAAATGAATACAAAATATACAAACACAAAAAACAAAATACAAACGAAAACGAATGCAAATACAAGCGAATACAAACGAAAAATGTTTCTATCCGCTCCAAAGTAGCCGTCATTAAAACAAAGGTTTTATTTCATGTTCATTTCATGTCGATTTGTTCCAGATACTCGAATGTGTTGGCTTACCGATGGGGCACGCTGGACCAGCGAGACGAGCTGTTGGTCGAACCGCGGCCATTGTTCCAGGTAACGTTATAGTTCTTAGCACACTCTACGACTCAGCTTAAACGAAACTATTCAAAGGAGAATGATTTATTGCTTTTTTTTATTCATGCGTCAAGTATATTCCAGAACCATAATAATAATTTTTTAATCTTACCGTCGGCTAGGCATTAGAATCAGTATTTTAAACAGGGGATTTTAATTAAGATATAATAATTAAGGAAAGAAACCGGAAATAAACTTTTTACCAATTTATAATTATAGTATTATTGATCCAGCACCTGATGTGTGAAATGTTTCGTTCGTTCGTCCGTTGTTTACGTCCGTACCGTATGTGTGACGTGTGCGGCGTATACTAGTTTGGGGGATTATGGATTGACAACGTCCCGTCCGTTGTTAACGTGCGTATAGTACGGCCGACGGTTCTAGGCCGCTCTGAAGTTAGGCTTTCGGATATAGTGCGCGGGTACAGTACTTTAGAGAGAGACAGCGACACGAACACTGAGCGTGTGACTGAAACAAACAATGCTCAAAGTGACACCCCGCGCGTCTTGCCACCATTTCGACCCTAAAATTGACTTCTGCGCAGCGATCCGAACAAAGTTCAGAGCGGCCTAGAACCGCCGGCCGTACTATACCGTACGTGTGATACGCGCGCCGTTACGTGGCCCCCAGGGCGAGATGGGCGCGAGCCCGGTGACGGGGCGGCCGGAGCCGCAGTACCCGGCGTGGCGGCGGCGCGCGTGGCGGCACTGCGTGTCGCTGCCGGTGATGCTGTGCTGCCTCGCGGTCGCCGCCGGCGCCACCTTCGCCTTGCTGCGGGCGCAGGTGCGTACATACACCGACGGTGACGCTGCCGTCAGAAGGAAAAAGGGCACAACTAACATTTTTTTTAACTCAATTACAAATGGAGTTACATACTTATTTGGAATCAGGAAAAAAATCTTTATTCCAAATATGTATGCAACTCAATTTCGAAAAAAATGTTAGTTGTGCCCTTTTTCCTTCGAAAAAAATGTTCTTTGTGCCCTTTTTCCTTCTGACGGCAGAATGTTGTAACGGAATGTTGTAACGGTGGTATTTTATACCTCCACTGAAACAACTGCGAGGAACTGGAACAGCAGGAAGTGGTGAGATGAGGTGTGTTGAAGCGAGGTTAGGTGTGGTCAGTTGGTGAGGTGCGGATTTGACGAGTGGAGAGGAGAGATATTGAGTTGGAAGTCTTTAAAAGTTTCCCGGTGTTCCAGCAAAATGATACTTGCCAGCGATCAGGTCAACTTCAAGAATAAACAGATGATTAATAAACACAACGGAATCATATGAATTGTGTACATATTGAACTATATTACGGAACCCTCAGTGTGCTGGTCCGACTCCCACTTATCCGATTTTGTTTTAATACAGGACTGGTGGGAGTCTCATATAGTGTACTTCAGTTGGATACCTCGAGCGTTTCTGGCTATATTGATAGCGCTAGAAGAAGAGATCTATGCACGCATCGCTCGCTGGCTGAACGATAAAGGTGCGTGATACTGTCTGTGCGTTACGTAGTCTATGGTTTTGGAGGTTAATGACCTTGGCATAGATTAGTAGTGTGTTATATAGAGTGTGGGCACTTGTCGAATTGCTATTACATTGAAAGTTAAATCAAATTTGGACATGTTGGAACGAAGTTCCTTACGGCAGGCTTGGAGGGGATAGGTTTTGCTGCGGCGACCGAACTGAAAAATATGTGATAGTAAAACCGTAAGAAAAAATGCGTGGAATCAAAGACGTGCGCATGCGCGACAGTCGCATACACAAGCGAGTAGTGTATAATACCTTTTTTTTGCTGCTATTTTTAAAAGTAATTTCTGTTCTGATCTCATTTTGTTTTGGTGTAATTGACAGCTTTTAAATTCAGACAATATATCAATATTGCATATTTTTTTCACGACTAGGTAAGTATAAGTGACGATAACCGATCCATTTTTGATTATTTGCTCACTTCGTTCCGAACAGAGTTCTGAACCTAATGTTAAACGGAAGGTTCCGCGCGTTTGTAAGGAACACTTTGTTCCTTACAAACCTTTACAAAACATTTACGTTACCAACGTTACGTTTGTTTATTTGTAACAACAAATAGTTATGCATTTCGTCCAAAAATTTTGTGTGACCAGCTTTTAAATTATTGTTAAATTAAATGTGCTCGCTCTCTATGTACCCACAGCCTTATTTTTGCACATGTAAGAGGATTTCGTTAACATTTTCTGTGTTTCGTGTGCACAGTGAGAAATTACCGATTTTAAAATTAGGATTTTGTTTATAAAATATAATAAAATTAATAGGAAACTATGTTTTATTGATATTTTAAATTTGAATATTTATAAGTTAAGTAACTGGCATCATTACGTCATATAGTCGACATAATTACATATTGAATACCAATTTCATTAATATAATTAGTTATATTCATATACTATGGTTACGCTATTGTTGTAAAATTTGTACAAAAGTAAAAAAAAACAAGTCTGTCTATATGTCGTTATGTGGAACTATAACACAATCCAGTTAAGATAATTTAAAATTTTTAATAACATATATTTTGGTGTGTCAGTTTTGTGTGAGATTTTTAAACTAGAACATTGAAAAGTGTTAACACTATTAGAATATTTGGATTTCTGCATGTTTGATCTCATTATACCTTCTAGAATTATTATAGGAAAATTTTGAAGCACCCTCGACCTATTAGACGGTATGTCAGTATTTAAATGAGTGATTTAAAGTATTTCAAAGTAAATAGTCATATTACTGGCCAGTATTAATTATATAGATTAGACTATTCTAAAGTTACCTATCTGTAGTGTAATTATAATGTATAGTAGCAGAATATTACTATAGCGCGTATATTTTTTCTCTCCTTATTGCTTACGAAATGGATCCGGACGTGATATGTCGACAAATATTGTGTCGCGGCAACACCGATTCCTTATTGTGGCAACATCCGATATTTTAAATTTCAACAGAGAACTATCGACTCGAGACAAAATATGAGAATCACCTGATTTTGAAAATAGCATTGGTTTGTATTTGAAAGATTTCAGAATTAACGCCACCAACAAGCTATGTTTTCTATCATGCTTTGCCTGTACCTTTGTATTAACGGAGGGGGTTATTCCTGTTTAACTAGACATAATGAGTGCACGGTATTTTCGACGCATTAGCACGCTAAATTTAATTTGGTTAGCATGAAGTCGAGTGAATTTTGTAATGTAATTAAGGCTATTGACGGACGAGACAGCATTGCGATTTTTAGTGCAATTTTGCAGCTTAATCAATGATGGTTTTGATATATATGGAATGCCATTTACTAAGTTTATTGACACAATTAATAAAGTCAATTTCGTTAAATTTATAATAGTGTCGATAATTTGCCCCGTCGGTAAATGGCCTTATATATTTTTTTATTATTAATAACTCACGAAATCACGCTTGTGTACAAAGCAATGACAGAATATTAGCATAAAAAAATCAATTGTAACTTTTCGAAAATCGAAAACATTCATTGACATTTATAGTACAAAGTACAAACTTAACACATTCGCTGCGGCGATGGTAATTTTCTATGGAAACACACACGACGTACACCTATACGTGCTTCCGCAGCGAACGTGACGAACGCGATGGACACCAATTTTGTATGCATGGCTGGCTATGGCTACAACCCATTAATGGCCCACTACTGAGCACGGGTCTCTACTCGTGCCTGAGGAGGCCTAGAGCATACTCCACCACGCTGCTCCAGTGCGGATTGGTGGAGGGGTTAGTGGCCAACACAAGTGTCGGAAATTTTAAGCCGCCCGAAGGTATCCGACATGGCTTAACGACTGCTACCATATGATAACAACCGGGACCGACGGCTTTACGTGCCCTCCGAAGCACGGAAGCGCTCAAGAAATTTTTGCCACTAGCGGTCACCCATCCAACTACCGACCGCGCCCGCTGTTGCTTAACTTTGTCGATCACTTGAGATCGACGCAAGCCGCCGGGCTATGAGCGCTTCAATTTTGTATGCATATTATAGTAATAATATTATGAGCGTGGTTCAAATAACGTACGCATAATATATGTCGGTGCAAACAGCAGAAACATCTTTATATAATTATGTCATGGTCCGACCGTAAAATTGATGATGTTCATTTCATTTTTGTTGAAATTACGTAGTGTCAATTAAATAATACATAAATAAATAAATTAGTCATACAATGGACCAGGCAAACGAATTTTTTTTTACACGTCAAATAAATCTATAAAAAATTACAAGAAAAACTGTGTTTTTACTTTTTCCATATCTCAATAAATGGCTGAGATATTAACGATCAAAGTGCGTATTTACGGACGTTGGTTTTTTTAAAAACGCAGGCGGGCGGTCACTACTCGATGACGTCATCTCTCAGTAGTCGCGCGTAGTTGATAGGGATTTTTGACCGAAATGTTAATTTAAACTCAAGTAAAGCCGCGAGCAAACCTTAGTTATCAATAATAAAATAACATATATAATTCACATACTATCTACTACATCTATGCAAAATTTCAAGTCTGTATCTATAGAAATAAGAAAGTTATAGATTTTTGAACTGCATAGACCCATATTTTCTATACTTGCGCCGTATCATGCTCCCGGCCGAGCCACGTCGTGACGTCATAGCGTAAGCGCGGAAATTCAAAAAAGGGCTTGAACTTCTCGTCTTTATAACTTCGGAAATACTGCATGTATTGAAGTGAAATAAAAAGTTATGTAATGTATATGACCTAAGCTCGGATTTTAGGTGTATTTGATAGTAATATTTTGACCCTTTTGCCTTCTCCATTATTTTTAACAAAAATAAGTTGTTTGTGTATAGTATGTGTGTGAGTTTCATAACAATCCCACCTGTTAATTTCATGAAATGTGAGCGTTTCATGAAATGGTTGATAAATTTAAGATTTCGTCAATTCGGTTTTTGGGATCATAACATAACTTCATCAAAAGACATCACTCTTCACAACATAAACCACTGACCTTACTGACAACCTCAGTTGATTTATTCATCTCTCACGTTTGACATAATGATTTTATCATTACATAATAGCTGTCGACACTGTGTTTGGATGTCCATTTAATGTTATATACAGCCAACACCCGCATTACATTAGTGCAAGTTGTAGAAATATTTATGTATGGATTAAAACGTTTAATATGAGAAACACTAACTTATCTACCTTATTTAATCTATTTTTACCAACAAGATATTCCCATTATACTTTATTAGAAAATGTTAATTCTAACAGTAGGTATTTTTCAGTATTAGTAGTCTGAAAGAGACCAAAGTTATAAGAATTACATGTATTCTACACGAAATTAAAGCATTTGGTCTGGATCTATCTCAATACACATTTTTTATATTGATGATATCACACTCATAGATAGATATAGTTTGTAGCTTCCAATGAATTATAGAATACATTTTATTATCAGTCTGTGATAAACAAAATCTCTAGTCTATTAACTCTCTTTCAAGATCCATATAATTAAATGTTATTGGTATGTATTAATGTTATTTTTTATTTTACATATAATACTCACTATAAGAAAGTATTTCCATTACACGAATACCCTAGCAGTAATTCAAGCTTACATCATCAGTACTCACACTAATCACATATAATATCCGCAGCTGTTTCACGGCGCTTTCGATGTAGACTACTTAGACACGTCTTCACACATGATCATTTTTTAATTTACATATTTAAACATAATAAGCTTTTGAGACGTTCTGGTATGTCCGATTTGGGATGCGATTTTACAAATACTACAAGGATTATCGTTGATTCCAATTACTAGCAGAGGTTTATCATTTGAAATGTAGATAGATTTGAAATGATAAAACTCTAGATAGATAGAGTGCTAGAGACCACAAAACTGCAGTGCAACGACGTAACGCAAAACGGCACCGCATCGCCAAGCGATGCGTTGACCCAACGCAAAAGTTTCATCGCATAAATGATATGACATCGTCCGAGAAGGCTATGACCATCATTCACTAATTGACATTTAATTAATAACCATTTGCATAAAAAAAAAACAGAAAAAATGTACTATGTGCATCAATTTTTTAATTCTGAATGGTGGTAAAACGATGGAAGTGATTCGGAATGTTATTACCGACTGAACTGTAGGACGTTGTCATATCGCGGATTCGTACCGCGCGGCGCCGCAACGTAAATTTCCACGATGCGTTGTGCGACGTCGTAGATTTTTACGATGTGGCGTAGTTCCAGTGTTGTGCTCTCGCCCTAAGTCGGAATCAGAATGTCTCTAGCCTATGGTCTTATGTGGGGACGTGCTGTGTTAAATAGAGACGTAAATATATTATTTCTATTACAGTTTCAATTCGTGAATTCATTCATGAGTTTGTTCTACATTGCGTTCTATTTGCAAGACATGGAAAAGTTAAAGGAGGTATGTTATTTAGTACTCTTTTCTTTGTAATTTAATACATTTGTAATGACACGTCTATTAAAAGAGAAAAGTTTTCATTATAATATGTATCCATTAATGGAGTTTATTTGACACCATTTTGGTATGGCGTCGATGTTTGAGTTCGCGCAATAATTCAAAAAATTCAGATGATAAAAGTTTGAGGATGGTTTCGTTTATTTTTCCTGGCCTCAAATAAACAACTTATGGAATTAAAATACACTTACTTATATTCAACGCTTAATCGCAACTATACCATGTAACTATAACTATACTATGTACCTATGTATTCTCAACCTATATAAATCATAAGTAATACTTTCAGCAACTGGCCGTTCTGCTGATCACGAGACAGATAATTGGTAATCTAAAGGAGTCTGCATTGCCCTACTTGATCGAGAACCTGAGGTTGGCGAAGATTTGCGTCGATGTGTTCGGTGCCTTGAGTCCCAGCAAGAGTGAGTTACGTATAAATTTATTATAATGTGTATGTACATGCTTTATGTACATACATAATTATTTCCATACTAGCGACCCGCCCTCGCTTCGCTTCGGGAAACTTATTCCTTCGGTTTATATATTTTGGATAATTCATACTATATCTTTATAAATTATATCCTATGTGTTATTCTGGTGTGTAAGCTATATTATTGTAAAGTTTCATCAAAATCCATTCAGTAGTTATTGCGCGAAAGAGTAACAAACATTCATACATCCTCACAAACTTTCGCGTTTATAATATTAGTGGGATACTTTCATGAAATACCATCCATGTATCTGACGGTTCCAGTCCCCACGTCGGCGCAGCTAACGGAGCTGTTCGACAAGCGGACGTCGTCGACGGGCGACCCCCCCGAGCCGCTGACCAACGGCGGCGCCGACAGGGACGAGCGGCGCGACTCCGAGGCCGCGCTCGGCCAGAGGGTCATACACCAGGCGGAGCTCGAGTCGCAGCTGTTCAAGGTGACGAGTGCTGGTTCCGGAACGCGGCTCGCGGGTGGGGCGGCTTAGTGGGGATCGTCACGTAACGAGTGTGTGTGTGTGGGTGTGTGAGAGAGAGAGAGAGAGAGTGAGTGTGTGTGTGTGTGTGTGTGTGTGTATGAGTGCGTGCGTGTGCGTGCAAGCATGCGTGCGTGCGTGTGTGTGTGTGTGTGTGTGTGTGTGTGTGTGTGTGTGTGTGTGTGTGTGCGTGTGTGTGTTTAATAGTGGTTTACGCCATCTACGTGACGTCGAACATGAGTCGCGCTAACGAAGTTTCCTACACCGCTACATAAATATATACCGCTACATACATAAATATGTTGGAAGGAAACCAAGTTTTTTAATATGTCAAATTTTTTCGCATCTCTGACAGTAAGTAAGTGTTTGTGTTGTTTTGAACGCAAACGATTCTATATGTTTTTATGTTGCGTGCATTATCCGTTTGTCACTCTTTGGATACGGAACCCGTTTACAAGTTTCACCTAATCCTCCTAATTTCCTGATCCTCCCCGTTCGCAGTATGACGGCACGTTCGCGGAGTACCTGGAGATGCTGACGCAGCTCGGGCACGTGGTGTTGTTCTCGTGCGCGTTCCCGCTGGCGGCGCTGTGCGCGCTGCTGAACAACGCGTGCGAGGTGCGCGCGGACGCGTTCAAGCTGTGCCACGTGGCGCAGCGGCCGTTCGGCGAGCGCGTCTCCAGCGTCGGCAGTTGGCAGGTGCGCGGCGTTAGGTGGTGTTAGGAGAGGGTGCCGGGGTTGCTGGGGGTTTGGTGCTGGGAGGGGTGCTGGTGAGGGAGGAAAGGGGGGTAGTGTACATGACATTGCTTCGTGACAGTTATTTTTATTTATTTATTTGTTTGTTTATTTACTTGTTTATTTATTTATTTATTCCACACTTATATATTATTATAACATTACAGGGAACCCCAATGCGTTAGACATAAATATTCTGTGTTGTTTTGCGTGAACGCCGATATTTTGATATAATTAACATTTTTTTACTTTTTTAACTAACACCTGATGTTTAGTGGCTACTTAGCCCTTAGATGATTCTTGACTTGAATACAATCTCATTATAATCAATCGGGAAAATCGACGGAGACAAGTTATTCCAGCCCTTCACGGTACGCATGATAAACGCCGAAACAAAGCGATAAAAGATCAATCGAACAATCAATCATTTACGATTCGTCGTGTTAATAAAGTTTTTGTTTCGCCAGCACGCAATGGAAGCGATGGTAGCCGTCGCCGTGTTGGTGAACTGCGCTCTCATCGGTCTGTCCGGTCCCGTGCACAGATTGCTGCCCGACGCTACCCCCGCGCAGAGGATTCTCGTCATTGTTGCGTTGGAGGTACAGTTCATTTTAAGATTACAGTGTTTTATAATGTGGTCCACGTGATAGTAACGAGTCACCGGCGCCTATAATCGGCCATAAAACTAAAAGATGTCGCCGACGCGTTGCCGGCCAAGAAAGTAGGGGAGCAGTGTTTTATGGGTCTCTTACACTGCTACTGAAATGTGTTTGTAAAAAACGCTAAAAACGGTTACGGTTATTTCTAACGTAATTACGTACGACTACAATATGTACTTAAACTAATCTATGTTTGTGTCATGTACATTTGTAAGTGTTGTATTTATGTGTTAACGTAATTCCGTACGACTACTATACGTATACTGATCTATGTATGTTTGTGTCGTGTACTTTCGTTCCAGCACGTGGTACTGATAATAGTACTGGCGCTGCGCATCGCCATCCCCGAGATCCCGGCGTGGCTGGCCACCGAGATGGCCAAGGTGGAGTTCCAGCGGCGGGAGGCTATCAAGAATGCGCACGCGCCGCTACTGGTCAGTTCCTTTCAAAAATCTTTGTCCTTTATAGCTTTCCCCTATTTAAACCTAAATAAAGTCTGGAAGAAATTGCTGCTTAGCAATAAGACCGCCGATTGTTTTCTTATTTTTATCATATCTCGCTACTTTGTTAAAACTGGTGAACAATAAAGAGTATTTGTATTGTATTGTATTGTATGTATGTACATGCGTGTATGTGCGGACGTGCGTGTGCGTGCGTGTGTTTGTGTGTACCTGCGTGCACGTACGTATTAGTGTGTTACTGTGAGCGCGCACGTACGTTCTCGTATGTGTGCATGTTTGTCTATGTGTGGCACTGTGTGTTTGTGTTAGTGTGTTTGGTTACCGTCATTATTATAAATGTTCACAAATAAAAAACATGATGTCAATTTATAGTTCCAAAAATCCCGTGTAAGCTTTGTTTGGATAAATATTCTCAAGTTGTGCAATATGTCCAATATATTATGTGTAACATGTAATATATTATTGTCGGACAGTCGGACTGTCCCAGTCAGGACGATATCCGTTCCCCGCGGACGGTCACCCCCACCACGCCCAAGCAGAACGACCGAACGCCCGTCGATCGGAAACGGCTCAACATTGGAAAGATACCGGAGATACCACCCTTTAGGTATGTACATATAACTTTATATAAGCCAATTATATCAGATATTTATTCAGATCAAGTTCTCGATACCTTAATATTTATATACTTTTGGTAAAAACATAGCATGTTTAATAACTTTTACTATTTCATTTAAATATTTTTAGTAATTTGGCTAATCCGTTAATTAATATCGAAAATAGCGCCGTTTATGGGATTCAAAAAATATCTTTTAAGCTAGAACCGACCATACACACTCAAAAGATTTCAAATCGATGTCTTGTGTGGTCTTTCAAATCTATCTGTAACTTGGTTCTTATTGGGATTGTGTTTGATATACATATGTCATAATATTATCAATATTAACATTGAATTAGATTAAGTGAATTTAGATCTAGATTTTACACCCTTTAGGAATACTCATGATGAATACTGTGAATATTAAAAGTAACAAATTTAATAGTTAATATCATACATACAGTATGTCACCATTGCAGATAATTTATGTTGTAGATTACCAACATTGTGTTATGTGTACTTGAGCTATGCATGTCGTTAATGGAATGTCCGGTCGTTGATATGGACATTGGGCACTGGGCATGGGCATAGGGGCATTAGGCACTGTTGACGATGATGAATAAATTCAAAAGTGGTGACTAATCGATATTGAATCGATGAGATCAATCGATACTTTATAATTATATGATAACTTAAAGAAGTTTAAATGTTATACTGCAACTGAATTCAAATTTCTATAGAAGACTAGCTGCCCCAGCGAACTTCGTACCGCTCTATAATTAATAAACAAATATGGTGGCATATCGACAGCAGCGCCACCTACCGGGTCCAATTGTGAATCTAAACCATTCTTGGATCCACCTGAAGACACACGAAAAATTTCAACCGAATTGGTTCGTGCGTTCTGGAGTTATAGCGTCAGGAAGGAAAACCCGACTTATTTTTATATAATAGATTCAACAGAAGATGAAAAGAAGATAGCTAATGGGAATGTTTCGACATTTGTAGTTATTCCACTATTCTACATACAAGTCTAGTAGTGACCATCTTTTATTTTAGAAATCACTCATCTCTTAATTCTCACACACATACACACTACTATCCTGGTTAAATATAGTGTAAATAAAGTGGCAGTGTTACATAATCTGTTGAATTAGATTCACTATTATTCACTCAATGTCTGCTAGTTCCCCACCCTGATGTCCATATTAACTAGAATCTTCATTAATTTTTTAATGTAAAATATTCGATACTACTTAACTCGTTTCAAGGTTAATATTCAAAGATAAAAGTCTTCTATTTGAAGAGAGTTGAATAGTAACAATTGATTACATTGTATTCCCTCGCTCATACTATGAACATATTTAATACGAAATACGGAATATTTTAAATATTTTAGCTAAGGGGTGTATGTTATATTGATTTATATGTATAAACGATATATTTATATAAAAGAGGAACTGCGCATAGCGATTATACGTTTTGAATAGTATGAGTGGCGGAATATATTTTACATTAACAAATTAATCCTCAATGAATGCTTTGGTGAAATGATGTCATCATAGTTTAGTGTGATGTCGCGCGTCGATAGATTATAATTTTGATTTGTTTTTTGTTTTCAGTTAATTAACACAAGTAAATTAAAGCGGGAAGGGTGTGTAGTTACTGCGTATATTCCATCTTTATATTTCCATTTCGTCAGTATTATATCGATATTACGCTTTTATTAAACTCTTTTTGTGTTGTAATTTTTATTTATTTGCAAATAAATATTTTCTCGCAATTGTTTGTAGTTTTTTCTTCGCTTCAAAATACTTTTATTGTAATATGAAGTTTTAAAAGTTTTCAAAGGTACTTGGAAAATTCTTATTGGATTTTTAATGTCTATTTCAGATAATAATTGACGTTAAATTATTTTTGTTCTTAAATTGAGTTCTTGCTGTTATATGTATGACTATTGTAAATTTAAGTCAATATTAGGAAGATACTGGCTAAATTCAATAAATTAATAATGATTTATTAATTTAATATGTAAAAGAATACCATACATGGAACTTGAAAAAAAACTCATTAATATGTAAATATTTAGACCACAGTCAGGCAATAAATGTGAACATTATCCAGAAATATTGAAGGTAATTTGTTTATATTATATTTTTTATCTACAATTGCTCGTTGCAACATATTTTATGTTTATATTTAATTATTTATTATCTTGTAATATACACTTTCTTCATGTAGAATCATTCATTGCACAATTCTTGTTACGTACCGTCTTTGTATTGAGTAATTAATTAGAAAAAACGATATTAATTATTCAATACCGCTTACTATCCTATCCTCTCCTTCAGCTATTGCTCTCTCGCTCAGAACTTGTCTTTATAGGGTTGTATCAAACATTGCAGGCCGAAAGCCGCGTCTATAACCGAACCGCCGATTATAACGGGCTCCCTGCAAATACTGCAAGATGTCAGCCCTACGAAGCCCATCAGACGTAAGGTTGGTGGATATAAGTATCACATATATAATTATATTAACATACATAGGTATATTACATTGGAAGCATAACTAAGTAGTTATGCTTCCAATGTCTTATTGTAATATCATAGTACGTTACGATACATGTGGATAAAGTCTATTATTGCATAACATGAAAAATAACGCCGTGAAATAATAGAGTAACTTATGTCATGTATATCGTATACTTTTTTTATAGCTCGTGTGACGTAAACTCGCACTAAATTGGGTCCAATCTGGGGTACGGGGAGTATTTTATAAACAAAGTATGTTTAGAAAAATCTCTTTTTTACATATTATTATTATTTTGCAATAGATCATTTTTCAAAATGCTCTTTTCAATTTCGTAGGAAGGTACACCAGGGGCTCCACTGTCGCTGCTGGGAGTGCGGGGCCTCCGAGACGAGCCCCTCCACCGGTCGGCGCACTGCATACCACACCCCACGCAACACAGGCCCCTCGTCAATCCCACGTTACAGGTACGGGCTTTCGGATAAATGTTGAAAATTCAACCCTAACAAACGCGATATAAGGCTCATATTTTCCCATGAGTTGAATCGGAGTCCAGTCAGAGTTTAATTGAAGTAATGTGCGCTTCTGTGCACGGAATGTATTTAAGAAAAACTATTAGTACGGGTAATTTATTAATACCAAAATATAGGTTATTAAGAATATCGTCCATACATTTTTTCTAGTGCCAGTACTAAGTCGTTCTATCAAGTGCCGTAGAGAGTTATTATAGAATTAATAAAATTCGATCGTTCATAATGTTAATGTGTACAAGGTGATTCGTAAGACACTTGCGATATTAATAGGGGGTACTCTGTATTCGATTCTCATTCCAAATATGTAATTAAAACGGGTGCTTAAAATTTGACGTAATTACCATTACAAACCCATAATGCAGACGTACTGAGCGCGCGGTATAAACTACTCCACTAAAGGTCATTAACTCATCACTAAGGCAGACAGCTGTTCGCCATACGTTCCGTGTATTTTTAGATAATTTTGATTGCCATTTTTGAAATAACTATCGTGTAGAATTTTGACTTTATATTCTTAATCATTAACTATGACCATGTTCTTTCTTACACGTCCTCGAGTATGTCAAGTGAATTAAAAATCGCCCAGTATATTATGTGATAATTAATCATATAATGTTTCAGGAGTTATCGGGCAGTGTGAGCGCGGGCGGGTCGGAGCCCGATCTAAACGCCGTGCCGTCCGCCGCACCGTCGATGGACACCAGCGCCACCTCGAGCGAGGACGACAAGCCCAAGGACAAGAGCAGTGAGTGGCGGAACTTGGTTCACACCGTACAAGAATCTTTGATATACTAAGCTCCCAACCCAAATATTTCGTGTTGAAATACATTCTTGGGTGACTAGTGGCAAAATTGAGCGCTAGCGTGCTTCGGAGGGCACGTAAGGCCGTCGGTCCCGGTTGTTAACATTTGGTAGCAGTCGTTAAGCCATGTCGGATGGCTTCGGGCGGCATTGAAAAATTCCGACACGGGTTGGCCACTAACCCGTCGACCAATCCGCACTGGAGCAGCGTGGTGGAGTATGCCCTAGGCCTCCTCAGGTATGAGGAGACACCCGTGCTCAGTAGTGGACCATTAATGGGTTGAAGCCATATCAGGATATCAGGAGCCATATTAGTCAGGACTAATAACCTGTAAGGGGTAGTATGCGACCTGAGAATGATAACTGATATGATAGGATAATAAAACGATGATATTTTCATGCAAAACTGTATTAAAATCAAACTTATAGATGACGATAAGTTAGTGATATATGTACATATTATGAGTACGCGCGATGATATTGCTAGTGACGAATAAAATATAATTAAAGGCAATGAACTTTTTTGAGGCGACTATCTCAGTCCTCAAGGGACACATCTGTGTCCGAATTAGAACGAGACTTTTACTAACATTTACTAACTGGAATGTTAGTAACAACAACTAACAGGACTAACTGTCATTAAAAGTCCCTCTCCCAACTAACTAACTAACAAATTAGCCAACTAATGTTCTAACCCCGTCACCTAACCGAACTAACTATCCCAGTGCCCATTCGAGTCTTATTCTAAGTCGGTCACAGTTGTCATGGGCGGCAGGGGAAGGTGGTGCTGCATGCTCGTTTGCTGCCTTAATTCAATAAAAAAATATATAAAAGTATTGTGGGTAGTGACACAATACATGCGATTGTTTCGCGTTCAGGCCGCTCCCGGGCCAAGGCGTTGCTAGTGAAGCGCGTGCGCTCGGTGGCGGTGTTCTCGCTGGGGCTGCGGCGCGCGCGCGAGGCGGCCGCGCACGCCGACAAGCACTCGCCGCACACGCCCGACCGGCCGCACGCTGCGCCCGTGAGTATTGCCACGGTAACAGTATCATTTGTGATAGCCGTGTGGTTGAACGTTGGACTGCCGAGCCGGAGGGTCCGGGTTCAAACCCCGCACGCACCACTAATTTTCAAAAATTATGTGCGTATTAATATTTAATTATCACTTGCTTCGGTGAAGGAAAACATCGTGAGGAAACCTGCACACCTGAGAGTTCTCCATAATGTTCTCAAAGGTGTGTGAAGTCCACCAATCCGCACTTGGCCAGCGTGGTGGGCTATGGCCTATACCCCTCACACTGTGAGAGGAGACCCGTGCCCAGCAGTGGGCACGTTACACTTATGGGTTGTGATGATGATGAATAGTATCATACAGTATTCCATCTTCATACAAACGGTCGGAACGCGAATCGTACCCACGCGCCTCGGAGTTTAGTACACATAAAGTACACAACAGCCACAGAAATGCCATAGGGACGATCGAACGTGTGGGTTTGTAATCAGGAAGCGTGCGATTTACCTACCCACCTACGTTCACTACAACTAGAAAGAGGCAGCCCTAGCGCGCACGGCTGTAGGCGTTTATTTCAAGGTCAGGGTCGAGTCACAATACTGTAAAATACTATTACCGTGGTATTGGCTTTATTTGTTTATTTGAGCTTTATTGACCGCAATCTTAGAATAATTGCTATAGAAACCAAGTCCGCGCGGCCATTTTGAAGCACCTTAATTGGAGTCAGAAATGACTCCAAACACCGGGCAGCTCCGTAGTGTTCAATGTCAACGCATGCCAAATGTGTCTCGCGAAAAAAAAAGAATTATGACGATTTGTCCAGTTAAATTGTGTCACAAAATATCTGAAAAGCTATTTATGTATTATTGCTAAAAACATATGATTATCCACAGCCGAAGTTCGGGAAAGTTTCGGTTTAGTGCTTCACTTTAGACAGAGCGCTTGTATGAAGACTGTCTTTCTATAGTGTTATTATTCTAAGACCGCAATATACATTGACTTATTATTACTATGGACGTTGGGTCTCATACTTAAATCGCAAAAAATGTCCCGATGTGCGAGAATAGAAATGTTAACAAGGTAATTTAAACACTAAAATCATTACATCACGGTTCAATTTCGATTGCAGTCAATTGTAGCTCTGTTTGCGTTTTGTAGCTCATTAGGCTCGGATAATTTAGCGCGGACCCGACGTCCATAGTAATAATATTTATTATTTATTTATTTAAAACTTTATTGACCACAATATGAAAATATCATAGTACAAATGGCGAGCTTAATGCTATTGCATTCTCTACCAGCTAACCATTAGGCCAAGCCGAAATACATAATATGTCAATGACAATATTATAATTATTATTACGGTACAAATGGCGAATTCTAGATTTTGCAATTCGAATTTAATTATAGATGCATTCTCTACCAGCTAACCATTAGGCTAAACTGATAAACAAGAAGAGCGGTTTGAGTGACTAATAGAGATGATATACTTAGATACACAAATACATGCGTATATATTTACATGATATATATATTTACATACATATCCTCTCGATAATCCTAGGAGCCTACCCACTAAACACCACCTTAGGTTGGCTTGGGTCGAGAGGCCTCTGAGCCTTCATCTAACATCTAACGCGAGCCCGCTAGGAGAGGCGAAGCGCATATTTATGGTTTAGTAATAATGTGAATGGCTTTAACTTTTGAATGTCCAAGTACAGGGCACGCACTAGACTTATCTCTCCTGATAACTGACAACTATAACCTTGATACGCGTGTATGTTAGAAGTGTCTGAATAGGTTTTATTATTACAATTGTATCACAAATTTATATACCAGTACAACAACAATTTATTAATCTCATTTCTGTTTTCCCTATGTGCAATTATTTCTTATCACTCAGTAGGCGTCTAGCATGTGATAAGCACATTAATGAGGCTATAGGTCATCTTATATATAAAATTCTCGTGTCACAATGTTAGTTACCATACGCCTCCGAAACGGCTCGACCGAATCTCATGAAATTTTGTGTGCATATCGTGTAGGTCTGAGAGTCGGCCAACATCTATTTTTCATACACCTAAATGTTAAGGGGTGTCCACCCTAGATTTTTTTTTAATTTTTTGGTCAATTTTTTTTGGGTTATTTTTTTATGGTGTGGCATAAAAAATACACATAATCCCAAATTTTCAGTTTCTTACCCCCACCCCTCAAATTTAAATCGCGCTTTTTGTATTTTTGTATGAAAAATATTTATCACGTTAGAGGGGTTAGCTAGTAATGTATAAAAATGTTAGATTTTTAGTTAATCTTAAATGTATAATGTGTAAATGTATACATAATGTATAAATAACCTTGTTGGTGATTGCCAGGGGCCCCCCGCGCCAATGTTGGGTGGCGAGCTCTCTCTCATACCGATCGAACAGCTGATCCAAGTGGAGGACGTCAAGCCGCGGCCCGTTTCGTAAACCGACCCACCATCATTCGCTGTTGACCATCCCTGACACAGTCTCGTCGTAAATCATCCTGTAAGGTTAGCGAGTCACCTTTGTATTTACTTTAATTTTAAAATGTAATTTGTGTGATGTACTTTTGTTGTAATTGGACAGAATTATGTCGTAGTGTGTAGTTATTTTAGTTAGTGATTGCTTTTGTTATTTTCAGTTAATGGTGAGATGTATTTACTATAAGGGTGCGATCGATTGGAGTAATTATGTTTCAACTAATTAATATCTTTGTCAATGTATCGATGTATATTACTGATATGTAACGGCTTACTAGCTGTATGGTTTTCTATAGGCAAGTGAAAAGTGTCTTAACCCAGTTGGACTGACTTGAGACAAATTTTAAATCAGTTTTCCCGATGAGACGACTAAATGTCTGGACAACTTTTTAAATAGGTGGAAGTCGTTTGGATTGGTCAGAAGACGTATGTATGTAAGTTATTAGTCAAAATTTTCCAGATTTTATAATCGTATCTGTGACTAAAACCCACGTCTTCCTCGCGCCATTTTTAATTTGACACAATTACTTGAACAAACCGGACTGTGTGAAAAAGCCGTTATATATTAATAATATTTATACTTTTAGTTTTACTCTTCTGTATTATTTAATATTTAAGACTTGTCATTGAAGGAGTAATCCGTCGTAAAGGCGTAAAGTTTTGTAAAATGTTTTTAACGCATCGTTACAAATTTTAACGCTTTAAACGTCTTCCTACAATGGAGATATTGAATTCAAACTTACTAGCTTTCAATGATATTCTTAAGATAGTTAAGGAGGAATATCTTTTATGACATTTACCACAGATATCAATTTCGCTCCGTTCTAAAAAATACCCAAACCATAACAGCGCACCCAAACGCAATGCTGGAATTAATTATTGACAAGTACATTTGGACTTAACGCGTCAACATTAGTGAAGTATTTTTGGCTTGGCCTTACTATGGAGTATAAGAGTGACGAGCACCGTTTCCATGATTTAAAAATGTCCGTCGAAATGTATTAAATAAGGGCGTCGTTACTGTAGCAAGGGTGTAAATTAAACAGCACTTTTTGAGGTTATATTTATTGACTTTGGACTACGTGAATTGTAGAGGTTTTATACACCACGGAATACAGAAAGAAGTGGAAATGGTACGAGTGTTGATTAATAAGAAAACCACGGTAGCAAAATAAACACAAGTAAATCCCTAATCGTATTATTCACACTAAGAAACTTACATTTTTATTGGTTGGTACTTGTCAACTTCAAATAGTCTATCAAACCGGCTCATTATAGTTGAAAATGCACCTTAACGATTTATCTTAATTTATATTTTTCCTTGCCATATTTGGTGTCTTGTTACCTTTATCAATTAAGAACATAACAGTTGTAAAGATTTTCTTTCCACCGCTAGATGTCAAAATTTTACGTAACAACTAATTTTATATACTTAAAACTGTCAGAAATAAAGTTGACATTGTGTTGTCCGGCAATTACGCGGAGCTCCGCGCAACCTTAGTCTGTGTGCCACGCCTACTTCGCACTTCCACTTCTTTCTGTATTCCGTGTTATACACAATAGTTTCGTGAATTGGTGACGTCACGAAGCCTGAATCACGCTATCGAAGTTTTCTATACCGCTCACATAAAATACAAGTTCCAACGAACATCAGTCGGGGCTTCACTGCCTCCCGAGAAAGACGTCTTGCCCGTCCGGAGATCTCCCTTTGCCAAATAGGTAATTATCCTGGTCGTCGATATTATGATATTTTTTAACTCACAGCACATTTCACTCGGTCTACAACTGCTAAGTTCATATCATACAATTTAGTTACTCTAGGGCCGTTTTGGTGAGTTTTTGGACTATGATAGAATGCTCGCCACTGGACACTTTCAACGTATCACCTTCATAAGATGGTGCTTTTACTTGTACACTCCATAGTGGCGCAAGGAGCGCAAGGATTTGTTATCTGTGAGTATGGTAAACTTTTTAAGTGTTGAACTAAACAACAATATTATTTTAAAAACTCTTCCTTTATCGAGTACAAATCAGCGAGGAAACCCGACGGTTTTCGAGCAACAACGTTATGTGATATGATCGTGAGGAGTGCATTGTATGACTTTTTGAGCGTTTTTCAAACATTTTGAAAGAGTTTTTCGACGTTGTTAATGTGTTACGTTATGTGAGCTATTTGTTGTAGGCGATGGGCCTGGTGTACAATGTAATATATTAAATTATATGGGAAACGACATATACCGTCAAAATGATCGGGATAAGAACTATCTCCGTACCAAATTCCGTCTATACCGGTTCAGCTGATTAAATGTGAAAAGGTATCAGACAGAGCCTTTACGCATTTATAATATTAATATGGATTAATATGACAGTTAATAATTGGTTCAGTATACCAGGCCTGTCATTCGTACGCTTTTCCGTGTTAATAAAAAGCAATTATGGGACAATAATTTCAAAGTTGCTGTTGTTTGTTAATTATTTTCCCTTTTTTAATTTCTAACATATCATTGGAGCCACTAAAGTTATGTTTACATATAGTTATATTTATATATCTATTCTATATCCTCCTAAATATTTATATCGGGAAAAAATATTCTAAAACGAAGCGAGCGGGTATTTTAGTATCGAATGAGAAAATTATGTTTCATTTAAACCTTTTGGAAAATCCAAAATTATTGCAAATTTTTGCGCATTAAAAAAAAGCTTTTAGTGTCTCCAATGACCAATACATTTGTTCCATTCATTCTTGTCTGTCTAAACTTTTCTAATACCGCTAGATTTCCATGACTTCCTTGTTGTTTAGATTGGAATATGTTCAGTTACTTGACATATTAAATAATTCAAATATGTAAAATTATCACATCCAAACTATAACACCTCACTTGAATATGCAACTCTAGTAAGTTCATTTTAAAATAGTATGCCATTATTACTCAAAGTTGCCGCTAAAACTAATTACTTACCATTAGGCAAGTGGATAATATAAGCCAATTAAATTATGAAATATGCTTAGTAACTGAACAGTAATTCGAGTTGTTATAAATAGTATTAAATAGTAATAGGTATCTACGTAATATATTACTACCGTCAGTTACAATCGACCTACTAGATAGATTATACGTCTACGCACATCACATCTACTTAGCCGACTCTACTAAAATTCAACTATTAGGAAAGCATTAAAATATGGTCTTTATTTCGTTTTATTTACGGACCAATTATCAAGGTCGAATTGGTCGTAGATATGCCTCAATCGCGTGTGGATCAATTCTTCCAAGTAATTGTTGAAAATTCAACCGTAATACACAGTAAATAAAGCTCATATTTCAATGTTTTCATGAGTTGAATCGGATTGATGTATGTGCACAGACCCTAAAATAGGTAAGCAATCTATTAATAGCCGTTTCCAATATTCTATCTTACCATTATCTCTGGTAGTTTCCAATATTCTATATTACCATTATATAAGGTAGTACTTAAAAGTAATAACAACTAACATTACATGGTTTTTTGACAGTTGCTGGATAACTTACTAAGGATTATGGATAGATTGAATGTTGAAAATGACCATTAGTCATTTATTGCTTCATTATTATTATTATTTATATATGAAAGTTTTTTTACCTATGGATGTAAAGTTATGCCGTAATAACAAACATTCGAATTTAATTTCCGTGTATACGTATGTATTATATAAATAGATGTTGGTTTATCTGTTTCTGATCTGAAACACAATCGGAACATCAATAAGGAATATGCAATTTCTTTTATTATCTGAATTAAATAAATACAGATCTTCCATTTTCATATTTACGTTAGTAAATATCTGCTAGGTTTTGATAGTATAATGTATAATTTGTATTTTTTTATTAGTGAGCAATCATTTTACACCAGGAAAAATATTATTATGTATTAAACTGTTTTAGTAATTAATTTATAAGGATACTTTCAGAAATGATGGCTGATAAATAAAATATGATTATAATAAATTTTGTTTCTCAACACACTTTATTCATTTAGGTTTAGATATTGTAACGTCTCTATATAATTGGCGTGAATAAGTTGAATGTTGCAAGCATAATCGTTCATTTATACTTTTATAAGATACTATTTTAATTTATCCATAACAAGGTGTATTCGTAGATTTAGTTGATAAGTCATTATTATATCTTCAAGTTTTATATATTGTGAAATTTTATAAAGTTCGGCTTGTCAACTTATTAACTCATTATGGAAGAGCAATTGTACAATACAAATATTACAATAAAAATACAATTGGATTGTATTGC
This sequence comes from Ochlodes sylvanus, assembly GCA_905404295.2. Lineage (NCBI taxonomy): Eukaryota > Metazoa > Arthropoda > Insecta > Lepidoptera > Hesperiidae > Ochlodes > Ochlodes sylvanus. The sequence goes on from FR990147.1 coordinate 3,119,720, forward strand.
TTCTCAATCTCGTAACAATAATTAATGTTTATTGTTCTTCGGTAGTTACAATAATTTATATATAAAATTAAACGTAATTACAATAAAATGTTCGTCAATGTTTTTTTGAACCGTTAATTAATTATAATTTTAATTATAAGTATAACCATAATACATGTTCCGATTTACTGCCTCGGATTTAGTAACCATGAAAGTCTAAATGCCGACATTACAAAATATACTTTGTATTGTTACGCTGTTAAGATTTTCAGTACTATTTAAAAAAATCTTAAATATTTGTAAGAAAAAAGAAGTATTGATAACAGTTTCCAAGATATTTATACAAATAATACTAATATATACAAATAATATAATTTATAATACTATAATTAATTTACCTAATACTATGTTGAAAGATGTGCGCCAGTTAGTTAATTAACGTATATCGGAACATGTATTATATTACTATAATTATATAGAACTATAAAGTATGAATGTAAACTATGCTTTATTGTGCTTACTTTTTGTATTAATAAACAATAATCCAAAATTCTCAACGTCATAAAAACACCAAAATAATTTGCGTGATCGAGTAAAGTCTTCTCCAATACTGTTAGGGGTCCAAGTATGCTTCAACTGCGTCGTCTTTAAATACTCGTAGTTTGACACATTTCGTACACAAAATGTGTCAAAAACGTGTCACACGATAAGTATTTATAAATTAGCAATCTTGGGCCCTTGTTTTTACCATTTAACATTTCAAAAATTATTGTTATTGAGCAATAGAGCTACTTTGTCTTCGGGTCGGACCGAAAATCAGGGTCTTGTTTTTCATAGTCAAAACCAGCGCTGAGTTCGGGCCATTTCGTAAGTCAAGTAGCAGAACATCTCTTCCGTTATATATATATCAAGTTTGTATACTTTAATATGTGTACTTTTTGTGTGCTGTGTTTAGACATTAGATGTTTTTCTTTGTAGATGTATTAGTTTGTTTATAACAATAAAGTAGGTGATGTATCGTGGCTGTTACTCGATCTAGTTAAATATTTATATAACCTATAATTTGTATTGTATTATGTAATAAGTGGATACATTTTGTGAGAACGCTTCATTCTAATTAGGATTTTGTCGTAGCAGATTGAATATTTGTTGTTACGTAATTATTTTTTATACGGAATATTGATAAATGTTGCATTTTTGGTAGATTAAAGATTTTAAGTTTGCAAAATAATTATCTGTTTTTTTTTATTATTTGTCCTTAAAATGTAATGTTGGACTACCTGCAAATCTGACAAAAATAATAATAGTAAAAAAACAGTAGGTTAGGTTGTAAGTATAATTTATGGACCTAGTCTAAACCAAGCAAATGAACCTAATAATAATAGCGGCTAAAATGTATGAGGTGTTATACATAATTGGTAATTTCATTTCTTACTTAACGTAAAAAAATTACGACATGAAAATTTTCTTCATAACAAAAAAAATACATTTTAATTTTAACGCAATTCAATATGCCCTACTTTCATTAATAAGTACATTACAAGTTGAATAACATTCATTAGATAGAAACGATAAATATAGGACCGCTAAACGCGCTTCTGCCACGAATCTCCGACCTATGAACGAAACTACCATCTGATTGAGGTATAATGTGTAGGTAGGATCCGTCTACATTGCGTCCCACCAAATTTTAAGGTTGCAATTAATTAAAAGTTTTTAATTATTCAAATTTTATTATAAGGTTACGTAAGGTTACATTCCAATCTAAGTCAACTACAGCATTATCAGGCATAGTATCTACTCCATATAGCGCCTTACTTCGTAATCCGACATTACATACTTCTCATATAAGTAGCTTTCAACTTCTGGACTAACACATTGATTTTTTATTGTAGTTATTATGCGACTATGTTCAGTACCCCAAGAATAGTACGCGTCTATTGGCAACATGAACAGAGATAGTAGGTGTGTCTCAGCCAGTTTTGTGTTGATTAAACTTTCACATACGTAGTAAACAAAACCACCACTATTTATATTCATGATTGTACAGATAGTACATCCGATATTGTTAACGATATCTGCTATTGATTTATAGAAGCAGCGGAAAAATTCACCATATTTCATAGCGTTTTTTACCATTTCAGCAACTATTTCACCATATTTATGGCCGATTTCCTCACTAGACATATTTCTAGGTTCATCACTCATAATATCACTCTCTCTTTTTCTTCCATCATGTATCATATTTCTACACATTATTGACAACTTCAAATTCCAATACAATAAGTACATTTCTTTTTTCTTCAGATGTGATCTCAAGTTATCAAGTATACACTGATAAATGGGTACTATATTTGCACAGCTTTCAATAGTTTTAGGATCTTTATCCATAATGGTTTTAATAAATTTATCCATAAATTTTCGCACAATATAAGTTTTGTATTTTACAACATTCCAGGATAGTACGCTTTCGGTCATAATTGTTTGCAATAATTGAAGACTTTTTTGATGCTCAACTTCATCTTTAAAACTTACTATATATTTTTCAGTAAGGTGCCATTTGGCATTAATAAGTTCTTGAATGTAAGGTTCAAAATGGTTTTCAATATTTTCCTCAAACAACATATCTTTTACATGATCATCTATGATTTGGAGTCGGGCAAAGTCTCTCTGAACCAGGTGTATATACTTTTCCATGTGACGAATAACATTGATTCTACGTTGTATATCAACGCATTTTTCTGAGAGCTTGCTTACAGTGAGCCAAGCTGTTTCAATGAAGTCACCTTTAAATGAATTGGGGAAGTTATCGGACACTAAAAGAGAATACACATTATCATGATCGTCATGATTAAGTTCAGATGTATATAGTTTTAACACTTCGTAGAGCTTCTCCTGAACCTCATGATTTTCCTCTAATATTCTGTTAAATAACGTTTCGAACAGTATCATTCGCAGCGATACATTTTTTGTTTTCTTCCATGCACTTATTATAATAGGTGATAAGGTTTCTGCATCGTAAGACCTGAAAGCGAGTCGCAATCCATGCTTTTGTATTGATAGCGGAGCATCAAGGAGGCTATCAATAAATTTTGCACTGGATGTCAAATTAGCAAAGTAATTATAAAAAGTTGGTATACAGAAACGTACATAGTCTCCTGTAATATACTTTCGGATAATAGACAATGGGACAGGCGGTCGTGGATGATAGGCTAATCTACATATTGCTTTTTGCACTTGAAAAACCCGGTTATCTAAATTCTTATGATCAATTTTAGGGGAAGTAGGAGCATTTTTATTTAAGAAACATATAATGGATTCGAGATCTCCTAAATAAAAGAGCCCAACGACGGCCATTTTAATGTTTCTATATTCCCGCCGACCTTTTGGCACATCTGATAAGTATTCCATAAAGTAATCATGATATTCCTTTGCGACGTCGTTTGCAAAGTATACTTTCAATTTACGAAATAAACGACAGAGTCTGAAATTCCACCTATATGTATTGCATCTGATTTCATAAATACCATTCACAGCCATTTCTATATCTTGTTTTAACCAACGCACAAAATCTTCTTCACTTTTTTTCTCAAACTTTTCTTTATACTTTTCATGATATTGAAAAACATCCATATTTGAGTCCATGAACTGAACTACGACAGCGGGACAATCTTCATTAGATCTTTTAAAAGCGTATATTATACGCCATACTTCATATACCACATCTTGGATTTGATCTCTGATACTGCCTACATTCCAATTATCCTCGTCTTCACTTACAATGTTATAATCAGGGTGACACATTAAAGATTCTATTTTTTCAGCACAATTACTTAAGAAGTATTTAGCGACGATTCTTTTTCTTTCTTCGGTTAGTTCTTCAATTAACGAATCAAAATGAAAACTAGTGATATTGTCAAAATATTCTTTTAATGCTTCTGGCATATCCTTGGCATGATGAAGAATGTGATAAACTAATGATCTAAATTTATATTCCCATCGTTCATACGATGCTGTTGTGTATACATCTAGACTATATAATAATTTATCGAATACTGTCCAACATTCATTGTTAAATGAATAAATGTCATGAACTTCAATGATCTTGTTTATGAAACTCTCTTTGTGACTATCGCTCTCGTTAACCTGTCTTCCGTAGTAATAGTTTAATAATTCATATATATCTCTTTCATTTCTAGCAGTTTCAGGAAGAATATTTACGATGCGCGACCTCTCATCTTTATCAGGAGTAAGAAAAATATACCGTTTAATTCCAGAAAATGCTTTGCTAAAACTAACAAACTTATACCACATATAATTTTTGATACCGGGTAGTTCTTTGTCCCGTTCAATGTGCTGCAAAGCCCATGCTTCTCTTTCATCTATATTAAGCATCTCGTAATAATTCAACCTATAAAATTCAATGCACATTTCGAATTCATCTTTATCATATTTTGACACAAATATTTGTTTCATATAGCCATAAAGTTTATTGAAAGGGATTTTTACAAGAATAAATTTGTAAGTGCTGTAAAAATTTAAGGACCAATAATCCTCAGCATTATTCGGCAGCAAACCTGGTGCTAATGACTCGATATCGTCGGTTGTGAGATGCTTTATCAGCATGCCTTTATGCAGTATGTTTACGTATAACAGTGGATTATTTAACACTCTTTGTTTATGTTTGAGTATAATATTCTTGGAGATTCTTATGCCTAATCGACATGAGAAGTGGGGATTTGTAGCACGCATTTGGATATGTTCTAAAATATTCAAGTACTGTTCCTGTGACACAGAATATAAGAATAGAAGCTTCGGTATAATAGACCTATCATGTTCCGTTATGTAAGCTAGAGCGAGCTCAAAGGAACTGCCAATCAATTGCTTAAGATATAAATCACGAACATTTCTGAGATGACTTGTTTTTATTAAGTCAAGTTTAAAACCATCTGGTGCGAAAAGTACAAACTTAATAGCGATGTCATTTAGTCTAGCAGCTATACAATATTTATAGAAATCTATAGCTCTATCAGCGTTTCTTAAGTGCATAGAAATAGCCGTGAGAGTCTTCCTTTTCATCTTTCTTGACATATTTGGAAATATGTTGGTTTCAAGATAGTCAGTATTTATAAACTGAGAATATTCATCGTTATACATCCATGAACATTTAAGCGCCCGGGAGATATAAAAGACATCGCCGCATTTCAACACGTCCATAATATAATCAATATCCTTGTATTTCGACGCGACATCAATTTTGAACAATTTGTCCACGTCACACTTTTCTGGTTGAGACTTCAGTTCCATAAAGTTTGTCTGGTTAGTCACAGCTTCAGAAACTCTTGAATTAAGGTCTCGATGCCTTTCGCCAAGGTTATTTCCGTTGAGAATCATTTCTGGGCCTTACTTGTTTGTTCTGGAAAAAAAGGTTCATGTGGTCAATATTTTTTTACACAGGAACAGTTATTGTATACCTACAGTTATGGTAGGTACTAGCTGTTCCTCGTGGTTTGTCTCGCGAGAAAGCAATTTTAATTTATTTTCAATTAAGTTGAATTACTAATTTTTCCCTTTCAGGAGTTAACTCTCAGAAAACATTGATACTGACGGAAGACATTAAATACATATGTATTTCCCTATTAAGTGGTAGAATATCATAAAATCCGTTCTTAGCCTACGTCTCCTAATCATAAACTACCTCCCTGCCATAATTTATGAGATTTCGTGTTTAAACAGTGAGCGTGTGAATCTTTCGTTTATAAAAAAATTATGATGATATTGATAACATAAGTCCAAGATGATTCAAGATGAATTGAATAAAAGGTAGGCTGTGGCAGACGATTCAAAATGTTAGTTATCATTTGAGTATTAAACTTTAATATTATACTTATACTTATCGGGACGACCAACGTTCGATTGTTTTTTTAATGTGACTAGGTAAAGCGGAGTTTAAACTTCTGAAATATTGACAAAAATAAGTTAATAGTAAAGTCTGAAAATAAGTTATTTGCGACTTTTATGTTATATGACTGGTTTGAACTATTGGAGATGTTCTGATGATAATATGAAAGTTCTGAGGTAACAAACATAAAAAAAACAGTCAAATCGAGAACCTCCCTCCTTTTTTAAACTTGGTTAAAAATAATTTGAAATGGTACTGCCGTCCCAAGATAAAACTACACACAGATCGTTTTGCAGAAAGTATAATAATTCAGCATACAGTAAAAGCTCCTTATTCGCGGGGGTTACGTTCCGCCCATATGCCGCGAATACAGAAACCGCGAATGTGGAATGGTATTTTGTATAGGATTAAAGGAGATACGTTCCGAGGTACTATAAAAAATAAATTAAAATTAATTCAAATAATTTTTATGGCAGTTTCAAATTTAACTTAAAGCGGCAATACTACTTTTTGTGCATTGGAACTAATTTTTCTATCTTTTTACTCGACATTTTCAATCAAGAACAAAGCAAAAGAGACACGTCCTTATCAATCAAAATTAAGTAACGCTACACATAACTACACACTCATATACCCACACAGCACACTGACTCGCAGTGTCATGGGTGCGATGGACAACACTTATGACAAGAACACACACCCAGACCAAGAAAAGAAAATCTGTTTCGCTGGGAATTGAACCCAGAACCCTTGGAACGGCGATCCGGCATGTAACCTTTGCGAAATACAGGTATTGCAATGACTGCTTAGTGATAGCACAGGTGATAGTTGACTTAAAATATAATAACAGTGACAAATGCGGCTCATTTCAAAGGACATAGAGAAATGCCTAAATCCTAATGCGGCGTATTGGCGGAATATAAAAGCGTACTTAATGTAGCGCCAATAAATCACATTTTCCACAGAAGACACCGAATCTTTTTACTTTGACCGACTACATCCGCGAATAAAGAAATTTTTAGCCGCGAATATAGGAACATGGTCACAATTTTTTAACCCGCGAATACTGAAACCGCGAATGCGGGAGCCGCGAATAAGCTTTGACTGTATTGAAGATAAAATGTATGGTAATTGTACCTTCTTACCCTGATCATCGCTTAAAACAACTCCGCGTTATAAGAGGAAGTAGTTCCAATTCAAACAAACATTGCAAGTTGCTTGTATTAAACATAAATAGCCATTTATTCAAAGCGGCGTCCGAAGTTGGCCGCTGGAAAAACCGAACTGCGAAATATTCTTATCAAGACTTGATAAGAATATTTCGCACTAGTATCCTGTTTGTTTGAATTGAAAACATCACTGATACACGTGTTAAAAGTAAGTATGCTTGTAATTGTCCGGTTCACACTTGCGAAGCAACGCGACAAATATTATACATAGACGTTAGTATACTCAAAGTATGAAAATGGATATTTAAATAAAGGTACATTCTCATAGTATATTCTCATATATTGATACCCTGTGTCGTGGGTGCCATGGACAACACACATCCAAACCAAAACAGAAGTTCAATTTCTGTTCTGTAAAACTCATTATTCAAATTTTCTGCGCTGGGAATTGAACCCAGGACAGGACCCATCGAACGGCGGTATGGCATGGTAAAATAGTCATACGGGATAGTTTTATTAAAATTGGCGACATTTTCCATTCCATTTGTGCGACGTCGCGATCGAGTTAATGTACTTAGTGGTCGCGATACTGGCTGTGTTGTGTAAAAACTGCGACAATCCAGCGACAAAATGTCGCAACAATACTATTTATTACAGGAAACTCTCGACTGATATTTTTCTCAAACAACATAAATCCTGTATGACTGTGTAGTACATGATCATCTATGATTTGCAGTCGGGAAAAGTTTCTCTGAACCAGGTGTATATACTTTTCCATATGACAAATAACATTAATTCTATATTGTATATCAACACTGTTTTCTGAGAGCTTGATTACAGCAAGCTTATTCAATGAAGTCACCTTTAAATGGATTCGGGAAGTTACTTCATTACTATTATATTTTGTTATTATTATTATTATTTAGAATCATTATTGTTTTATTTAACTAATCAATTATGTAATTTTTTAAGACAATTATTGACAACGGATGAGACGACTTTGATTTGTGTATTGTCTTAACAGAACTGTCTCTGTATATATAGTAAAAAACGGTTATTTCAATGTTACAAACCCAATTATATTTATTTGTATATATTAATGTACCTATAGAAATGAAAACAACAATCGTAAGATGAATAAATCAGTCTTCTTGCGGATACTAAGATAGATACGAAGGGCAGCGAACGTCTTCGTGAGTCTGGTCTTTTGAAGGCTTTGCTTCTCTCATTTAATCTTTGATCCGGTGAGAGCGGCAGGCTAACGGCTAAGAGATTCGGGACGGTGCATCCCGGGCGACAACCGATAACTCTCTGCTAGTCGGGCTCTTGTTGGTCGTCGGCTAATGTCCTGCCAAATTGGGAAGAGCGGGCCCTGTTTGGGGGCCTCATTTCGCGAGACCGCAGTCGCGAGTTGAACACGGAAAGAGAAATACGCCACATTGGTGTACCGTGGTCTTTAGTTGGTATGCCTCGGAAAAATGAGGTTATCTTATAAACTTACTTTAAGTAAGGGTGAGAAAAATACTTAAACACTAGTGGTCCCAGCGTACTTCGTACCGCTTTATAATTAAAAAATGTTTTAGTGATATATCGACAGCAACGCCACCTACCGGGTCCAATTGTGAATCTAAACCATTCTCGGATCCACCTGAAGACACAAAAAATTTCAACCAAATCGGTCAAGCCGTTTAGGAGGAGTTCAGTCACATACACACGAACACAAGAAATATATATATTAAGATTATAATGGTATTGTATTTATGTCAATGTAATGGTATGTAAATTTGTTTCCTTCATCTAATTATGTGGTTTCGTTTGGCGCGTTTTAATTTGTGGTGTACCTCCAAAATGTTTCGGTTTCCCAGATGTACCTTGAACACAAAAAGTTTGCGAACAACTGCTCTACTATGTAGGTAAGATTCATCTACATTGCGTCCACCATATTTTAAGGCTGCAATTAACTAAAAGCTTTTAAATTTTCAAATTTTATTATAAGGTTAAGAAATCTTACATTCTAATCTAACTAAGTCAACTACAGCATTATCAGGCATAGTATCTACTCCATATAGGGCCTTTCTTGGTAATCCGACATTAAATACTTCTTAAATAAGAAGCTATGAACTTCTGGACTCACAGATTGTTTTTTTATTTCAGTTATTATGCGACTGTGTTCAGTATCCCAATTATAGTACGCATCTACTGGCAATATGAACAGAGATAGTAGGTGTGTCTCAGCCAGTTTTCTGCTAATTAAACTTTCACATACATAGTAAACAAAACCATCACTATCTATATTTATTATTGTACAGATAGTACATCCGACATTTTTAACGATATCTGCTATTGATTCATAGAAGCAGCGGAAAAATTCACCATTTTTCATAGCGTTTTTTACCATTTTAGCAACTATTGCACCATATTTATGGCCGATTTCCTCACTAGACATATTTCTAGGTTCATTACTCGTAATATCGCTCTCTCTTTTTCTCCCATCATGAATTATTCTTCTGCACGTTATTGACAACTTCAATTTCCAATACAATAAATACATTTCTTCTTTCTTCAGAATAGATCTCAAGTTATCAAGTATACACTGATAAATAGGTACTATGTTTGCACAGCTTTCAATAGTTTTAGGATCTTTATCCATAATGGTTTTAATAAATTTATCCATAAATTTTCGCACAATGTAAGTTCTACCTTTAACAACATTCCAGGATTGTAAGGTTTCGGCCATAATTGTTTGCATTAACTGATGACTTTTTTGTTGATCCACTTCATCGTTAAAACTTACTATATATTTTGCAGTAAGCTGCCATTTGGCATTGATAAGTTCTTGAATGTAATATTCAGAATTTTTTCGAATATTTTTCTCAAACAACATATCTTTTACATGGTCATCTATGATTTGGAGTCGGGGAAAGTCTCTCTGAACCAGGTGTATATACTCTTCCATGTGACGAATAACATTGATTCTACGTTGTATATCAACGCTTTTTTCTGAGAGCTTACTTACAGTTAGCCAAGCTGTTTCAATGAAGTCACCTTTAAATGGATTCGGAAAGTTAACAGACACTAAAAGAGAATACAAATTATCATGATCGTCATGATTAAGTTCCGATGTGTATAGTTTTAACACTTCATAGAGCTTCTCCTGAACCTCATGATTTTCCTCTAATATTCTGTAAAATAACGTTTCGAACAGTACCATTCGCAGCGATACATTTTTTGTTTTCTTCCATGCACTTATAATTATAGGTGATAAGGTTTCTGCATCATAAGACCTGAAAGCGAGTCGCAATCCATGCTTTTGTATTGATAGCGGAGCATCAAGGAGGCTATCAATAAATTTTGCACTGGATGTCAAATAAGCAAAGTAATTATAGATTGTTGGTAGACAGTAATGAACATAGTCTCCTGTAATATATTTTAGGATTACAGATAATGGGAGGGGCGGTCGTGGATGATAGGCTAATCGACATAATGCCTTTTGTACTTGTAAAACTCGTTGATCTATATTCATATGATCAATTTTAGGGGAAGTAGGAACATTTTTATTTAGGAAACATATAATGGATTCGAGATCTCCTAAATAAAAGAGCCCAACCACGGCCATTTTAATGTTCCTATATTCCCGCCTACCTTTTGGCACATCTGATAAGTATTCCATAAAGTATTTAAGATATTCCTTTGCGACGTCGTTTGCAAAGTATACTTTCAATTTACGAAATAAACGACAGAGTCTGAAATTCCACCTATATGTATTGCATCTGATTTCATAAATACCATTCACAGCCATTTCTATATCTTGTTTTAACCAACGCACAAAATCTTCTTCACTTTTTTTCTCAAACTTTTCTTTATACTTTTCATGATATTGAAAAACATCCATATTTGAGTCCATAAACTGAACTACGACAGCGGGACAATCTTCATCAGATCTTTTAAAAGCGTATATTATACGCCATACTTCATATACCACATCTTGGATTTGACCTCTGATACTGCCTACATTCCAATTATCCTCGTCTTCACTCACAATGTTATAATCAGGGTGACACATTAAAGATTCTATTTTTTCAGCACAATTACTTAAGAAGTATTTAGCGACGATTCTTTTTCTTTCTTCGGTTAGTTCTTCAATTAACGAATCAAAAGGATAAAAATTACTGATATTGTCAAAACATTCTTTTAATGCTTCTGGCATATCCTTGGCATGATGAAGAGTGTGATAAACTAATGATCTAAATTTATATTCCCATCGTTCATACGATGCTGTTGTGTATACATCTAGACTATATAATAATTTATCGAATACTGTCCAACATTCATTGTTAAATGAATAAATGTCATGAACTTCAATGATCTTGTTTATGAAACTCTCTTTGTGACTATCGCTCTCGTTAACATGTCTTCCGTAGTAATAGTTTAATAGTTCATATATGTCTCTTTCATTTCTAGCAGTTTCAGGAAGAATATTCACGATGCGCGACCTCTCATCTTTATCAGGAGTAAGAAAAATATACCGTTTAATGCCAGAAAATGCTTTGCAAAAACTAACAAACTTATACCACATATAATTTTTGATACCGGGTAGTTCTTTGTCCCGTTCAATGTGCTGCAAAGCCCATACTTCTCTTTCATCTATATTAAGCATCTCGTAATAATTCAACCTATAAAATTCAATGCACATTTCGAATTCATCTGTATCATATTTTGACACAAATATTTGTTTCATATAGCCATAAAGTTTATTGAATGGGATTTTTCCAAGAATAAATTTGTAACTGCTGTAAAAATTTAAGGACCAATACTCAGAAGAATATTTCGGCAGCAAACCTGGTGCTAATGACTCGATATCGTCGGTTGTAAGATGCTTTATCAGCATGCCTTTATGCAGTATGTTTACGTATAACAGTGGATTATTTAACACTCTTTGTTTATGTTTGAGTATAATATTCTTGGATATTCTTATGCCTAATCGACACGAGAAGTGGGGATTTGTAGCACGCATTTGGATATGTTCTAAAATATTCAAGTACTGTTCCTGTGACACAGAATATAAGAATAGAAGCTTTGGTATAATAGAACTATCATGTTCCTTTATGTAAGCTAGAGCGAGCTCAAAGGAACTGCCAATCAATTGCTTAAGATGTAAATCACGAACATTTCTGAGATGTCCTGTTTTTATTAAATCAAGTTTTAAATCATCTGATGTGAAAAGTAGAAATTTAATAGCGATGTCATTAAGTCTATCATCTATACAATATTTATAGAAATCGATAGCTCTATCAGCGTTTCTTAAGTGCATAGAAATAGCCGTGAGAGTCTTCCTTTTCATCTTTCTTGACATATTTGGAAATATATTGGTTTCAAGGTAGTCAGTATTTATAAACTGAGAATATTCATCGTTATACATCCATGAACATTTAAGCGCCCGGGAGATATAGAAGACATCGCCGCATTTCAACACTTCCATAATATAATCAATATCCTTGTATTTCGACGCGACATCAATTTTGAACAATTTGTCCACGTCACACTTTTCTGGTTGAGACTTCAGTTCCATAAAGTTTGTCTGGTTAGTCACAGCTTCAGAAACTTTTGAATTAAGGTCTCGATGCCTTTCACCAAGGTTATTTCCATTGAGAATCATTTTTGGGCCTTACTTGTTTGTTCTGGAAAAAAGGGTCATGTGGTTAATATTTTATTTTACAGAGGTACCTACAGTTATTGTAGGTACCTAATAGCTGTTTCTTGGGGTTTGTCCCGCGAGAAAGCAATTTTAATTTATTTTAACATAGTATAAAACAAAGTCGCTGTGTCTATCTTGTGTTATGTATGCTTAGATCTTTAAAACTACGCAACGGATTTTGATGCGGTTTTTTTAATATATTCTGTATCTATTAAAAAAAACCGCACCGCAGATTCAACGGGAAGGTTTACATGTATATATGTATAATGTATTAAAGTTTTATGTAAATTGGTTGAAATATTTGAGAAAGTCGGAAAAAACAGGCCGTCTGGGAGCTTTCAGTGAAAACGCTGTCTAATCCCTTTGAGATATATAACATCACAATGTATGGGTGGAATATTCCTCTTTTATTGGTCTACAATAAAGTCCGTGGTGGCATATTATGTCTATCTTTTAAGAATATACCCATTCGAAGTTTTAAAAAAATGATCACGTACAAGGCGGTAATTGGAAAGCTATTTAAAGGGATACTTACAGTACTAATCCTTACCGACTTAAATATGTTAATCACCTTAAGCATTTCAGGCACATTATCATAAGCCTTTACATCGTCTAATTTAAATGAATATCTTAGGAGCTATCGCAAAATGAAAAGTAACGCGTGAAAGTTCATTCGTGCGCGGATTACGTTTAACAATTTTGGAGTGAGGGTACCAAGGGACAGGTTTTCGAAGTGAAGCGAGGGCGGATTTACTAATTTTCAATAAACTTTATTTACCTACTTATTTTACCCTTTTAGGAGCTAATTCTCAGAAAACATTGATTCTGACAGAAAGCCATTATTTGTAGACAAAATGCCAATTACTAAGTGTTCGCTTTACAATTAACAGACTTTGAAATAAGCTTTCAACCCTTATGTATTTCCCTATTAATAAGTGGTCTAATTTCATAAAATCCGTTCTTTGATTATACAATCAAAGAATCCGTTCTTATCTGACGTCTCCTAATCATAGACTACCCCCCTGCCATCTATATTATATACCTACATAAAAGGAGAAGCTGACTGACTGACTAACTGACTGACATATCAACGCAGGGCCTAAACTATAAGGGTTAGAAACTTGAAATTTTGCACAGGTGTTCCTTATATAACGTAGGGGAGCACTAAGAAAGGATTTTTGAACATTCACCCCCTAAGGGGGTAAAACGGGGGTGCAAAGTTAGTATGAAACTTTGCCGTTTTTGCAGGTATTCGAATGAAATTCAGAATGAAAGCATTTCACTAAAAGTTATGAAACACGTATAAAATATTATTTCGAAAAATTAGAAAGGTAAAAGTAAAGGAAAAGGTAAAAGTAGAAAGGTTCTAGGGATGAAAACTGTTTTATTCGCTGGATTGGTATTATAAGATAAATGTTAGAAGATATTTTGCGTCCTAGCCTTTAATTTATAAGAATAATCGTTATTCTGCTGAACCTCAAGTTTGTCTCTTATTTCGTACTAAAATTTGGCTTCTGACATTATTCCGGTAATCACTGTACGTTATTCCGTGCTATCTTCAAAGCTTACGTTTCTTTTAACTAAAATCAACGTAGGTACATGTCTTTAAGAATATACGTTATGAAATAAACTAATTGAATTTATTTACACATTTATGAAAATTATTAAGTATGTACCATATAATTATTCTTTCGGATAAATAAAAAAACAATTACCGTAAAAATTCTACGACAAAATTATAGCTGCTGTTTACTAATTATTCACCTTCTCGATACGGCTTTAAGAATTATTATTTACTAGTGACCCGCCCTCGCTTCGCTTCGGGGGACTTTGGATAATTGACACTATATCTTTATAAATTATATCCTATGTGTTATTCTGATGTGTAAGCTATATTATTGTAAAGTTTCAGCAAAATCCATTCGGTAGTTTTTGCGTGAAAGAGCCACAAAAATTCATACATCCATACAAACTTTCGCATTTATAATATTAATAGGATATTCAAACATCGTGTTATTTTGATTTTATGTGAACTGTAATTGTAGTGACATTGAATAAATTATGGATTTTACGGACAGTTTTTTTATTTTGCGACAAAAATCAAAATGTTACAGCATAATGTACTATCCCGGAATATGGTACTTTTACCTTAAGGTATTTTGTCTAGTAAACGTTTTATTTTGATGTTTAATGTTAAAAAAAATTATAATTTTTTATAATAACAATTGCTTAAGTAACGTTCTGTAATAATAATTTTACAAGTAAAAAACCGACTTCAAGATAATGCAAATTTAAGACTAAGTTTATATGGTTTTGTCATGGATGCCATTGTCAGAAATAGGAACGGGAACCACACGGGAAGCACCAGCTTTGAAATAAAAAAAGAACCATTAAAATCGGTTCACCCAGTCGAAAGTTTTGAGGTAACAAATATAAAAAAATAGTAGAATTGAGAACGTAGGTAGGTATAATAATAAGCATAATAATATTGTAGATAAATTATATATCTATTGTAACTTACATATTTATTCAAAGCGGCGCGCGGCGTCCGAAGTTGGCCGCTGGAAAAATCGAAATGCAAAACATTCTTATCAAATATCTTTTTTGTTTGAATTAAAAACATATCACTAACACACGTATGCACACAAGTATATTTATAATTGTCTGTTGACACTTGCGACAGCAACGCGACAAAATGTCGTGCATCGACCTTAGTAGGCTCAAAGTATGAAAATGGATAATTAAATAAAGGTACACTCTCCTATCCCCACATTAGGAAGCCCTGTGTCGTGGGTGCCATGGACAACACACATCCAAACCGAGAACAGGAATTTAAACTCTGTTTTTCAAATTTTCTGCGCTGGGAATTGAACCCAGGACAGGACCCATCGAACGGCGGTATGGCATGGTAAAATAGTCATACGGGATAGTTTCATTAACGTTGGCAACATTTTCCATTCCATTTGTGCGACGGCGACGTCGCGATCGAGTTTATGTACTTTGTGGTCGCAATACTGGCTGTGTTTTGTAGTAACTGCGACAGTCCAGCGACAATATGGCGCAGCGATACTATATGCACGTGCGACTTTTAGTCGCGTCGCTTTTGCAGATGTGAACAGCACTTATAGGCACACTCATATAACAAGTGTAGTAGAGATAATAATTATTATGTTTAAAATGACACTGGATGACAAGGTCAAAATCGCCGACGATTACCATGTAAAGAAAATTATAAAAAGATTTCATAAAAGTCTTTTGTACGACAAATTGCCTTGTTTCGAATTAATTTACTTTAATTGACGACCCGGATGGCGCAATGGTTAACACGCCTGATCGCCGTTCCGAGGGTTGTGGGTTAGATACCCAACGAGGCGAAAATTTGAATGATGAATTTAAATTTCCGTTCTTGGTCTGGGTGTGTGTGTGTGTGTCTTGTGTGTTGTCCATGGCAGTGGCACCCACGACACAGGGTATTCTAGTGTGGGGCTATGAGTGTGTAGCGTTATTTATTTATTTTTAATTTAAAGTTGTTTTTTTTCTTTGACTCTTGACTCCGTGTCCGACCGACTGACTTTTCTTTTAGTGAAACTTCTATATTGACGAAATTTAACAGGCGGGAAAAAATTACATCGAAGCGGATGTTGTGTTGCGAGGGAAGTTGTGATGTAAGGATGTAACGTTTTACCGTCACGGCTATATGAGTACCTATACCACAATAACAACGTACTCAACGAAGTAGTTACAAGAAAAAAAAAAACGATTTCAAAATAATGCAAATTGAAGATATGGTTTTCTCATGTACCTATGCCATTGTCAGAACTGGACCATCGTTCACCCAGTCGAAACTTCTGAGATAAGTTAGATACTCTATGGTTCTGAGGTAACAAACATAAATAATAAATAAAAAGTACAGTCGAATTGAGCACCTCGTCCTTTTTTGAAGTTGGTTAAAAACTAAAACATTGTACGATGAAACTCCTATAGAAATAATTTGTAATACGCGCAAACTATTTTTTTCATTTTAAAGCGGGTAGGTATGAATAAGTACCAATGAAAATTTAATTTTTGAA
Source organism: Ochlodes sylvanus (assembly GCA_905404295.2). Classification (NCBI taxonomy): domain Eukaryota; kingdom Metazoa; phylum Arthropoda; class Insecta; order Lepidoptera; family Hesperiidae; genus Ochlodes; species Ochlodes sylvanus. The sequence continues at coordinate 3,136,535 of FR990147.1, forward strand.
AATTTTAGTTACCTCCTATTATAGAAATCATTTATTTAGCATGCATTTGTAGCAATTTATGATAATTAACAAATACAGATGAAACGTCTGATACAATTTGTATCGGGTTTGTTGCTCAATGTAAAGATTTAAAGAATTGATTTTCCGATTCGTTTTCTGTTCGGTTGTACTAGTTGAGAGTGTATTTAAATAAAAAAAAAATAGTTTTAGAGTGTACTATTTATTGTTCCTCTTCATTTATTTTACTTACATTACACTTTAATTTATGTTCTCATTCAAATGTTATTAATATTTCGTTTACTGACTAAAGCAATAGGTACTTAGGGGGAGTGCGGGAGAGTTTAGCAGGTGGGTGACAATAGCCACTCCTCATAGAATCTTTGTGGAACTAGAAAATGCGTTGTTGCCACCCTATTTAGACTCTATAGGCGCTTCCCACCTCGCTCACATGATGCCGTTGTCATCCGTAGTTTAGTTTAGGAGTGAGAAGTGATAACACATTTTCGTGCCGGTAAGTAACTTTTCCAATTTTCGATATTTTGATTTCTGTTGCTTATTGTGAATATATTCAAGCATGTCATTTATATACATCGTAAGTGTAATTATCCTAGTAACATTCACGACAGCCAGTTTTTACTTTAGTTTAATAGTTTTTTATAAAAATGTAATAACGGACGGCTTGGGGTGGGGTGGGAGACATTACCCTGGCGTCGGGAGGAGACTTTACCCAGGGTAATCTCTCCCGTCGTTTCTCCCTCAGTAATATTTGTTCAGATAATAATATTTATTTTATTTCAGATACCTAATCATCCAAAATGCCGTTCAAATATAAAAAAGGAAACAACTAGAAACAGAAGCAATATACATTTGTCACTAATAAAAAATGATCTATATTATTATAAGGTTTGTAACCTATTTAAGTAAAAGATATATATTTAAGTTTTATTTATATTTCTTTGCAACAATCCGCACAGGTGGAACTTGTTTTGGTATGGACCCACCATATGGTGGTGGGTCCTTGGGTGGAACTTGTTTTGGTATGGACCCACCATATGGTGGTGGGTCCATACCAAAACAAGTATAAATACAACTTAAATAACAATGGATTTCCGCAAAGTAACGCCTGATACAATAAATTATAAAAGATATATATATATTTTATACCTACTATTACCGTTGGTTGTGAAAGTTGTAATTAATATTGTTGCTTTACATAAAAATATAGTTTTGGTTAAAAATGGTTTTAATTATATCTAATTATAAGCTTATAAACATTCACAATTGCAAAAGTATCTATGTTAAGAATTATAAATGTGCTATTAGTTATTTCTCACTTATATATATCTAAAAGATACTTAAAAGTACCTTTCTCGTATTCTCACTTACTACAGAATACTATGTGACATATGTTTATGATTAAATTACTTTACAGAATTATTTGTAATGATTATTTTAATTTTTTAAACCCGGGTAAAGGCTCCCTACTTGGGGGTCAAGTCTCCCCACCCAGGCAGGAGATATTAGCCGAATGACACTTTGGTAAAAATGGTTTAAAATGGTCATGTTTTAATCAATAAAAACATTTTTGATTTTGATTTTTTGAATGGTTAATTACTCATAAACTATTAATGATGTATCAAACTTTATTACGACAAAAACATAGCAAAATAATGCAGCTTAAGATACAATTTATAAAAAATAGCAATTAATAAGTATAGAAAGGTTTATGAGGATTATAGCCGAAGGCGGGTATACTCTCCCGGACTTCCCCTACTTATGTGTAAAATCTACTCTATTATAATGTCTAAATTTGTAATCCGAAACTAGATACTTCTCATACAAAAAGCTCCAAACTTCTTGACTCACGGACTGTTTCTTTATATCATTTATTATGTGAATGTGTTCACGATCCCAATTATAGTACGGGTCTTTTGGTAACATGAAAAGAGCTAGAAGGTGTGTCTCAGTCATTTTGGTTTTAATTAAACCTTCACACACAAAGTAAACGAAACCACAACTATCTATATCGAGGATATCACAGATTGTACACCCAACATTGTTAACGATCTCTGCTATTGATTCGTAAAAGCAGCAGAAAAAAGCATCATTTTTGACAGATCTTACTACCATTTTAGCAACTGCCATTCCAAATAAATTAGCAATATCCTTGCTAGCAATATTTTTAGATTCATCGCTCTCAGAATCGCTTTCTCTTTTAATTCTATTATAAATAATGTTTTTACATGTTAAAGATAACTTCAATTTCCAACTAAGTAAATACATCCCTTCTTCGTTTGGAAATGATTTCAAGCCAACGTGTATATATTGATATATAGGAGCTACGTCTACGCAGCTTTCAATAGTCTTAGGGTCTTTATCCAAAATGGTTTCAATAAATTCATTCATAAATTTTCGCACAATATAAGTTCTGTCTCTAACAACATTCCAGGATTGTAGGATTTCGGCCATAATTGTTTGCATTAATTGAAGACTTTTTTGTTGCTCCACTTCATCGTTAAAACTTACTATATATTTTGCAGTAAGCTGCCATTTGGCATTAATAAGTTCTTGAATATGAGATTCAGGAAACTCTCGACTGATATTTTTTTCAAACAACATATCCTGTACATGATCATCTATTATTTGGAGTCGAGCAAAGTCTCTCTGAACTATGTGTATATACTTTTCCAAGTGACGAATAACATTGATTCTACGTTGTATATCAACGCTTTTTTCTGGGAGCTTGCTTACAGTTAGCCAAGCTGTTTCAATGAAGTCACCTTTAAATGGATCCGGAAAGTTATGGGACACTAAAAGAGAATACACATTATCATGATCGTCATGATTAAGTTCCGATGTGTATAGTTTTAACACTTCGTAGAGCTTCTCCTGAACCTCATGATTTTCCTCTAATATTCTGTTAAATAACGTTTCGAACAGTACCATTCGCAGCGATACATTTTTTGTTTTCTTCCATGCACTTATTATTATAGGTGATAAGGTTTCTGCATCGTAAGACCTGAAAGCGAGTCGCAATCCATGCTTTTGTATTGATAGCGGAGCATCAAGGAGGCTATCAATAAATTTTGCACTGGATGTCAAATTAGCAAAGTAATTATAGATTGTTGGTAGACAGTAATGAACATAGTCTCCTGTAATATATTTTTGGATTATAGATAATGGGAGGGGCGGTCGTGGATGATAGGCTAATCGACATAATGCCTTTTGTACTTGTAAAACTCGTTGATCTATATTCATATGATCAATTTTAGGGGAAGTAGGAACATTTTTATTTAAGAAACATATAATGGATTCGAGATCTCCTAAATAAAAGAGCCCAACCACGGCCATTTTAATGTTCCTATATTCCCCCCAACCTTGTGGCACATCTGATAAGTACTCCATAAAGTATTTAAGATATTCCTTTGCGACGTCATTTGAAAAGTATACTTTCAATTTTCGAAATAAACGACAAAGTCTAAAGTTCCATCTATATGCATTGCATCTGATTTCAGAAATACCATTCACAGCCATTTCTATATCTTGTTTTAACCAACGCACAAAATCTTCTTCACTTTTTTTCTCAAATTCTCTTTTATATTTTTCGTGATATTGATAGATATCCATATTTGCCTCCATAAACCGAATTACTACTTCGGGGCAATCTTCACCTGACTTTTTAAACATGTATATAATGCGCCATACCTTATATACTAATTCTCCGATTTGTCTTTTAATGCTGTTACCTTCCCAGTAACTACCGTTTTCACTGAACATGTCAAAGGGGACATTGACGGGATGACGCATTAAAGACTCGATTTGTTCAGCATAATTAGTTAACAAATGTTTAGCAATTATAGCTTTTCTTTCTTCATTCAGCTCTTCAAACAACTCCTCTAAATGAGAAAATTCAATGAGTTCTTCGAAATACTCTTCTACTGCTTCTGGAATGTCCTTATCATGTAGAATGTGATAAATCATTGACCTAACTTTATATTCCCATCGCTGACATCCTATCGAGTAAACGTTTAAGCTATACAACAATTTATCGAATATCATCCAACATTCATTGTTAAATGAATAAATATCATGAACCTCAATGATCTTGTTTATAAAACTCTCTTTGTGACTCTCACTTTCGTTAATATGTCTCCCGTAATAATAGTTCAATATTTTTTTTATATCATTCTGATTTCTAGCAGTTTCAGGAAGAATATTTACGATGCGTGATCTCTCATCTTTATCTACAGTAAGGAAAATATACCGCTTGATTCCAGAAAATGCATTTCGAAAACTAACAAACTTATACCAAACATAATTTTTGATGCCGGGTAGTTCTTTGTCCCGTTTAATGTGCTGCAAAGCCCATGCTTCTCGTTCACCTATACTAAGCATCTCGTAATATTTTAGTCTATAAAATTCAATGTTCATTTTAAATTCGACTCTTTTATATTTAGAGACAAATATTTGTTTCATATAACCATAAAGTTTATTGGGAGGAACTTTTTCAAGGATAAATTTGTAAGTACTGTAAAAATTTAAACACCAATATTCCTTAGAATATTTCGGCAGCAAACTCGGTGCTAATGACTCGACATCTTCGGTTGTTAGATGCTTTATCAGCAAGCCTTTGTGCAGTATATTTACGTATAACACTGGATTATTAAACACTCTCTGTTTATGTTTCTTTAAAATGCTCTTTGAAATTCTTATTCCCAATCGTTGTGAGCAGTAAGGATAACTGGCCTCATTTCGGATATGTTCTAAAATTTCTAAGTACTCATTCTCTGACACTGAATATAAGAAATGAAGCTCCTGTATAATAGAATTAGAATAATTATATACCTCTATGTAAGCTCGAGCGATCTCAAACGAATTACCAATAAATTGTTTAAGAAATTTTGAATTATGATATCCGATAAAATTTCTTGTTTTTAATAAGTTTAGTTTAAAGCATTCTGGCGTAAAAACTAGAAATTTAAGAGCGTAGTCATTTAGTCTACTATCTCTGCAATATTTATAAAAATCTATAACTCTATCAGTTGTTCTTACGTGCATTGAAATAGCTGTGAGCATCTTCCTTTTCATTTTTCTTGACATGTTTGGAAATATATTGGTCTCAAGATAGTCCGTGTTTATAAACTGAGAATATTCATCGTTGTAAATCCATAAACATTTAAGCGCCCGGGAGATATAGAAGACATCGCCGCATTTCAAAACTTCCATAATATAATCAATATCCTTGTATTTAGACGCAACATCAATTTTGAACAATTTGTCCACGTCACAATTTTCTGGTTGAGATTTTAGGTCTTCAAAGTTTGACAGCTTAGCCACAGCTTCAGCAACTTTTAAGTTGATGTCTCGATGCCTTTCGCCAAGATTTTTTCCGTTAAGAATCATTTTGGTCTTACTTTTTTATTCTGAAAAAAGTGAATTCTATTCTTTAATACTAATGATAAATCAGTACGTCCACCTTTCTACGCTTAGATAAACCTATTCCGTAGACTAGTTGGTAGTGACCCTGCCTGCGCAGCGAGGGGTCCCTCGTTCGATTCCAGGCCGGGGCAGATGTTTATGTGACAGATAAATGTTAGTTCTCGGGTCATGGGTGTTGTGATGTGTAATTTGTGTTGTCCATGCCACCCGCGACACAGGGAATCCTAGTGCAGGGGTATGAGTGTGTTAACGTTTATTATTTATTTTTATTATTTTGTATTATTGCGCCCGAAACGCCATCTATAATGCTTATTTATTAAAAAGTGTTTTCCCGTAACATAAGATTATGTTTCCAGTTAACTATCTCCATGCCAAAAGCCATATCAATCCGTTGCTCCGTTTTGATGTGAAAGAAAGACACACAAACATACTTTCGAATTTATAATATTAGTATGGATATGAGATGATTATTAGACATCGAAATGCTTGTCAAAAATTTTACCAGATTCCTTAAATGGATGGATATGCGCCGTACGTCGTCCCGTGATGGAGGATTAAAGTTATGTGAAGTATCCGCTTGCACGACAATGTTAAAACAGCGAACACAAACCCAGTCGTCATTGGCTCATAGGTATTCGTCAGATCGAAACTGTTTTGTTTTGCACACTAAATATAGAACCGCATGGAAGCCATATCTCGCCCGTTTTGTAGATTACGCTAACAGGAAAATAGTTCGTAGGTACTTAAACTGATATCAAAAGTTTGTTGTCTCAATGAGCATTAAACTTACATCATTCTTTTAGCGTGACGTTTTGATTAATACACAAGCTACTGTTTTTATTGCTTAATAGCTGACCCGACACCTTTTCTTAGTGCTTCCTGTGGGTCAGTTGTAAAACACTCACACACTCATACTCATATCGTGGGCGGCATAGATAATACAAACACATAACACCCATGACTCGAGAACAAACATTTATCTGTCACATAAACATCTGCACCGGCCGGGAATCGAACTCGGGACCCCTAGCTTAGCAGGCACGATCACTACCAACATGATACGGGATCGGTAGTTGTATTTTTTAACAGGCTTGTATTTTGTAAAATTGATTTTTGCCCGCGTAGATTGTAAATGTACAATACGTGTATGTGCGTCGTTAGGAGTCGAAGTGGTTTCCCACAACTCGACCGATCGCTGCGATAAATTTAACAAATAGGCCAATTAAATAAAACAATAATAATGACCAAGAATTATAAAAAATATTTTTATTAAGAACTTTTAATTAATTACATAGTTAGGTAAAGGTAACGTATTTGTAATGATATTACAATAAGTTAGTTAGAATATTAAACATAGGTACATTTTGCATTAAAAATTACAATCAAAATTAACAGGTCACGGGTGATACACCTACTATGATTGATAAATTGATAAAAAATTAAAGAAAAGTATTATGTTGTCTTAAATTATCTTAAATTGTCATTAAGCAGAGGTAGGTATTGTTATTTAATTAACTATCTATAAGCAGTAGGTATGAAATGCACTCCCTGAATCGGAGCCACTTTGACCCTGTCCTGTGCCCGTTGGTTATAAAGGTTACACGCCATATTCTTTGAGCTTAGCTTGCCATCGAGGACTTAACAAAGCGCTTAGTTAGCTACTAACATAAGGTATTTAGTAAGATCATTTATTCTTATTTTATGAATTTATATTAAATGGAGATAAAAATTTGAAGTACAGGTAACTTTGCACTTCTTCATTTTCAAATTCTTGTATTTTATTCAGGATTTTAGTATGGATTTCAGCCATTCCTTCTGGAACGTCCACAGGTAAAATCATTAACGTGAGTAAATGTGTCTCCTTTAGCCCAATATTTACCAATGATTGGCTAAAAATTATATCTAAGTTCTTCATGTCTGAAAGACAGTAGTTCTGTAATCTATCTTTTAATAATCTTGAAATTTCTGAGAGAAAAACTGGATAAAACTGCTGTTTAGTTGCAAGCTCTTGCATATATTGTTCTATTTGTTTTGCTATGTTTTCACTTAAGATTTCCTCACGGATTAACGATTTCGAATCTCCATCTCCTTCATACGATACTGCATTTCCAACACTTAAGCCTATTCCCAGAAAAATTGTCAGTTTTAAGTTCCAGACAGGTAAATATATTTCTTTAAGGGGCATTGCATCTTTTAACGTGTCAAGCACGTGATTAAGAATTGGTAAGCCGTGTAAATCTTTAGGGTTTTTGTACCATACATCAAGGATTATATTCTCGATGTCTCTGATTAAATCGAAGTAAAATCTCTGAACTATAAAGGTATCTTTATATTTTTCCTGCCACAATTCTACACATTTTTTGAAGATGTGGCTTACAATTGCCAAACTTTCTTGCAATTCTTCATTGTTGCTGTATTGAACGATGTAATTAGCAATGAGGTTCAATTTAGCACTCCTCAGTTTCACAGAGTTCTGCAATTCATCTGGAAGCAATAATCGTCTTTGCTCTAAAATTTCGTGAATTTGTTCATCAATTATTTCTTTTCGAACAAAATCTCTTCGTAATAAATTGATATTCATATTAATTTTGTTAATTATGTTTATTTGACGGTCAATGTTAACGGGTTTTTCTGGTAATTTAATCACCATGTTCCAGGCAGTTTGTAAATAATCGCCAATAAATGGAGTAGGTAGATAAAGATGACGGCGACCATGAGATATCAAGTCAAATAAATCTTGATGATCATCTTGATGTAAATCTGATGTAAAGATTTTCAAAGCTTCGTACAATATTCTTGCATGTTGGTCATCACGTTCTGAACTTGTTGTTTCAATTAATTTACCAAATAATGATTTATAAATTATCATTCGTAGAGAAACATTTTTTGACTTCTTCCAGGTATTTAATAATAAAGATTTTAAACTTTCATGATCAAAACAATGAAAAGCTAATCTTAGACCATGTTTTTTTATCGATATAGGCGCATCTAAAAGACTTTCAGTAAATTTCATCAGTAGGGGTTGAGGAAGGTTTGCTAAGTACATATTGAACATCGGAATACAAAAATGTACATAATCACCTTTAATATATTGAAGCACATATTTTAAAGGTACAGGCGGTCGAGAATAACTCACAAATTTACATATTGCTTCTTGTATATTAAGTAAGTTTCTATCAATGACACCGTGGTCTATTTTAGCCTTTGTTGGTTGATATTTTTTCATCAAACTTACTTTAAAGCTTTCGTCACCTAAGTGAAATATAGCAAATATTGCACCAGAAACATCGCTACTGTACATATCATGTTCAAATGCTAAGTTTTGAATCTTGCTATCTAGAAAGTTAATGTATTCTTGGGCAACATCATTATAAAAATATACTTTTAGTTTCCTTAATGTGGTTTTTAATATATTACGATAGTAAGTTATATTTAGGTCTTGACGAAGTGCATCAACTGCTAATTTTGCATCAGTTTTTAAAAAACAATATATTTCTTTGGCCGTTAGTGTTTTCGTCTCTTCAGGTTTTGGAAAGTGAATAGCCATAAATCTTTTAACAATTTCAGGACACTCGTCATCATTTTTACCAAAACATTGTAACAGATTCAAAATATTGTTCACATACTTCTTAAGACTTTTTCCCAGTTTTTTATTGCCCGGGTCTCGTTCAAATGGCTTAAGTTTATCAACAAATAACTTGATAAGATATTGCAATACTATATCGGACTTCTCCTTACCGAGTTTTTCTAATAAAGCTCGTAAATATGGATAATTCACATCTAGGTCAATAAAATGTAGCAATGCTTCGGGCATGTCCATATTGTGAAGAATATGGCAAGGAACTGCCACAGCCCTGTAAACCTGTCCACCATACCTTCCTATGCTGTAAATATCCAAACTGTAAAACAATTTATTAAGGGCTTCCCAGCACTCAATATTAAGTTCAAAAACATTATAGGCACTCATTACCTTATCAATGAAATTGTTTTTATTATCCTCACTTTCATTTACATGTCTTTCATAAAAATAGTCGAGTACCTTTTTTAAATCTTTTTGATCTCTTGTAGCTTCTACAAGTATGTTAACGTAGCTTGCTCTTTTATCACTATCTGGTGTGACGATCACATATTTTTTTATATCTATGAGAGCTTTCTCTATATTTACAAATTTGTACCATATATAATCATTTCCATTACCAAGTATCTCTTTTTGATCATCAATTTGCTGGAGGGCCCATAACTCTCTCTGATCAATTGACATCATATTGTAATACTTTAACTCGTAGAAATCATATGTTGTTTCAAAAGGTTCTCCCGGATAATTAGTATTGAATAGTTGCTTCACATATTCAAACTTTTCATTTATTGGAATAATATTTAAAATGTAGTCATATGCTTTACAAAAGTTTGTGTACCAAAATTCTTTAACACACTGTGGAATCAAACTGCTTATATATTTTTTGGCTTCCGATATTGAGCTGTATTTTGCCAACATAGCCTTATTTAACTTGTTTACATACAATAATGGGTTTTCCAATACTCGATTTTTATATTTGAGCATTATGTCTCTGGAAATTCTGATTCCAAGCCGTTTTAAAGCATTAGGTTTCCTTATGCTGACAATTTCATACTTTTCCAAGAATTCCAAATACTTTTCATTACTTACTGTGTACAAATATCTTAGGTTATGAATGATACTGGTTCTATGAAATTCATCACACATTTCAATATATGCTGTGGCTAATACAAAAGAATTCCCAACAAAATTCTGCAGATTAGTGTCAATATACGGATCCAGATTTTCATTTTTCAAAACATTAGTTTTTAATTCTTCAGATGAGGAATTTAAAAATTTGAATGCTATATTCGGGAATTGATTTTTTTTGCAGTAAGTATAAAAATTTGCAGCATGATCATAGTTTTGTATATGCATTGCTATAGTTGTTAACACCTTTTTTTTCATCCTTATAGACATAAACGGAAATATGTTAACATGAAGATATTCTGCATTAATAATATGACTGTTATCATCATGATATAGCCAATGACACTTTAGGGCCCTTGTAACATATAGACTGTCTCCTGATTTCAGTATTTCAACAATGTAATCTATATCTTTATATTGAGAAGCTATATCTATTTTATACAATTTGTCAACATCGCTTACATCTTTTTCAATTTTAATGTCATTAAAATTTTTCTTGTTAGAAACAAATTCAGCTACTTTGTAGTTGAGTTCTTGGTGTCTCTCACCTAAATTTTTTCCAGTTAGGACAACCATCTTGTTAATGCAGCCTGCAATAGATTATTACTTAAATAAATTAAATTGTCTAGTACAACTCAAATGACAATATGTTACAATATTTGTGCAAAAATGCATGTAATTATGTTATCATGACATTATCTTGATGAATAAAGGTTTAGATAAATAGGTTTTTAATCTAATTTTGTGTTAAACTTCAAGATATTATAAATTAAAAGGATATTCACGTTTTATATCATTATCATCATAACCTGTAATTGTCCTACTATTGGGCATGAGTCCCCTTTCACAATGTGAGGGGTACAAGCCATGGTCCACCACGCTGGCCAAGTGCAGTATGGCGGACATCACTCACTTTTGAGAACTTTATGTAGAACACTCTGTTATGGAGGTTTCCTCTCGACGCTTTCCTTCACCGAAGCAAGTGATAATTAAATTCTAATACCCACATCATCGCGCAAAGCCCGGCGGCTTGGTCGATCTTAAGTGATCGACAAAGTTAAGCAACAGCAGGCGCAGTCGGTAGTTGGATGGGTGACCGCTAGTGGCAAAAATTTCCTGAGCGCTTCCGTGCTTCAGAGGGCGCCGGTCCCGGTTGTTACCATTTGTTAGCAGTCGTTAAGCCATGTTGGATACCTTCGGTCGGCTTAAGAAATTTCCGACACTTGGGTTGGCCACCAACCCCTCTGCCAATCCGCACTGTAGGAGCGTGGTGAAGTATGCTCTAGGCCTCCTCAGGTATGAGGAGAGACCCGTGCTCAGTAGTGGGCCATTAATGGGTTGAAGCCAATACCCACATCATTAAAAACATTAGAAGTGCATGCAGGATCTGAACTCGGATACCCAGGTTTAGGAGTGCAACATTCAAACCACTAGGCTTTCACTGCTCAATATGTGATACTGATTTATAATACCAGCTTTATTCACCATTATCAAATGAAAGCAAAAAAGAGTTCCATAGAATGGCAGTTACGCCGCAAACACTCAACAATGAATTAATGTTTTAAATTTTTATTTCTACATGTCACACTTTTGTCTGAAATCAAAAAATAAACATCACCCATTGTTAATTTAGCATATAGATTCATTATTATTATCATAAATATAATTATTTAGCCGTAGATTTAATGTTATAGTCTAGTAAGTATAGTATGTGTTCCAATATAAATATTTACACAAGATTATTTCAATCAACATATTATTTTTGTTTGTAGATGAAGTGAAATTTAAAAAAAGGCAATCAATGGTAGCTTACTACAAAATATTAGTGAAAACTTAATCCAAATTAAGTAGTAAAGATAAACACACGGTAAACACATAAAACCAGACAAAAATGCAAAAATACTGTTATGGCATTTATTGCTTAAATAAATACTCAAAATTGTATGTTTTTTTTTCAAATATATTCTATTAATATTAACAAGATATACTAACTCTGATTGTCTCCTTTTAAGTAACTTCACTATATCATCGTCCTGGAGTCCACACTGAAACAATATATGCGCTAAATGTATTATCATATCAGTTTTGGCATATCTTTATCTAATACCTATGGCTTTATCTATCTTGATAATAACTATTACATTTTTTATAAAGTGGACTGATAGATAAAAAGTTCTGCAGTTTATATTTTTATGAAATGAAATTAATTAAACCACCCTCTAGCCATAAGTTTTGAGTCAGATGCCTTTGATTTTGAGTTGATTGAGTCAGGTACCAAAAACTTGTGTACTGGCTTGAAGCTAGGTGACACTGACCGTTCACTATCAGGTGGATAGGTCAGCTCGCAGGCCAGCTATTTACATATTATGGCATATAGATAGCGGAGGAGCTGCCTATTCCTGACTCTCCAAAATATACCTTGATTTTACTTGAAATTGGCATGATAAATTGTATGTGTGTGATTCTTAGAGTGTGATTGTCAACTTTTTGTACATACTTAAGTAGATAAAACAATTTAATGGAATAAAAAGAGATCAGGTATTTTTTTACTCTTTGTACTGTGTTCATTTCATACATTAAGTGGGCGTGACCGGGCACATAAATTTTATGTCGATGGATACAATTACATATAATATTTTAAGGTGCATTGGATTGAATTTTTTTCTAAAGGTAGGTATTAATCAAAGATATAACATAATAACTTTAATTAGGTTTGGGCAGTTAAAAAGAAAAATGTAACTACGCTTGTACAATATAGTCAAATTTTACATACCTTTAATCTGTTGATGATGTCATGACTTCATGAGTGGTCTGCTGGTCTGGTTTGTTTTTTAGACAATTTCAATTGACGGTGAGGTAATAGAATAAAGTTTCGACTTACAACCAACACGAATAGGCATAGCCCAGAATAGTTCAGAAAATAAACACCGGCCGGCCTACATTACAACCTACAACACCATTAGTCATTAGTCATTACACCAGCAGCAGCAGGAGGCCCAGGAGGGGAACGACTCAACCTCAACTCAACCGTCAACCGCGTCAACGTCAACATCAACTCAAGTCAAGGAACTCAATTACTCAACTCAACGTCAACTTGACAATTGATTGATTGGTAAGTTAGGTACATGGAAGTAATAAGTAGGTAGGTACTTCCATGTTAAGAGTGTCGTCGGTCAATATAATTTCAACTAATGTCAAAACTCAAAAGTGTTAGTATAAAATAATATAGGTAGGTACCTAGCGTAAAAACTTCTGAAAGTAGGTACCTATTACATTTTTTATAGGCTGTGTTGACCTGTTGACCTGCTGACCTGTTGACAGTGTTGACTACGATGTACATAATTAATAGAGTATTGAGTTTAGTTCTGTTGAAGGGATGTTAACTCTTTGTTGGCTTAACAGATGGCGTTAGTAGTACAATAACATTATACATTGGATATCCAATGAATACAAAATTTTTAAGTAAGTGTTAATTTTTTTTAATGGTTATAAAATTGTAATTTTTTTGACAGAACACATCTAATTGTGAAGTTAAATTATTATGTTAAAGCACAAATCTATAGGCGTGATAGTTTTTCAGTAAACTGTACCAAAAATTGTCTTAGATTGTGGGATAGTGATAGGGCTTACTACGCTCGCCCTAATTAAGTATGTAGTTTGATAATTGTGTTTTAGTTTACTTGGGTAAGTCTAAGTCACAAGCCCAAGGAATTGTGACATCAAAGGGATCCGAATTTGTTCTTGATTCAGTGGATCCGACCGTTACGAGAAAATAAAACAAGTGGTAATTATTTATCTAACATTTATTCTAGATTAAATGTATAGAAATGAAAACAACAATCGTAAGATGAATAATCAGTCTTCTTGCGGATATAAATAGCAAATTTCGCTACCAACTTACTAAATTAGACTTAATTAAGTTATAACATTAAATAAATATCTTAGACTTGAACTATAATTATTTAGTTTAACTGATTGATTATTCACAATAACTAAAAATACATAATATTTTTAGATTTTAGATCTCTAGATAATAACTGTATAAAGCGCACAGAATCGTTCTTTTGATGGGAAAAATTGTCAGAAATACCTACCTAAATAACAGTCAATTTAGTTAATTTACACGATCCATGTTTTTTAATCACGCCTTTGTGCGTACATACATACGTAGGTAGGTACATAATTATATTATAATACTAGCGACCCGCCCTCGCTTCGCTTCGGGAAAAGATTTAGTTATATATTTTGGATAATTCACACTATATTTTTATAATTTATAGCCTATGTGTTATTCTGATGTGTAAGCTATATTATTGTAAAGTTTCATCAAAATCCATTCGGTAGTTTTTGCGTGAAAAGGTAACAGACAGACAGAGTTACTTTCGCATTTATAATTATTATTAGTAAGGATTAAACATCGGGTCAAGCACGAAATCAGCTATAATCTGGTATATTACATCTAATCAGGTATATTACATCAAATTTTCAAGTAACTCATTTCGAAAAACTGGCAATAAGAAGGTATCTAATTTTATAATAGCTATTTTTATAATACATCGGTAACAAAAGTATTAGTTAGATAATATAATTATCGCAATTTTATTTACAACAAATACAATAAAATATACATTTTTCGTACATCCATACCGATGAGTCAAGCAATTATGCATTTTTATCCAATTACTTATGTATGTACATTGGATAATAATAGGTAACTACCTAAAGTAGTTTACTAATTATACCATGTATTTCGAATAAGCTGAGGAAATAAGCTCCTGTGGCGACTTCGCACATACGTTCTGTTCCCGTGCCAGCTGCCCTGCACACGCGACTCTTCGGACGCAGTTTGGCAAGTAAGAGATCTCCCGCCAAGCGAGACTACGTTCTTGAGGAGCGGCCGAGCCCCAACTGAGCGTGTTCGGAACTTGTATGTATGCAAGCGGTGTAGAAAACTTCGATAGCGTGATTCACGCTTGTCATGATGTCGTCGAGTGTGCGATGTCGCCACACTCCTCTAAAGTCACCCAGGTCTTGGTAAACGAGACGAGGATGCTCCTGGTGGGTAGAGTGAAGCTTTGGACTGGAAAGTGTGCGTTAATGAATAAAGTTCGAGCTATCCAATAATGACGTCATACGAATTTCATGGTTTTTGAAGACCCCCCCCCCTCCCCTCCGTCCTTCTCACACGTGGTCTTAAAAGTGTGACTCCCCTGTGATGTAAGGTCTCATATTCTTTATATAAAACCATATAGTTTATATAAAACTATATGTACGTTGGAGTTTTTAGACTTTTCGAGATTAGTACATGTCACGTTAGTCGTATTATGAACCTAACCTAACCTAACCTCCCCCCCCTCACACACAATGTCACATTTTGTTGACCCCCTCCCTCCCCTTTTACGTGTGACGTAATTAATGGGTGACCTTTTATCTTGAGATATAAAGGACTTACAGGGCATTTTGAAATGTATGTTATACTTATTCTGAATAATATTTCACCTCCAAAAAAATACTTTGCCTCATTAGTTTAAAGTCGGTACCACCGTCAGGAATGTATAGGATTCAAACGTCATGCATTAATAAAAAAAAATAGAAAATCTGGTAAATTTTACAACATTTACTCTTGACCTGTTTATTTTTTATTGCCAATAAAAAATCATGTTATTTTTTGTAGACATTGTTTTGTGAATTGTTGACAAGTTCTATAACTCCTTTACTTTGTGGATAATACACATTTTACAAATTTGTTTTAAATTTTATTGGCCAATTTTTCTTAAGGTACATAATAAACAGTTATTAAAGGCAGTATAATGGCTAGATATGAATTGGCAGTTTTTTATTTAGTGGACACCTTTGATTATTATTACCCACCTATAAGATATCGCGACAAACCACATCCGACCAAATCGAGTGTGAAAGAGCCTTTTAATATTTGCTTTTTTTAGAACTAAGCAGAATTTGCAGCAATTCAAACATGACTTTCATTTAAATCTGGTTTTTACTTGATAAAACGCGTTTTATCAAAATAGCTCGGTTAAACCGGTTTCGACTGAGATCAATTATCAGGGTTGTTTGAAATTTATTGAACATTACAAGTAAAAAAATCGACTACAAAATAATGCAAGTTTAAGACTGTTTTCTCTTGGATGCTATTGTCAGAACTGGACCAAATTTAAACGGAACTACACGCGAAGCACCGGCTTACAAATAAAAAAAGAACCATCAAAATCGGTTCAGCCAGTCGAAAGTTCTGAGGTAACAGGCATAAAAAAGACAGTCGAATTCAGTTAGGCTTTTTTGTTGACAATTCCGAGAAATGGTTGTGGATAAATAACATTGAAACAGAGGCGTTTCTACACACTAATATACTTTTTTATCCATAGGTACCTAGTTACAATTTTCTCGCGATACCTACTCAATCTCAATTAAATTATGTATTTAGGTGTATAATCAAAAGGAAATGCTCTTTTTTCTTGCAGTTTAAAATGTAGGCTTTAAGAGATAAATCGATGAAGTCGTAAAACTCGAGAGTGACTAGTTTTATGAATGTAAAGTATCAAGTATAAAATATCATCGATTGTATTTTTTTCTTTACTTTTCTTTAAACTTATACATATTTTACGAAACACATTAGGTACATAAGAAGCGTCGCCATAAATTTACAAGACGTTATTATATAAAATACAATAAATTTAAATTGTAGTCAAACTTTAAATAGGAAATAAATACAGTTTGAGCAGTCTTCAGCTAAAACTTCGATTATGATTGCGTTTAAAAAATTTAGTAAGAATTATTTTTTCTTTTAGGTACTTAAAAAAAGTTATGAAGACCTTTTTTTTATTTAAAATAAAGTAAATTTATGTGAAAACATCTAAAGATGTTAACATATCCATTACAGCAAAGAAAAAAATGGAATAACAGGGCAACTATAAAAGACATGGTCCGCGGAATTATATTCCTTGTTCCTTGGTTCATAAAGACTTTATTTCTTTATTTAATCAATCAGTTACCTATGATGTGGCGTTCTGCAGCCTCCTGGAACAAAAAATATATACTTAGAAAATATACTTTTTTATTTCGAGAGTACATCATCATCATCATCGCAATCCATAACTGTCTCACTGCTGGGCACGGGTCCTCTCACAATGTGAGGGGTACGAATGGTCACAGATGCGTTGCCGGCCAAGAAACGAGAAAGAGCAACACTTACTCCTCGGAGCACTCTTCAACGTTGACTTTGATATACTGTCGCTGTCTTCAGACTCTGAACATACTTGGAAACTGGTTTCTGCAACAATAAAAGTTGTTATTCTATACTTGCATATACTCGTAGTAAATAATCCGATCAATTTGATAAAACTGATCAATGTATTAATTTGTCGGAATGCGGTAAACCAAACACAAAATAGAACTCGTAGTCGGAGAAGAGAAGACCCATGGATGCCATCTATCGCTTTCACACAGGAAAAGGAACAACTTACGCCAATGTCACGAAAAAAACGAGACAGAATGATGCTACGTTTTGTCTCACACTGCGTGCCACTTTTTTCAAGGAAAGCACGGCTGACAAGCAAGTATGAGCGCTGACCGTCAAATTTCTCCTCTGCCGTGTTGCCATGCCATGTTGACTACGGTCACCAGACGTCTATATCCTTCTCTGTCTACGACAGAACTAGCCTCGAGGTAGATTAAACTAGTATATTAGTGTTAAATGTCATGACGTGTCATCCTGTCAAGTTTCAGCTGTGACCACGAACCACTTAATTGGATCGAAATATTGGGTTACAAAATACATACCCTTATATATACCCATAAATCCATAAAATGTGTACAATCCGCGATGAATAAGATCTATGTATACCTACCTGTATCATATCTATGTTTGTGTCGACTGGGCAGGTCTTGGTTCTCAACGTGGCCGAACGTGCGGAACCCGACCGCGAACTGGGCGTACGGACTTATTTCGTATAGTTCTGAAATTTATATTATATATTTTTTCATTTATTCCTTATTTTAACAACCTAACGCTACATAATGTTTATAAGGGGCGGACTTAATGCCTTTTGGCATTGTCTAACAGTCAACCCATAGTGGTGTGATAGGTATTCCATAACAAATTGATGTGTTTGTAAATACGCGAAAATCTTGTGAAAGTTAGTTCGTAAAGGATGTACCATTACATCCTTACAGCTAACTTTCAGTGCTGATGGTAACTGGTCGAAGATTCCAAACCCGATATGGGTAAACTGTAAACGCTGAATACTTAAAAACATCACCCGTTATTTATAAATTCCTTTTGCAATAAAATTTTATTTGATTTGATTTTTGGAACGAAGTTCCTTACGGCAGGCTTGGAGGGGATAGGTTTTGCTGCGGCGACAGAACTGAAAAATATGTGATAGTAAAACCGTAAGAAAAAATGCGTGGAATAAGAGCGTTAAATGAGACGTGGGCAGGCGCGACAGTCGCCAAAGGAACTTCGTTCCTACCTGGTGTCCCACGACACCAAATCATTTAGTTTATGTAATAGAGGTGGCGCTGAAAGTGACTACAACTAAATAGATGTCGCTGATCGCATTTGATTTGTGTAAGATAATGTAAGAACTAAATAGATGTCGCTGATCGCATTTTTTTTGATTTGATTTGGTTTGAAAAACGACTCGACTCATCAATTTGTTTGTCGGCTATTCACATAAAAAAGCAGTAATACTGTAGTCACTCACCATGTTTACTATTATTCCTAACATGTATGGGCGCGCTGTATATCCTGTTTTGTGCATTAATTGCGTTCTCTTTCACGTTGGTCAAATTGCTATGAGAGGTGTTGGCTGTGATGTTACCACTCTCTGATTTATCGACTGTTATCGAGTCTCTGTACTCGGTTAGGTTGCCAGCCCTGAAAAAGATACAAATTTAATATTCGGCAGTAAATCTTTATTCTTCAGCAAATTGAGATCTCTCGCCAGGCGACATACCTATTTCTCTTAACGAGGATGAACACGCAACTCAGGAGGCAAATGACGAGGAGGATAGAGCTGAAGATTATCACCAACATGTTTATATCAAAATACTCCGCCGGTGGACCAACTTCACCTGGAAATATAATCACAGCATTACTGGAAGCGTTCATAGCTGTCACTAACAGTCCCATTCCTCATACTTACCAATCTAACCAACTAATGTTCTAATACCGTCTCCGAACTGGACTAGCTATCCTAGTCCCCATTTGAGGCTTGTTCTGTGTCGGTCACAGTTGTCATGAGCGGCAGCGGAAGGGTGGTGCTGCATGCTACGTTAATTCCATTAAAAAAACACTCAAGTGATCGACGGAGTTAAGCAAAAGCGGGCGCGGTTGTAAGTTAGATGGGTAACTGCTAGTGTCAAAATTTATTGAGCAATTCCGTGGTTCGGAAGGTTCGTAAAGCAGTCGGTTCCGGTTGTTATTATTAGATAATAAGTCACGTCAGAGGCCTTTGGCCATAAAAACTTCTGTCGCTTGGGTCGACCACTAACTCCTCCATCAATCTGCACTGGAGCAGTGAAGTGGAGTATGCTCTCGGCCTCCGCTGTTATGAGGAGAGACCCATACTCGGGCCATTAATGGGTTGAAGCCAGCCAAAAGTGACAACTGGTACATATTTGACATTTTGCAGCAAAATTTTCAACAGCTTTTCCCATATCTGTTGCCTTCTCACTTCTCTAGACCTTCTCTTAACAAAGACAGATTAACCAAAGCGAACTCACTCCCGTCCTCATTTTTCGTTGCGTAGCTGTACGTAGTGGTGACGCTGCCAGCCTCGTTGGTTGCGGTGACTCGGACCTGGTACCAGGCTCCTGGAGACAGGGCCCCCGCTGCCAGGCTACCTGGTCTATACGTAGGGCCGGAGCGGTACATGCTGAGACTGTTGGCCCACGCCTGCTCTGGATAGGCCTGGGGGACAGATGTATAACCAAGTAAAGTAATATGGATATACGGAGTGTCAGCAGCCCTTATTAGCCAACGTCCATTGCTAGTATTGCATTCTTTTGAACAACGGACAAGACTAAATAGCCTGAATGAGACTCATAATTGAAGACTCATTAAAAGTCTTCAATTAAGAGTCTCTGTTTTTCCTGCCTGCCAATGCCTGATCCATACCATAGAGTTGTGAGCCCGTATCCAAGCCCGGGATCCGAGCGGCCGATAGTCCAGGTCCCAGGATCGCAGGTCGCAGCCGGCATCGTCCCAGCCAGCCAACTGCACGAAGATGTGGGTAGCATTGCTCCAGAACCACTCGTTTGTTGAAGGCGGTATTGGTACTGGAATGAAAATGTCAAAGACATTAAAAGGCCTTGCTTAAATTGTTTCAATTCAGGGCTTCGTGAATGGATTTTATTATCAATACCATTATTAACTATTAGATACGTCATATTATTACTAGGATTATTATCTGTCCGTGAAGCCGGATTGGCTAGCGACCACACTTAATTCAGCTTAAATCCGGCTGTGAGCTAAAAAGCCAGTAGTTTCTTTGGTTTTCCTTTTTTCTTGGTTATTTTTCTTGGTTGGCAATTATTGTATTGTTCATGCTTTTGGTGTTGGTGATGTCCACCGGCGATGATGATGATGACCATTTACCATCAGGTAGCTTGTCTGCCTTGTTGTTATAGGTATATTATACGGTTACATTTTCTTTATATTAAGTAGCAAACGAGCATATGGAGCAACAGGACTCAAATGGGGACTACGGTGGTTACATAAAAAAGCTCTCTGCAAATAATGAACAGTATATAATATCTAATTAAATCCACCGGAAATAATTACCTCCACCCAAAGTGCTAACATCAAGGTAAGCCGGTTGTGATGTCCCAACTTTGTTAGTGGCAGTTATCCTCAGAGAGTATTTAGTGCCACACTTCAGGCCTGTTAACACATGTTTCTGAACGCCGGACAAGTTAGGCAACTTGGTGGCCGACCAGGCTTCTTGCCAAGGTCCATTGGCTTCTTTCCAGGTGAGGCTATAACCTGAAGATATAAATTATTGTTTAAAAAGACAAAGGTTTTTGCACGGTGGTAGGGTATGTGGCAGGTATGTTGTTTTATTGATGTCTATGAGTAGCGGTGATCAGGATCACTCATAGATGACTAGTAAAAAATGTTAGCCAACTCAAACTTTTAGTTTGATATCGATAATGTTGAATCAATTACATGAACGATGGTCTCTGCACCGACTTTAAAGTTGTTCACGAGCACATAGTTCCAAAACTTACTGATTTTCTGGCTGGAACTCCTATTGGTAATGGAGTAGTAAGGCTGTTCCCATTCCACCAGAATGGAGTCCTTATACGGTGTGGCCCGCAGTACCGGCGCCTCGGGAAGAGGTAGGACTATCACCGTGTATTCTACCTGGTCCGAGCCGTACAGATTTTTTGCAAGGCACGTGTAGTTGCCGCTTAAAGACTGGTCTATATCTGGAAGTTAAGAATGGTAATTTCAATTTTAGGTATACTAGGTATACATACTCGTAGGTATGTGTGTGCAGGTGCGTGTGAGTGTATGTGGGCAGGTGTGTGTGTGTGTGCCTGTGTATGTATGCGTGCGCGTGTGTTTCTATGTAGGTGTGTAAGTGAGTGTGTACGTGTGTAGGCCTTAGCAATTTAGATATGCCCGACTTGTTTGTACCCAGTTGATAACTTACTGTTAATAAGCAGACTGTCATCATGGTTCCTTGTGAACCTCGGGTGGTGCGTGATGATGTTGTGCTTGTGGTACCACACGGTGCGCGGCGGCGGCGAGCCCACGCACTGGCACACCAGCAGCAGCGAGCTGCCCACGCCCACTGATATTATACCACCTAGAGACGCTACTCCGGCAACCACTGGGGACAATAAAAAATCGTCTCGGATGCAGAAACCGAAGATTTTTGGGTTCGATCTATTAAAAACAGCAAAGTTTAAATTTGAAACATTATTGTAACATAAAAGCAGTAATAGTCAAGTGGATCGAACGTTGGACTCCAGAACGGGGGAGCCTGAGTTCGACTCCTATTGCACCAATAAATCAAAAAATTAAGTGCGTATTACAATTTAGAGTGTGGGACATGGATATGGGCTGCGATGATGATACCTCTTTGGGTGGGTGTATGCGAAACCCGCCTGCTAGCAGCGCCTTCCCCGGCCGCGGTGCTGGCAGCAACCCAGCACTCGTACGTTCTTCCCGACGTCAGATCCTTCACCTCGGTGCTGGTGCGCGAAGCTTCCACTCGGTGCGTCTGCGGCGCTCCCGTGCTGTGAATGGATTGTGTTTTATATTCAAAACCTGTCAAGCGCGAGTCGGATTTGCACACTTAGGGTTCCGTACCAGTGAGCGATACTAACTCCAATAACTTGGTCAAAAACAAGATAGAATGTAAAAAACACATAAGCTAACTTGTATGGGGCCTCCCTTTGGGATTTAACTTTTATACTTCTTTATTATTTGTTGTGAAAGCGGCCACAGTAACGCGCTTTCTGAAAACTTTAGGTGAAAGACAGACAGTCAGCGGAGGCATATTAGAATGGTTACATTTTGGGCACGGAAGTACTAAGTGAAATTTGATGCGATTTTCCTGGAGGTGTAACTTAAAAACTGGCGTAGGTATGTTTCATCCTGATACGCTGCTTAGAACCTGAGATTTAACAGTAGCAACTAGTCATGAATCTGCAAATGTAAGGAATAACTTCCCGAAGCGAAACGAAGGCGGGTTTACTAGTTTGTAATAAGAAAAAACGTAGTTAAGAGTTACTTACCCAGACGTAGGTTTAACGTACACTGTGTAATATATTATTTCTCCATTGGGACGTTCAGGTCTCTTCCAGCTTACTAGGAGGGAGTTCGGAGACAGGACTAACACCTTAATATCGGCTGGTGCATCTGGAACTGCAGACCAGACGTGTTTAGACATGTTAAATGATCAGGTTAGATAGCCACTTACACAATGATACCAACTGGTTTTAACTATGACACGTATAAGATCATAAACAAGATACCATAATCAAGTAACATAGAAGTAAATAAATAAATCACTTATTTAGATATACCAGGATAGACCTTTGAAAATTTATATTTTTATCAGCTTCAACCCATTAAAGGCCGACAAGAGCCCACGGGTGTCAACACATTATTGAGGAGTCCCAGAGCATTTTTATCGATAACTTACCATCTTGTAGCGTTGTGCAGATAATCGGATAAGAGTACGGGCCGGCTCCGAAACTGGAGAATCCAGCGACCTTGACGGTGTAGTTCGTGTATTTCATCAGGCTTTGAAGAAACAGCTCCGTGTGAAGCGAAGTTTGGTTTTGCCATGCGCTTTCTGTGAAGATACATTAAGTATTTTAAAATATAGTAATATCATCCTGTCAAAAGATTCTCCGCGCCACCGTAGTTGAGCCGTGACCACGATCCATGCGATTGGGTTGAAATATCGTCGTACAAAATACATGTCCTGAGTACCCGTATCATAATAAAATGTGTACAATCCGCGATGAGTGAAGTTTGAAGTCATATTACGTAAAAAATATGTTGAGATGTCAAGAGCTCTCTTATTTTCAGTCCAGTCATATTGGAAATTGCTGGGGGATACATTACGCACAAACTCTTTGCTTTCGCTACTCTTAATTAGTAGAGCACCAAACAAACTCGTAAGCTGTATTCTCCGTACCGAAGAAATAAAGGTTCTAAATCTGAGAGAGACATAACGGAGGAGAATTTCCATACTCCATCATGTTGCCCAAGACCGAATTGAGTCACTAGACATTCCAAATATTTAAGCCGCAATAATATGCCCGATTGTCTCCTAACCCTCACTAATATTTTGAAGGACCTTCCAAACTATTAAAACTTTCATAGCTACTTTGCCACTAGTTTGCAAATACCGACTACATTCAAGTCATTCACAAATTACAATTGACAAGGTCAAACAACAAGGTCAAACAATTGACAAACACAATAGACTAGTTAGCTAAACCTACCATCAGTAGCAAACAGAACAGTGTATCCGATCAGCGAGCTGCCCTGACCAGGCAGGGTGATGGGCTGCCATCCTATTCTCAGCGAAGTTGAAGACACTGCGGTGCATTCCACTGAAGATGGCGCTTGCTCTGGAGCTGATAAAATAATAATAAGTAACGACCCACACTCAGCTCTACACGAAGATTCCCTGTGTTGTGGGCGCTGTGGAAAATACACAAAGAAAAATTAAATGTGGCACTCGGAGACTGCCGCGGTAAAGCTATTGCATAGCATTTTTTATCAACTTATGCAATTATAATTATTAGAAGTTATATAGTTATATCAGAACAGCGCCATCTAGTTTGTAGAAAACATACGTACCATACCTTAGTATTAAGGTACTAGATGGCGCTGATTGGGGTGTTAGGTTTTTTTCGTTACGGAATTTCTGGATTCGGTCCCCACGCTCAAGGCCCGCGATAAAAGCTATGCAATAGCTTAAAAACATATTTCGGCCTCGCTGGGATTCGAAGCCAGGTCCCTACGGCCAGCAGAGACGGCCAGCTAATTTGACGCAGAACAACGTAGTACCTAGTTGTAGTTGTGTAACTTGTGATGTTATGACGGTACAACTACACTACAACTGTAGTCACATCACAGATGTCGCTAGAATAAATTATAATTTTATTGAGATCAAATCCACTTTATTTGATTTATATTGAGCTTCCAAAGAGGCTGAAACAATAAGAATTATTTTTAAGCTGAAACTTTTAGATATTCTTCTTACCTCCTTCCATGGTATCTTGGTATACGGGTAAGGAGAATGGTCCCGCACCAGCACTTGTAAATGCTGATATAGAAACTGCGTATCTGGAAATTATTTGCTTAAAATTAATTATACAAACATCTAAAAAAATCACTTATTCCTGTAAAAATTGTATTTTGTATATTAATTATAAAAATATCATATCAGCAGTGACTGCGTATATTTTAGGCTTCTCAGATGGTAATATGAAAACCTTTATGGTAAACTTAAGATTATTCTGCTTTGCAACATTCCGCGAGCAAACATGTTTAATGTACAATGTATGACAATATTCAACCTATGTCATTCGATTTTACTTTTAACAAATGTGACTCTCAACTGTCAAGTAGGTACCTACCTAAGTATTTGTGAAAAAGTGTCTAATGTCAGACAAAAGTTGTCCCTCACCTTGTATTTTTCAACAGCCCGCTGATAGCTGTTTCTTGTTTGCCTGACTGCTGGGAAACCTTTAGCGTTCTCGTGTCAATGTCTTCTGATGCTGAAATTCAATCAAATCAATATCTAATACTTTTAAACGAGCAATTCTTGTATATACATACATATTATACAATATATAATAATCTGAATCTCGGGAATGGCGATAAATCGATCTAGCTGTAGTATGTTGTCTATAACGTACCTGCACCAGAATTCTGCGGTACGGCCTTGATGTGGTACCCTGTGATGACTCCATTGTGAGTGTCCTTAGGCGGGGGGAGCCAGGATACGAATAGCTCTCCTGGATTCTCAGTTTGTTCTACTTGTATGTTGACGGGAGGGGATGAAGGAGCTGAAAAAAAATGTCAAAATACACATTTAAAATATTGGCATTCTAAGAGGCAAAGTTGGTACACAACTTACATTTGATGTGAATGCGGGTTAATATGTCTTGAAAATAAACTATCACTTAGTACTTTTGTGAACTTCTTTAACGTTATGTAACATCGAAAAACCAGACGACAAAAATGATCACGCAAAAGACTATCATTTATGAATGTTACATCTTGTAATTAACGTACGCGTTAATTATTGCCGTTATTGCCGTAAGTTGTAAGAGGACTTTAAAATTATCCTGACTAAAAATGAATAATCATTAAGGTTCCTGTTTAGTTGCTCAGACGCTGCAATGACCAATTTATTTTTAGACATATAAGTCTGCAATTGTCAACCTAGAAAGTCTCTGTTCAACCGCCAATACTGTTAATATTTTCTCACCTTCTTCATGAGTAGTGAAGTGGACTGGTGCGGTGTACCGACTGACGCCGACCTGGTTGCCTGTAGCAACCCTCACTG
The DNA here is from genome assembly GCA_905404295.2 of Ochlodes sylvanus. Classification (NCBI taxonomy): domain Eukaryota; kingdom Metazoa; phylum Arthropoda; class Insecta; order Lepidoptera; family Hesperiidae; genus Ochlodes; species Ochlodes sylvanus. The sequence continues at coordinate 3,162,746 of FR990147.1, forward strand.
CGTAAGCAGTCGCCGGGTGAAGATTCTGTAGCTCTACAGACTGTCTAATGTCAGTATCTTTTCTGAAAATATATAAAGAAAAAACGTTGACTGTGTTGGGTAGAATTCATTATGTATGATTAATAAGATATAGGAACCAGAGCTTGAATACAAACGAAGTTCTTTACAATTGACTGCTACATTTTGTTATCGTTTTACAATATCGGATTTAACAGGACGACACGGTCGTATTATCAAGGGTTGTATCTTCATATCACGACGTTCCACCAGAACACGTAAGGGCCTGTTCAGATTTGCGCGGTATCCTCCACCGCGCCGGCGGTAATTATAATGATTTCCGAAAGAAAGAGACCCTGAATAACAGACAGAGACGACAGTTTACCTGCTAACATTGAGGCTAACAGCATGGTCCCAACCCGCGTCTGCGTACAAGGCTGGTGCGTATTGCACTGAGAAGTGTCGCGCATGTGTTCGAGATGTCTCGTGCCAGGAAACCAGTGCTGATCGTGAACGGACTGCTTCTACTCGAAGCTCTGATGGGGGCGTTGGGGGTTCTGGGAAAATACAAGGTGTAGTGACGTATGAAAAAAGGGTTCCATTTAAAGGCGTGTTGCTTGAATGATGAAGTTTTTTTAACGGTACCTAGTACCATTTCTACCGTGCAATAATTTTTTTAATATCAATTGTGTTCCGATTATAAAGTTGTGGATCCGGTTACACTTTTTAGCGGCGAACATCTCAGTCCATCGTTAAGCCATGTTGGAGGCCTTCGGACGACCTTAAAACATCCGATGACCTCTAACCCCTTCAAGTATCTGCACAACTTGCGTGGTATTGTATGCTTTAGGCCTTCTCAATGATAAAGTTGAAGCCAAGGCAACTGACTTGAGGATTATGGATGAAATAATGAGAACCTCCAAGCTCCAAGTCTCAATTACGAGACTCGCATACTGTACATTTTTTAGGTTATTACATAATTTTACCTAATATAGTGAGGTAGATATTGTAGCTGGCAGCACCGTAGGGATTGCTGGCCCGGCATTGGTACATCCCGGCGTCTGACGTCTCCGAGTATTGGTGGCTGATGACACTGACCAGGCCCAACGGAGTTTTGGATTCTGAAACTTTTGCCCTGGAATGGAAGATTTTTTATTCTTAGATTATTTTCTTCTTATAATACGTTTTTTTTTTAAGTTGTGTATAAACAATGTCAGCCTTATATCGTCTTATGTTGACCAGAGTGCAACTAATCTTTTAAAATTATCGAATTCCAATTACAATAAAGTAACGCTATACATGCATAGCTCCAAACTGGGATTACTTGTGTCTTGGATGCCATGGACAACACATAAAACCAAAAAACCCACGCACAGATCGAGAATAGAAATTAAAACTCATTATAATCATTCCGCCTTGCCGGAAATCGTACCCAGAAGCCTTGAAACGGCGATCCGGCATGGCAACCATTGCGCCATACGATCAACAGATTGTATTGTGCAGGTGTATTATATATCACTACATCCATACCTGTGAGTCTGGAAGTCCACAACATTCCCGTCGTGAGTCCACACGATCCTAATGGGGTCGTCGCCGAGCGCGCGGCACTCCAAGCTGACGGGGTGTCCGAGACGTGACGTCACGTTCACTGATGACGTCTCGAAGTGGACTGGTTCTGTATAGAAATAGAGTGGGTCCGGTTAAACTTATTTAGAGACGACCATCTCAGTACTCAAGGGTATACATCTGTGACCGAATTAAAATGAGACAACAACAACCAATATGACTAATTATCACTTACAACCCTTGCCCCAGTCGAGGATGGTTAGTTCAATTAGCAGATGGTGATAGAATATTAGTAGTTAAGTTAGTTTGTTAGTAATTATGGGGACTGGGGCAGGGACAGTTAGTGATAGTTAGCCCTGATAGTTGTTGTTAGTAATAGTCCAGCTAGCAATTGTTAGAATGTAGCAGTAGTTAGGTGGTCATACGATACAAAAATAGGAATTTACTTACTGTTAACGCTCATCCAAACAGTCTTGCTAAGGGGCGAGCCAACTCCATTTTCCACATTGCACGAGTACAGTCCCTCATCAGTGAGGGATACTTCTTCAATGATGAGGGTACCATTTGGAAGACTTAGGATACCACCTCCAGCAAGCTCCAAGACAGGTTGCCAGGTTCCAAGAATTGCTTGTGATATGAAACAAATGATTAAGATTATAAGATATGTCTGGAGTAAGAAGTTTCATAATAGGAACTCAGGAATATCCTTGTTGGCTTCGGGTTTGTCTATCCTCATAATGTTAGGGCACCAATCTGTGGCCAGGCTACACCGCCATGCTGATCAAGTGCGGTTGGACTAACTTCATACACCTTTGGAAATATTATGAACACTCGGATGTTCAGTGTTCTTCACCATGTTCGTAGAAGCAAATGATAAAAAATAGGCATAAAATTAGCAAAATTTGAGGTGTGTACTGAATTTGAATACGAGTCCCACTGTGCGTAGAGACTAATTTAAGGTGCAGTTTACCATCTTTCTTCATCCAGTGGACCTGAGGCTGAGGGTATCCACTCGCGCTGCAGGAGACACTCCCTTTTCTACCAAGAAGGAGCGAAGAGTTTGAAGGTTCTTCTAACCATTTGGGAGCAACTGTGAAATTAATATACGTCAATTCCTCATTTTATAAAAAATGCAGTAAATTTGTTTTTTTATTAAGTTTCTTGTCAGTAAAAATCAGTCTAGTTTATCTTATTCTCTTATGTGCATTTAACTTATATTAGTATTATTATAAACAAAAATCCGATATTACCGATCGGCAAACTAGAAATATGCACCATTTAGTGACTTCCTCGTACCGCCTTCGTAGGGTCCAGCGGTCATTTGTGGGGCTCGGTGTACGCTTTTTTAATAAGTTACCAAAGTCTGTTATTGATTTGCCCTTACAAATATTTAAGAAACATGTAAAAACACGACTATTAGAGAAAGGTTATTATACAGTAGAAGAATATATTAATGACAAAGATGCTTGGACATAGACATCTGCGACCAGTTCTACTCATGTTAGTATGTATGTATCTGTATGTAGGTATAAAATTTGTAATCTAGCATTATTTTGGAACGAAGTTCCTTACGGCAGGCTTGGAGGGGATAGGTTTTGCTACGGCGACCGAACTGAAAAATATATGATAGTAAAACCGTAAGGAAGAATGCGTGGAATAATGAGACGTGCGCATGCGCGACAGTCGCATACACAAGCGAGTAGTGTATATTACCTTTCTCTTTCTCCCTGTTTCATTTCGTTCGCCGTTGCCTTAATTCGTTTTCATATCATATAATTTCATAAACTAATAATATAATATAGTAATATAAAATAATAATAAAGTAAATAAATATAGTAAAAGAAAATGGCAAGTGAAAGTGACAGTGCTAATAGTGGGAAATTATTACTATATTTATTCAGTGCAAAAGAATTAAATACGTAAGTATTAGTTTATTCTTTATTAATAAATATATATTTATATTATAAATATAATATATTTTACATTGGTTATGTAAGTGGAGTTTGCGAGATCTGTCAGAAAACGGAGAATATGATTATGTTGAGTTCCCGCGGAAAAAGTTATGAAAGTTGTCGCGGAGTCTCTTAAAATTGTTGATGAAGTTATAATAAAATGTGATATCGCGGATAGAGCGAGTGGTTAAAACGTTTAAATCAATATTGAGAATCGCTGAATAAGCCCACAACGGAGGTTATGTGAAGAATACCTACTTTCATGAAAATACATGCTAAACAGAGTAGAATCGACTGAAAAACCATACAAACACCCACACCCGGCCTACCTGACGCCGATATCAGAAGCTGGGATAAAGAATCCGTAAGAAACTAGCTACTGAGAAAGCTTGGATGTCAATATGAACTGGCAAGCAAGGCTGCGATGCTTTGAGATGACTATGAAGTACAAGATGTCATCTGGATATCAGTGAGGATGTTACATGAGGTCAAAGAGAGCTGCAGTCTGCATCACCTGTATCCAGGAGTCGCTATCCACAAGTCCACGCTGAAGGATTTGTCAGGTATGACCAAGTACTTTTTGAGTTTGAGTTGTTATTCATTAGTTATGAAATAGAATAACATCAAAATAATAAAATGATAATCTAGACACAATGGAACTAAATTATCAAGAAAATGAGTTTTTGAAGTTAAATATTGAGTTCTAATTATGACATTGATAAAGTTAATAACTTTTTGGTAATTTTGTGGTAATATGGTACTAGGAGTATAACATTTGAAGTACCTCGAGAAAATTTAAATGCCTTAGAGTGTACCTTGAATAAAATTAAAAAAAGCCCCCGTTCTTATATTGGCAATCCTTTAACTTGTTATTATTTAGTTAACTTGATTCAAGAACAGACAAATATACCATTTAACCATATTTTTACTATAGCTTGTGATTTGATTAATATACAAGATTCTCTAATTAAATAAAACACAAATGAAATTTATGCATTTTTATTTTCTATTCTATACTTTTATATAACAATGGATACACATGGGTTTTATATTATTGTTTTATATATTATATTTTATATTATTTTATATTATTTCTTAAAATACTGAATTTCCTAAATACTTTCTTGTACTTAAATAAAAACTAATCAGCAAAATTTAAGAGAAAAATCAAGAAAACCTACATAAAATTGAGCACGATTTTTTTTGCAATTTGTGTCGATTCTACATTAGCCGAAGGAACTTCGTTCCTACCTGGTGTCCCACGACACCACATCATTTTATTTTTTTATTTTTTTAAAAGATGTGCCGTGGAGTTTCTTTCGCCGTTTCTTTTTCTCCTCAAAGATTTAAAAAATCAATATTTAAAGGCACCTTAGCGAAACGGTGGTAAATGCAAAAAATTGACGTTCATAAGTGTATGCATCATACCTACATGAAATAAATGATTTGAGTTTGAGTTTGAGTATGTACATATGTTGTATGTAGGTATATTATGTAGTAATCTTTTAATTACGTTATGTAGGAAGTACCGCTCATCGTGTATCTCTGTTTAGTCCAATGGTTAGCTGGTAGAGAATGCAATCAGCATTAAGCTCGCCATTTGTACCGTAATATTTTATATTGTGGGCAATAAAGTTTAAATAAATAAATAATGGTGACGCACACTGTATATTCAAAATATAATAAAAACCAATGTACCCTTTATATACAACTCCGTAGACTTATTAACTTTCGCAACGTGATTGGACGCAACGCAGGTATAAGTGCCACAATGCTCTAGAGACACTTTCTTAATGACTAATGCACTGAAGAGTTCCGAACTCCGCTCCACCACCTGAAAGGTTAACGTCATTTGAAGCACTTTAGATTGCATTGCTCGAAGCAATTTCGAAGATTTAATGTCTGTAACGGGACTAGTTTGTAATTTATTATCGACCTGGAGAGCATTACTTAGCTTTGCAAATTTCTTAAAGTTTCCAACATTATCTGATGCCATAATGCTCTGAAGAGAGGATTGTTTGTTTACAATCGGTAATAAAGGCGACCAGCTACGTCATCATTTTATTAAGATACGGGTACTCACGATATGTATTTTGAAATTGTATTTTGGTTAACAAAACGCAAAAACGAACTAGACGTAAGGTAGATAGACTAATGTATTACTGTCAAGTGTCACCTGTCAAAAGTTTCTCTGCGCCACCGCAGTTCAGCCGTGACCACGATCCATGCAACTGGGTCGAAATATCGGCGTTTCAAAATACATATCGTGAGTACCCGTATCATAATAAAATGAGTACAATCCGCGATGAGTTAAGTTTAAAATCATATAGCTACGTCATGGTAAGCGGTACCTCTCAAACCAGTTTTTTATACAAATAGCTGATAAACGAGGAAACAAGCTCTTGATGGAAAGTGGACATCATCACCTTTAGTCATCAGCGACGGCAATAATTCTGGCTCTCCGGCACTGCGACCGAAACACGTACACATTTCACGGTCAATTAATAGGAGATGTCTAGTAGCCAGGTAGGTAATATCCCTCAACATTATTTATATACATCTTAATTTAACATTGTATTGAAATTAGATATTCAGGTGTTCTTCTTATTTTAATAAGTATATGTATATATTTTTTTCAATTAAAATGAATACGTTGTTAATTGTTTAATATTTGTATCTCAATAAGTAATGACAAGCACCTTTAAAGCACTCGGAATCCTCTTTCCGTCTTTCAACCATTCAAAATGAATAGGCAAGTCGCCACTTCTTACATTGCAGTAAATATTGACTATTTGACCTTCTTGAAGATTGTTGCCAAGAAGCAAATCCTCTAAAATTGGTGCTTCAATAACTTGGATCTCAAACGCTCGTCTTGCCATCTCACCAGATGGACTAGTGACTATGCAGGTGTACACAGCACCGTTTTCTTCCTTGGTAACCTCTGGAATTGTAAGCACTCCATGGATGTTGACTACGCTCCTTCTAGAATTCCTTTTTATGTGACCATGTGCTAGGTGGTTCTGGTGAATCAGTCGCTTGTAACGCCTTTGGAATAGACTGTCCGAATTTATAGGCTTGCCTTTAAATTCCCAGTCGATTTTGCTGAAAGTTTGAGTTTTGTCAATTTGGCATTAGATTTATCATCATTATGATAAAATTACATATTTGCTAATAAACTATAATAAATTGATGGACGACGTTGTTGCCCTGAATTTATTCTTTCTTTTCTGTAATAAACTTGATGATTATGATGATTCAGTGTTTGTAATATAGAGGACAATGATCATTGAATATTTCGTGGCTATATTACGACGCTATTTTATAGCGTCAGAATCACTTAATTTGATCAGCTTAGTTAATAAAATTGATTATCAACTCACGTTAGTACTTTTCGAAGGTAAACCGCGGTTAGACATTTAATAGAAAATATTTACCTTATGGGATAACCATAGTAAGGGCACCTTAGGTTGACAGATTCACCACTTTGAATCTTGATTGGTGGTAGAGACCGGATGTATGGGGGACCTGAATTTATTTGAAAAATATAACTAATTTGTTTAATATTATGCAGACATTAATAAATAAATCAATAAGGTTTGATGAAGTTAATGAAAAAAATACAGACGTTTACGCATGATTTAATGAATGACTGCAATCAGTAACCTAATCAACAAGTAACCAATTGAATTGAATGAAATCAACAAGAAACTAAATTAATTTTAATTTTAATTCAGATATACATACATAATGTACGTACTTTGACGTTAATCAAATACTGTCATAGGTTATCTGAGTATAGCCAATTTTTATCTCGGGTTGGCTTTGCTACTTTGCAATTACCTATACATGATAATATTCTTTATATACGTATGTATTGTTTATATGATAAGATTTAATATAGGCGAGAGAGCGAGAACTGAAATGTGGCAGATATTAGCATACATTTTTGCAAATTTTTTTTGATAAAAATGTTCCGGTTACATTTGTTGTTGGTTACTTTGTCTATATGAGGTCATAACGTCCAAAGATATTTGGTTATTACTTAGATTACGGTTGTTATCGAAATCCATGACAAGTTAGTGCAGATTATAAAAAAATATCGATACGTAGACACGTCTTACCATACACATCCAGCCTATTCTCATGAGTGGCAGAATGGTCACCTTCTTTGGCCGTGCAGGAGTACATGCCACCGTCTTCGACCCTCACTCTGCTGATGTTTAGCTGCGTCACCACGGAGTTGTCTGACGTCATTATTTGGCCTAGTGCATACCTAGAAAAAATACCAGATCGCCATCAACCTATTACAGTCCCACTGTTAGGCACGGGTTTTCTGTCCCCCCTAAAACTTCATGGAAACTCTCGGGTTACAGGTTTCTTTACGATGTATTCCTCCACCGCTAAAGCAAAGTATTTTTTTTCTAAAAACGTACGTAATTTAGAAAATTATCTTAATAAATCAGAGGTTCGAGCCGGGGATCAAACAAGGCCGCAATCACTTGGTGCTGTTGCTATTTGTGAACGTAGGGTATAATTATAACTTACAAATTAGATTAACACAAAAGTTAGATACACATTAATTTTATTTACTTAAAAAAACCTTCATTTGCGGTTATTATGGATACTAGACTCGAATACTCAGGACGATGTCTACGAGCATCGTAGCATTCGTAGCTATGCTCCGAAAATTTATAAAATGGCATTTTATTACTAACAGTCGGGCGGCTGTTCGCGATATTCTGTGTATCCATGCAAAGGTTCCTAGTTTAATACAGAACCGTATCATGCCCGCTTCCTATATTTAACCAATCGTTAAACCAGTAACGAGTCGTTGAAGTCGTTCTATATAATCGTTTCTTATCGGAACACTTTTTAGTAAGGCTTTGTAGATAGTTCTACTATCCGTAAGCAAAACGAATCGTTTTGTCGGATATAGGAACCGGCGTAAACCAACCTGGGATCAGTATTACTGGACACGACGACTCCATCGCGCTCCCAAATAAACTGCGGCGGACGATCGCCGGTCGCTGAGCACTGCATGCTGATCTGAAACAAAGTGAATGAGACTAAACCCATATAATCTTAGAACCCGATATTACATTAACAATCAATATCAATTTAGAAATTAATATCAAACTAACAAGGAATATTAAATAAGAAACCAATATTAAATTGGAAATCAATTTTTTTTTATAACAGAGACGGGCAAACAGGCATACGGCCCACTTGATGGTACGTGGTCACCGTCGCCTATGGACACGTGCAACATCAATATTAAACTAACAATAATTACTGAAATAGAAATCAAAACATTATATTATTAAGTCATTAACTCATTAATACTCAAGATTCTTTTTATAGCAAACTTTCGACTAAGACAATTCAATACTTAATCTAATCGTAGTTGTGAAAGGTGATTCGTTTCAATTAAAACAATGAAAAAAGGGATACTTAATTTAATTAAGAACTGAATTTGGTGTTCATTGAGTAATCTTGATAACTTAGAGGTTCTTAATTAGATCGTCTGTGGGGAGTGCCAATTGGATCAAAATCGTGCTTTTTATCGTAATCGTCATAACCGTTATTTGTTTCGGTAACAATTGTAACCGTTATAGTTTTAAGTTTCCATAACACTAGGTGTTTGTCCGTCTGTCTGACACAAAGCTTTATTTCTTGAATTGTAATACTTTAAATTTCCACCAATATTACAACAAATAATAATAAAGTATAAAAAAACAGCCAAGTTCGAGTCAGACTTGCACACGAAGGGTTCCGAATACTGTGAAAATTTAGGTGTCTCTATTTCTGTTCAAATGACGGACAGACGGCGGAGGTATATTATGTATACTCGTAAATACCCTAAGAATTGAAAGGTGGCTTTTTTGTTTTTTGTGGTAGGTACCATTTGATTCGAAGTCCAACTCACACTTGGCCTTTTCATCTAAGTACTTACGTCACCACCCGGGGTCACAGTCCGTTCTGTGAAGTGTTGTGTAATGACCACACGATTTTCTGACAGACTTCTTTTGACTTCTTTTCTTCTATCTAAACCTGGAACGAAGATAAAATAACTCATTCATCGTAAAATAACGTTAATAAAAAGCATCGTATATCGTGAAAGATAAAGATAGTGGATTATTTGTGGCTTCAACTCATTAATGGCCACTGAGCACGGGTGGATAGGTGGATAGTTAGATAGGTTATTTGTATGCCGGCTGAAGACCTCAGACATGGCTTAGCGACGATCTAATAACAATCGGGACCGGCTGGTTAACATGCCCTCCGGAGCACGGAAGCGCTCAAGAAATGTTGCTACTAGTGGTCACCATCCAACTACCGACCACGCCCGCTGTTACTTTACATATTCGCTCTGTATGGCTGAGAGGTTACAGGTTAGGTATACTACGACGCAATCACGTGTTGATTAATTAAACTCTCATTAAGGCTGATTGGCTTGTTAATTGCTGTTTGAAACTGTTTATTGTTCAACTCCAATTTTAACTAATTACTGCCGAAAATAGTAATTAACCCTTTTCTCAGATCACCCAGTATAAAATTTAATCCATACTTAAATTAAACGCAAAAATAACTTTGTCTGTCTGTCTGCTACCTGTTCAGGCTTAATCCACTGAACAGATTTAACGACATCGCACATTATAATCACTCAACTACCACCCGTCACCGACTCGAATAGTCGTCGAATAATATATAACCTCCTCTTTAATTGAAGTCGGTTAAAAAGGCAACCAAGATTCGCTCTTGGTTGCCTTTTACAAAGAAAGTGGCTTGGCTTGGCTACAACCCATTAATGGCCCACTACTGAGCACGGGTCTCTCCTCATACCTGAGGAGGCCTAGAGCATACTCCACCACGCTGCTCCAGTGCGCATTGGTGGAGGGGTTAGTGGCCAACCCAAGTGTCGGAAATTTTAAGCCGCCCGAAGGTATCCGACATGGCTTAACGACTGCTACCAAATGATAACAACCGGGAACGACGGCTTTACGTGCCCTCCGAAGCACGGAAGCGCTCAAGAAATTTTGCCACTAGCGGTCACCGAAACCCAAACACAAAGAAAGTACAAACAATTATTTGAAGTCAGTTTTATCTGTCATTAGTAGGTATACAAGATACCAATATCAATTCCATTAGACTAAGGTATCCTACATCAAACTAGGTTGTCGGCAAATGTGTCTTAGATCGACTGATTGGCGCCACTGATGCATTCATCGTTGATGCAGTCAGGCGTATGATGTGAGTAACTAGGCCATCTTACGCCTTTGTAGATAAAGCTAAGGCTAAGAGCATTGGTAATAGGAAGACAACTTTACATCAAGGTAACTTGATTATAGACATTGACATAAATACTATGGACTTAGGGTCTCCTACTAAAATCGCGAAAATAATGTCCCAGTTTGACATCACAAGAATTTAAATGTTTACAAGGTAATTTAAGCACTAAAATCATTACATCACGGTTTCATTTCGATTGCAACAAACACTGATACATCAATGACACCTTATGATACTTCGAGTGCTCAACACACCATAATCACCATATGCAGCTCATAGTGAAATAAAACGCGACTAATAAAGTAATAGAGTAGTGTTTATTTAAAATAATACATTATTTATTTTTATTTTTATTACACATTAATTACATTTTTTAACTGAAACTTTTTTCGGAACGTTATGAATTGGATTCAATGAAACGAAAAAGAGTAATGAAAAAGATACAACTTATGAAATGAAATGAAATGAAATGAAATGAAATGAAATGAAATGAAATTTATTCGAAGTTGGTTTTTTACAAACACTTTTCGAAAGTCAATCTACGCCATCGCTTTAACAAATCCCTACCGTGAGTAGTCTTGGAAGAAGAAGCGGCAAGAAACTTCCAAGAAGCTTGGCACAGCTGTTTTTTATTCTTCTTATGCCTTTGCCAGTTATGTACATGTCATCTTCTTTAAAATGATCCGAGCATACAACGTAGGCTGCTTTCGGCATAAAATATTCTTCCTCTCGCGATGTAGCAATAATACTTCTCCATGCTTAACAACGTATTGGGTCTAAAGGAAATCTAGAAGAAATATATTTTATTGTACTAAAAAAAATTTAAACATAATCTATTTATATAACATCAACAGCGACTCTATGGAAACTTTTGTTCTATATCTTGCATTTATTCGTTTACTATTGTGCAATCGTGAAATCGTGCAAAATAATTTAAACTAAAGTAATGGATATGTTTATCTCTTTCTGACTACAGTCTGTATAGCGAGAAGACAAAGACAAAGATATATTTTTGATTCTTTTGAGTGATTCTGAGATTTATTTACGAAATTAATTCGATTTAAAATAAAATAGTGTGTATTCGTAGCAAACCAATACTTTAAAAGATAAAACAATATTTTACTTACCGAAAATATGATATACCATCGGCTTTTTTCACTTTACTTGCGTAGTTTTTACACGATTTCAAAATACAATACGGCATCATTGATGTCTAGTTGTCAGCACGGTCAAAAAGTGACTAACGGGGCATTGTTGTTCTACTTGCGTATTGTTGTTGAGTTGGCTCGGACATTTTTTAGCGCGGACCGTGCGTCCATAGTAATATCATATGTCAATGATTATAGAGTTATTTATTTACTAGTACATTTCGAATCTGCACGCACCTCTAATTTGAAGCATTGATTGAGCGTAATAATATAAATTGTCACTTGCTTCGGTAAAGGAAAGCATCACGAGGAAACCTGCAAATATATAGTTGTCCATAATATTTTCAAAGGTTTTCAAAGGCTTTGACAACCCGGATGGCGCAATGGTTAACACGTCGGATCGCCGTTCCGAGGGTCCTGGGTTCGATTCCCAGCGAGGCGAAAATTTGAATGATGAATTTAAATTTCCGTTCTTGGTCTGGGCGTGTGTTCTTGTCTTGTGTGTTGTCCATGGCACCCACGACACAGGGAATCCTAGTGTAGGGCTATGAGTGTGTAGCGTTATTTATTTATTATTTATTTAAAGGTGTCTGAAGTCTGCCAATCTGCACTTGGCCAGCCTGGTGGAAAATGACCTGTTCCCTTTACATTATGAGAGGAGAGAGGATACCCGAATTTAGCAATGCGATAGTCCAGACAGTCATCACAACCCAGTGATGATGAAATGATCTCGCTTCGAGGAACGTTTAAAAAGGTCTGTTAAAAAATATTTGATACTATATAGGAATCGCTCTCGCAGGAGTCTTAGCAATAGCTAAGAATAAGCTAAGCGAAGTAAAATATTACTGAGAATCAATGTTTTATAAATGTCTGTTGCTTAGTTGAAAAAGGCTGCTTGTATTCATTGATTCTGTACTTAGTGTGTTGTTAAAAGTAAACGCCCTCGCATTGTTTTGGAAAACCTATTTTGAGATTGCCCAATACGCCTAAACAAACGAGAAATGTTTTGACGGGTTTCATTCAATTGTTATATCTTTTGTATTTGTGAACCGATTGTATCTTTTGTATTTGTGAACCTATTGAAATAAATTAAGTACTAATTGTTACTACTAATAAATAACAAATCAGTGAACATTAAAAGCTGTCAAGCAGTTTCTTCAGGTTCTTTCAGAGATTAAGCGGGAAGGAACGCTCCCGCTTTACAGATCGAAAAACCGACAAACAGAAAAAAAACAAAAAATCCAAACGTTATTGGATTTCTTGCGTTAAAAAAAACACCTTAGTAAGTAATAGTTTTTCCTAAATATCTTCAACTTCCTCTCTGTTCAGTCGTGCACTCTTGGCTGAGTGGTCGTGGTGTCGTGATGAGTTCTTGGAGTTGGAGTGACGTTCTTGGTGATGATAGCATTGGCAATGTTACACAAATATCCCTTCTTGTGTCATTACGTGCATATTGCGCAATGGAACACCCTGCGGCAGATCTAATACTATCTGTCCATCGCGTCGGTGATCTTCCACGTGGCCGGCTTCCTTCTGCCCTGACGTGGCCTTTGATAACTATTCAATTTGCAGAAATCGATTAACAGTTTTATTATTCCCAGATCTTAGCTCGGGTGAGCTAGTTTGTTAGATCGGAGAATACCCATGTAGATGACCTAACTTAGGTATATTCATTACCCTAACGATTCCCAATGGTTTCATTTAGAATGAGGTGGGCCACCCATCGGGGAAATTGCAATCAGTGGTGTAATTGTATTCCCGGTAGATCTCCGCCGAGCGACCAATCTACTGGGACCTCGTAATGAGGCTGGGCTATTTCATTTTAACTTGACTGAATTTTATTATGAGGGTGATTGCGAGGGTGGTTACAGTTTAAATTTCAATTCCAATTATTGCGTAATAACCCGCTCTCGTTGACTAACGCATTGCGTAATTATGTTTACTAAGCATTATGTTATGAAATATTTATTATTTTATTATTCTACCTTTTTGTCGCCATTATTGAGCACGGGACTTCCCCACGATGCTTTAGTAGGTACGGATTGGTAGAGTATTCTTACATAATAAGCAACATATTTTTTTTAAAAACTCTTGACTAAGGAAAAATTATAGTCTGCACAAACACAAGAAAATCCATTAGAGACTGCCATTCCTGTCATGTCTGTTTTCAATTTCAATCTACATTAACAATAAAGCTGAAGAGTTTTTGTTTGTTTGTTTCGCTAATCTCTGGAACTGCCAGACGGATTTGAATAATTGTTTTTGTACAAGATAGCTACATTCACGATGGAAGCTATAGGTTATTTTTTTATAATTAATTAATTATGTCATGCTTAAGACGATTCATTTCATTTCTGTACTATTCTTTTGATTTCCTACGATTTTATCGGTGTTTGTATACGACGTAGAACGTTTACAACAACCCCGGTCCACCTCGATGGAAGCCATAATTTATAACAAATTTTGAATACGCGACTACGTGTTTTCATCAATGAAACTATCGTCCATAAACCGACTTTACAGACAACCGATTTTTAATAATGACTCCATAGCCTCTTAGCCCCGCTTACGACTTTCTAATCTCCTATCGCAAATCGCCGAGGGTGTGCAGGAGCGTATTCCCATCACATCACAGCGCAATCTGTCGGCAATATAATTATAGCGGGACGGATTGCAATTTGCGATCGAATGGACACCTCGAGCCAATGAGAGTGAAACCAAGTTACTGGGGCCAACCGTTCATCGGAGATATGTATATAATAATATTCATGTTGATATTATTGTTATATTGATATTAATACTGTAATTTTACATTATACAATGATATATATAAATATTTTGTTTTCCGATATTTTGACTAAATTGAGTGGATAATTGTCATGAGTGTAAATGAGTTTTGCTGAGTTTAACGATGACCATAATAAGTTTGAGTTTCATCGAGTTTAACCGTGACCACGTTAAGAAATTTGTTGAGTTTAACCGTAGAATAAGCAGCAAGAATATTTTTGTTCTATGTGAACCTGTCCTCCTTGGGTATATGCCTTTGTATCTAAACTCAAAAAACTTGCAGCCATTAGATACTTAGTAAAAGGGTTATGTAATAATTAAGTGAGGAAATAAAATGTCGAAATTTCATTTCTGTAAATCCCTATTTTATTAAATTCTGAAACTAAAATATAGTCCATATTGCTCAGTAATAATATAGTATTCTACCTACTGCTCAAAGAATTTTTAAAATCGGTCTAGTTTTTCTGCATATTCCAAGCTTATTCAATACAAACTATTAACAAAACATAAAATATAACATAAATATTTTATAATACTAGTATAGATAGTACGTTACTACTTTTCACATGATACTTCCGTTCATCGAATGTATAATGGGCCTTAAGCCACGCATACACGTAATGGATAGCCGTAAGGCCGTAACGCATACGCCAAACGCCTAAATTGCCCGAGGGACAGCAATTTATCTATCGCATGGTCAACTCCACACGCCGTCGCCCAACCGCCAAAGAGCAGATTATGAACAGATATTTCATTTGAAATTTACGCAAATATCATTTATGGAAGAATTTTCTAGATTTTCGCAAATGTGTGAATGAAAATTTACAGAATGAAAGAGACTTGACAGATTCTTGAGTTCAAGGTAGGTACATAAGTACGGAAGTACATTACTTTGCTCGTGCTCTTTGATAAGCATGCTTAAGTAATAGCTCCCTTATTTAAAGTATAACAGAGTTTGACCCTGATGGTATCTATTTAATATTTGGATTTTGTGTGCATTTTTGAACGTTTCCTCTTAAGGAAGGCATGTTAACCGGTCTCCGTTGTTCTATGGCAACTCAATACCTTAAAGGCATAAGAACTCTCGATAATTTGGTTGGCCAAACCTTCACCAATCCAAACTGGAACAACGTGGTGGAGTACTTCAGGCTTCTGCAACAGCGAGCAAAACCTATGGTTTTGTAATAAATGAAATGGACCTTTGCATTTAACATCATCATAAGTAAAGTCTATAGCAGTCGCAATGTTACAGAAATTTGCTTTTTACTACTAACTAGTCATAGTAAGAACACCAATTACTTCGTAGAAACAGTAACTGACCTACTAAGTATATACACAGTACATACATACAAAACCAATAACGTTGTCCATCAAAGCGGATAACTGCAATTAGAGTGATTGACAAGCCCCTTATAATGAAGTTATACATATTAATTTGTATAATTAGTTGCGTTGGAACTAATTACTTTAAACCTAAATTAGTTAGTATAGTAGTGAGTGATCACGTGATTAAACAGTTTTGATATTGAAAGTAGTATTTTACCCTGACTCACAACGTTACATAATAGAAGGTACATCTTCCTTTATCTTGGATGAATGAGTGTAGATACAAGGTAGGAATACTAATTTTCGCAAATCCTATTTATAAATTGTAAATTAGTTCATAAGATTTGATAACTTTTTATTAAAATAAAATCAATCTTTATCGTGGCTTTTAGGATAAATAATAGTTTTTACAATAAAAAATAAACTGCACCTACGCCTGAGGCGTAGAAAACTGTGAAAAAAGTTATTACTATAATATATTGGTTTATTATATTGACATTGTCAACAATAATATTTTAATTGTAACGGGTTAATATTATGTATATTGGCGAGACAATGTTCTATGTAAGTGAGTCGGAATATCTGTGTAGATATTTTTAATAATTATAAGTTAATGCTTGACTACAATACCACCTGATGGTGAGGAAGTCTTGTATGTTAAAGGGAATTAACTTAGTAACAGCCTATTCACTATTGATTTGAAGATTTGAAACAACAAGAAACAACGATCACAAGACAAGTACGTAAAATGTTTAGTGTCCACGATGATAACAGTGAAAATAATACTTTTAACACAGTTTTCATCATAAAAGTCGTTGAGTGACACTCTGCTCAAACGCTCTCTATGAAGCAGGACATAAATAAAACCAATAAATAATCTGCTTTTGATGCCGAGTGCATACCGGCCCTTACGCCACGGCTACCGTTAAAAGTAATAAAAAATAAATTGAGTTATGTGCAAGGAAGTTAAAGACCTACGCACATTACATCAACTTAACTCCGCCTCGACTCCGATTCAACTCCTAGGAAAGCACTGAAAAATAAGCCTTATACAGTGTTGCTCACTGTTGAATTTAACATTATACGGCACATTTAACAAAACATTAGGTATATTAAAATTAAAGTAAGTATTGATATTTTCTTTAGTAAGTAATTCAATATTGTTTATTTTAGTATTAGACAATTCTGAAAAATAAAAACGTAATCGAAATTATTAATAACATAATTTTTTTTTAATTAACATAACGCATTTACTTTTGTAAGTGATGAGGCATACAAATACATTATTTTTATTCTGTTGGTGTTTGTGTACAAGATATTATAAAATATAGCTTTAAGCTGAATTTTAATTGATTCTGAATCTGCCTACTAATTCACGCTAAACCGATAACGTATTAATGATGTACCGCCTCTTCGCAAACGGGCACTTGACACGAGCGCCCTCTGTGCAGCGGTAAATAAACAATGGCGATAAATAATCTGTCGCTGACACCGCGTGTAAAGCGGCTTTTACGTCACAGCTATTAAGAGGGTGATACACCGAGGTTTACGCTAATTTATTTGTTTGTAATTTCTATGCAACAAGTTGAAAATGTTTTAATAAAATCCCATCAAATAAAACGAATCAGTAGGGTGATTTTATATAATACATAAGTAACAAACGAGCCGAACCACTTGATGGTAAGTGGTCACCGTCGCTCATGGAAACTAGCAACACAAAGGCACCATCGTTGCTTTATCGAATAGGAAAGAATGAAATAATTTCTGCAAAACAAAAAATCAACTTCAAAATCGACAAGTAATAAAAAATTTGAGGATTTCCCTCGATTTCCCTGGGATCCCTTCATCAGATCCTAACTTGGTGGCAATGGGACCACCTCGGGATTACGTTCTTTCAAAAAAATAAAAAAAATAATCAAAATCGGTCACAATTGACGAAGAAATCGTGTGCACATACATAAAAAAATATACAGTCGAACATAGAACCTCTTTTTTTGAAGTCGGTTAAAAAGTACTCGTTCAAGCTCTTCGCCGGAATGCAACGAGACGTTGGCGTCATTGACGGACCAAGAAGAGAGAAAAAAGAAAAAAGTATTGGCACTCAAGCTCCTATCCGTAACACGATGAGTAGTTTAGCAGGTGACCTAAGCTATTATAATTTTTTTTTCAGCCAGGCTTCCCGGATTTTTTTTATGTAATTGAAGTAGCAAACAAGCATGCAGTACCGCCCTTCCGCTGCCGACCGTAACAACTGTGAACGACACAGAACAACACTCAAATAGAGACTAGGATATTTAGTCCAGTTAGGATACGGTGTTAGAACATTAGTTGGTTTTTTTTGTAGTAAGTATGAGGGACAGGGAATGTTAGTGATAATTAGTCCTGTTAGTAATAGTCCACTTAGTAATTGTTAGAGTCTCACTCTAATTCAGTCATAATAATTCAGATGTGTTGCTACCCTTGAGGATTGAGATGGTCGCCTCTAGAAAGTGTAACCGGCTCCAAGATACTTATATTATAATAACCGTAATACTCGTAATACCAATAAGAATGACTGTTAATAATAATATAAGTGTATTCTTCAACAATTTGTCAAATCCTAACCATCCAATCTATCTGTAAAGCATTTGCACTAAACAAAACTCGTATTTGGGTCAACCAATACCGCACGGCTCTATTACAAATTCAATTTACGAATAAATTCCCAGGGAATTACTTTGGGAGAAATCCCAAAGATCCGTTTATTCCCAACAGTTCCAGTAGGTCGGGATCCCATCTGTCGCGGAATCGACGACCGTTAGCTTCGCAAATGTAGCACTCTAACAAATTAAAGTGTTCCTCGATAGTAATGCGGTGGCATTTATTTACTTTGACGAGCCATTTATTATTGCAACTATCACTTTACGGAAAACAAAAAAGTTTTGCGTCTTTACGCGGTCGAAATACCTAAAAATTGCAAGGGTTTTAATGTCCGGGTGTCCCTTGACACCTCTCAAGTTTTTTATGTATGTCCAGCGATTTCTCCGTCATGTGACGGTAATATTGATACCTTGCATTTTGTTCTTTTTCATGGAATTAAGGTAGCAAACGAGCATGCAGCGCCACCTTATATGTATTCAATATATTATAAAATATTCATTTAAAACAATAAACCGATCAAACAACTCGCATTATCTATTCATTTATTTAGACGTTTTGTACCACGCAACATATTATAACAAAAACTACTGTTATAAATCCTGGCAGCTTCTATGAAACTTAAAACAAAAATTCAAAGTCTTCCATACTAAACTGTTCTGATGTAAACCCTCATAGCAATCCTTACACACAAATAACTTTAATTAATTAAGAGTAACTTTTATTGCTTCCCACGTTACGAAAACAACGCTTTCCCAACTTTTATCCCGGTTTAATTAATCAGAAGCCCCACATATAACGCGAATTATTCACTTTTCGCCAATATAAATAAAATTAAAGCAAACTTTTTTGTTTATCTTAAGGACGGTCTAAAGGCTTTTTACTCGTCTATGCGACGCACGGGAGGGTAATAACGAAAGATATGACGATAATTAAAATTAAAGATATACCCAGTTGGTATAGTAAATAAATCATTCTCACTTAATTAATTAGTCGAGTTTCATGTTTTAAACTTATATCTTTACGATTTTTGTGAGTCCATTCTAGCCCCGGAAGAGAATCTGAGGCAAAAATAAGTAAATAATATCTACTTAATCTATTAACTTTGAATTCTCCAATAACACGTACCTCTTTGTGGTTCAATATCGAAGCTGCTGTGTATACCAAACGGCGCATACCTAGAACAAAATAAATAATTATCAAACATTATATAGGCAATGATTTTATTTAGTGTAGACAAGGTGTATACCAGACTCCTACATTATTAGTACGTAATTTTGTATGATGCATGGGCATGATTATTCCTGAGGACTAAGTTGTACTATGTGTAGGTCGAAGATTTATTTTCTAAACATTAAATGTATATTGAGAACAAAGTGTATAGATAGTAAATTGTAACTTATGTACACATTCTTGAGCATTAGGCATACGATACGTGACTTATGCATTTATTCCTGAGGATTAGGTTAGGACTTAAGCATTAAGTAGGCACTAAGTGCATGGATTGTACACTCATTGTAGCTTATGCACTCATTTCTCAGGACTAAGTGTACAATGCGTCTGGTCTGATTAAGTTCAGTTGCACGTATCTACATTTACGAATGAAAACTGTATCACAAAACAACCCCTGCTTTGCCTATCATCTATATCAGTAAAGTTGTCCACATAAACACAAGTCACACGCGAAACAAACGTAGACTCTCAGAATCCAGTCACCAAGTGAAGTTGAATGCAATTTTCCTGCTTTTGACAAGCAACCAGGTGGATTCGGTCTTCGGTTGAATTATGCAAACGCAGACTTAGCGCCCTCTGTGACCGCAACGGCGAATGTGAAGCTCAAGATGGATTATGAATTATTCAACGCCACTCCGCCCACGTTCCCAACTTTATAATACGCTGGCGAATCGTCCGGCAGACGGTATGATAAAATTTAAAAATACAGTTTCATCCAGCGCTTCGTTTGCGGAGATTAAATTCCCATAGAACGTCTCATTAGAACAGTCGGCAAACGTCTGAAAAATTCCGAGATTCCGGGAATGATTTCTCGTGAAAGGCATTAAACACCCGCTGTAGCATAATTTGCAGTAGTTGTAGTATTTTTGTAGTAGAATAGAATAGAACAGAACATATTTTTATTTCATAAGAAAACTGCAATAACAATATAAATAGGTAGAAAAAGAAAAACTTATGAGACTAAGACAGTATGGATTTGCAGTCAATCTCTATGAAAAGGGAACGCACTCAGCAATGGCCGCAGTAAAACTACGACTGCTGGTTTTCAGGGTGACCCTGAAGGTAATTAATGTAAGGATAATAGCGATGCATATAAGGCGTGATTTATAGCTAGTGTGCTGGAAGGACCACATTTTTTTAATAACGCTCCACACTCAACGAACCCGTCCTGACTGTGCTTTGACCGGCAGCAATAGGTCGACGAATTGAAGGGGCGAATTGGATTATATACTAATAATAGTGATATCAGCTGGTGCGATCGGTCTCTACAGCGCCACGACAGAACAAACATACAGACAGGCTGATAAACACATTACCGGTTACCCTTCATTACTTCAAGTAGTCGGGTAAACAACTCTCGTCATTTTTAACTGTAAAATATAACAGGTTACAAATGATACACACCCAGACACGAGTACACACACAAATATATACACAAATACGCAGACATAGCAAAATATTACTGTTATACATTCTGAAAATCAAATTATGTTTAATTCAAATGAATATTTATAACTAATCCTCTATTAACCTAATTTGTTATGTAGGTACAACCGTCGTGTTTATGTTAACGAAATTAATAAAAGAATTATGATTCACTGTGTTATAATATAATGTACAATTTATTACCGACGTTACGAAATTGAATTTTGTTCTGCGAATTTTGGTCTATCGGCCTATTCCAAATAGGGATGGCACATTGGTGGGGTTGCTCCACCAAATTAAATCATGGGATGGCACATGGTGTTGTCCAATTAAATGTAGGTTTTTGTTTGTCTGTTTAAGGTCAGCAACGCATCGGTGACGCAACTTGAAAAAATTCCGTCTAACTATATAGACGGTTCCATAATTTGATCGTAAGGTCACAAAGATCTACACGGACAGAAGTAGCCTTTTGAAAGTATACAAAAACAAATTGAAAAGCTCTAAAACTTCTTTACAAATTCCGAGCCTAGGTCAATAAAGAGTTCAATATCCATCAGTTTTAATTAAAACCGACTTGGATGGTTTACATCGAAACGCAAATTCGATACGAATCCTTCTGGTTCGGTGAAGCGGAAATTCCCTATATTCCGCAGCTGTTGAAATAGTTTTCATTCCAACGCTGATAATACTAGCTTTTCATATTTTTTGCCGATTTATTACGGATTCTGCACCGGAGAATCGGATTCTTCTTGGAAGCGTCTAGTCTAGTCTTGTTTGATAGTAAAAGGTTTAAAGGGAAAAAATATCTTATTCTTTTTAGCGCATTTAAATTAGAGCTTGTTGTTGTAAGATCCGAACACACATAGTTACATACATACATTGCAAGTTAAATAAAAGCTTTTGGAAACAGTAAAGATTTTTTTAAGTACGTACTTTGATATATGTCGATAGAAAATCATTCCATAAAAAAAAAATATGAGTAGTTTACGAAGACTCACACTGTATCCATCCACCTAATCATCAGCCTTTGTGCGTCCACTATAGAACGTAGCCTCTCCTGACTTCCGCCACTCACTCTTTACTCATTGCTTATGCTAGGAAAACTATGTCATGCAACTTGGCTCGATGTTTTTCCAGTTTTTTAGAGGCAACTACCTTAGTCCTCAAGGTTTATAAATGTGTGACCGAATTAGAACGTGACTTCCTAACAATAACTAATAGGACTAACACTAACCCGCGTCTAGTACGTCCCCCAGTCCCCCAGATACTAACGAAGGACTGACCTACTACGGTAACTGACTAACCATCCTAGTCCCGATGTGAGTTTTACTCTGGGTCGGTCAGAGTTGTCAAGGGCCGCAGCGGTATGTTGGTGCTGCATGCTCGTTTGCTATCTAAAATCCACAAAAACGGTTGTCTGTAATATCGGTTTACGGATGATAATTTTACGTGTTAACGTCATAAGAAAACATTGAAGAAAACCGAATGCTTAGGCCGAACGTGCCTCTCTGTCGCTTGGTGCGCGCTCTCGCTCGCACTCTCGGCTCAGGCGGAACGTGACAATCACGTCATACTTTTTCATGCGTGCAGCAAGGGTTCATCGATTTATTAGACGTTACAAAAAAGTAATTAGGATAAGTAGAATTACCGTGAGACATGAAAAGGTGAAGTTCGATGACCCTCTCATTTTAATTAAAATTCAGGTGCACGATTTTACATAGTGACGCAAAGTTGAAGCGTGTCCTTCTGGCTCAATGAAGCGAAAATTCCCGTTAAAATCACGTAAGGTCGGAATATGCTTTCATCTCTGAATATCACAAACGTGAAAGATATCTTGAAAATAGAAATCACAACGGTACGTCTGACTCTTTGAGTATTTAACAATTTTATTTATACGTGAAAAGTTTGTTTGTTTGTTTGTTTGTCTTACGTCACGTCAAAACGGAACAACGGATCGGTGTCGATGTCGAGCAACTATCACAGTCCCCGCCCCTGTCGAAGCAGCGAAAAAGGGCGGGTTTACTAGTTATTCTATATTTATAACAAGTTTGACAGCATTGATCATAATGTTTTCCTGTCAAAGTTTTGGTAAGATAAATAAATAATGTTAAAAGCTGCCAGGTATTACGCCTACTGACAAGACTCGTCTGTACATTAGATATTTACGGATAAATTTAACGTGGGTAGATTTTGCTATCGATGTAGACATCAAAACATATTTTTTTAATGCTTCGGGCGCGGGTGCTTTTAGACAGGGGTTCACCGAAGCGATATTTATTTTCAATACCAATGCTTCACCGGGAACCGGGATTATTCAACTTTAGATGAAAAAAAAAATTTTTTTTTGTGTGTGGGCTGACTGAAATAAAGCATACACTAAATGTTACCTAAAAGTCGACTGGAAATCGCATCCAAATTGGTTAAGCCATCCTGTGGGAGTAGTGGGAAAAAACGTATAGATAAACTGATAAACAGATAAAAATTCTAAAAATCACTATTGTATTGATTTATTGTATAAATCCCTTATCAATGATTTTCAGAATGTTTATTTATTTATTAACAATTAAATTATTTATTTATTTATATACCTACTATATGTATGGCACATAATTATATCTTTCGTATTTTTTTTATTATAGTACGAAAGAATTTATCATTACAGCGTTGGGGACAAAGCTTATTGTTATAATATCTCGAATCAGAAGAAAATGCCAAACACTTTCAAATAACTTCAGGAAATACGAGGAATGCCTTGTTAGTGTTGAACAAAAAGTTGGAAAATGATTCCTTCAAACTTTATTCCTGTTTATTTTGTACCAATCTCACAATTTAATTGAAAAAGTTTCGTGCAAATTGTACAATGGCTAATATAGGTACTTGTTTAATTGTTTCGCAATCTGTTGATGAATCAGCATGACGAGGACATCCGAGTGGAAATAAACATCGCTAGAATAGTTCCAATGAATTTATTACTTACCGCGACTTCGTGCGAGTGGCATTAGATTTAAAATTTTCTAAAATAAAATTCATAATTATACCAAAATATTTTTTTTACAATTTTTGTCTGTCTGTTTGTTCCGGCTAATCTCTGGAACGGCAGGACCGATTTTGATGGGAGTGTCACTGGCAGATAGCTGATGTAATAAGGAGTAATGTAGGCTACTTTTATTTTAGAAATTTAATAACTTTTTCGTTATTTACCTCGCGGACGTAGTCGCGGGCACAGCTAGTACATATAACATAATGTAAGATAACATATGGTGACATTTTTTAATATATGCCGTAATTCTCAGTATGAAGCATAAAGTTCTCACTGGCAGTCCGATAGAACCCAGATGGCGAGTAGGGTAACCATGAATAGAGATTTGCTAGTGGACTATAAGTTTAAAAAAAACTTAATTTAAAATATCGTCTCGTAACAAATTTATTAAATCCATAGCTATGTGAGTCCCAGAAACGCAGTTTTTTTTAAATAATATATCTATATCTGTTTTTCAGTTTGTCAGTGCGTGTCAATTTAAAGACGCTCGTATAAACATTTGTTTCAAGTGTGTTCAATGCAAACACTGTTAATAGTGCAGGCAGTTTTTAGGTTAGTTATAATTATAACTAAACCTGAATATTATTCGTAATCAATATACGTAATTTAGGGAAAATTGCTGACATAATTGCTGATATCGTAGCACTTACTTTTATGGAATTAAGGCAGCAAATGAACATGCAGTACCACCATTCCGCTGCCACCCATGACAACTCTGACTTATTTTAAGACAGCACTTGCTTCAAGACCAGTCCATCATTACGCAAAAATGACAGTCCACCTACGTATACGTGGCAGTCACTCGTCTGTGCTAACATAATATTCCCATTGTACAGCTACTTCGAAATATTTTATTTACGTTATTTACGCGAAACATTAAATTAAATACGAACTCTTACTTGCAGGTACGAGACATTCAGACGAAATATACGAGGAAAAATATGTGATTTCTTTATTGAAACGTTTCTCTATGAATAAATAATTGATGGTCTGTTCGATATTTGAAATAAATTGTACTGTATTGTAAGATACAAGTTATACTGAGAGAAATGGAGAGATAAGTTGTTGTTAGACAAGAGAAATGGAGACATAACGCAAAGTTGGGCATTATGATGAAACAAAAGATGAATGTGTAAATTTGTACGATTCTCTCTCTCTCTTCTTTTTTCTGATAAAACAAAAGATGATTGTGTAAATTTGTACGATTCTCTCTCTCTTCTCTTTTCTGATCAAACAAAAGATGATTGTGTAAATTTGTACGATTCTCTCTCTCTTCTTTTTTCTGATGAAACAAAAGATGATTGTGTAAATTTGTACGATTCTCTTTTTCTTCTTTTTTCTGATGAAACAAAAGATGACTGTGTAAATTTGTACGATTCTGTCTCTCTTCTTTTTTTCTTGGCTCGCAACGCGTCGGTGGTAATTTTGGGGTTGTGTGACGACGTTCACCACTTATATCGTTGTGTATCGTTTGTACGTTTGCCGGCTATTAACATATCTTATCCCAAGTCATAGATAGGAAGAGGTATCAATTAAATTTAGAAATGACGACCTAATGACTTTAAAGTGGGTTATCTACCTAGGTTCAATCCTGCGTGTATTATATTGATTTCTGGAAGTGTCGGGCGGGAAATCGAAACCCGGAGCTCTACTCGGAACCCCGGAAAAACTAGGCCAATTGTCGTACTTTTTAAGCACCTATCTTTTTCCGGCTCAACGACCAGATGTTAAGTGGCGATGATGTCCAAAGATGGTAAGCGCATTAATTAGATTATTTTTCACTCTTCTCTTAATACTCCCACATCAAAAGCGCGCGGGAATTCCGATGCTGTGCTTCTATCTTCTACGAGTATCTAATCGGATCTTTCTCTCCCATCCAATAATGTCATCGGAGCGGATCAAAAAGTGCAATTCGCTATGTATGCTCGTGATGATGATGTTTTAATATCTTTGTGTACACATGTCCGTCATTGGTTACATAATGTCATACACCTAGGTGTCCCGTTGCCCTCATTCACACGTCATCAATGTTTCATACCGCCCGGATTACTGCGACACATTGGGCTTGCAACTTTGATGTCTGCATCATGTATTCCGTTTGTAGGATGATCCCGCGTTGTACATAGTCACATGGCTAATAAATAAGGTTACTCTGTGGTACTGGGGTTCTAGGATGGATATTGTTATATAAAATAACGCTACACACTCATATTATATGAGACAGAATTTATTGTTGTTTAAGTACAAAGTCTAAGTAAGGTAGATTACATAACCCTTGATGATCCGCTTAATTTCAAACATCTATATTTCAGCTTTTTTTAATGCTCCATGTGTTACAGCTATTATTGTTGTTATTGCAACAGCTAGTTTAAGCCCTTGCTTCGCTTCTAAACCTATACCTTGTTTAGGGTTGGTGCGGTTTAAAATACGACGGTTATACTGGCATCGATCTTAAGTAAAAATTGTAACTTATCATTTGAGTCAGGCAACCCATTGAGTCTACAGTTGTCATTTGCACCTACGCTGCACGTGACAACTGTAGACTCAAATGGGGACTAGGATAGTTAGTCTGGTTAGGAGACGGTGTTATAGCATTAGTTGGTTAGTTTGTTAGTAAATATGAGGACTGGGGCAGGGGCTATACCTATCACGTTCGCTTCAGCTAAGTTTTTTTAACTTTTCCTTGTACTTACGGGGTTATTTTTACCCGAAACTGAACTCCCGTTCGCTGCGGTACGAGGTCTATTTGGCCCCGTAAATGCGTACATTTTGATATGCACCGCAGACCTGCACGGGCGGGAAGTCTTCTTCGTCTTGTTCGGGGCTATTTGAGCCTCGTAACGAGATTGTAAAATGTAATCAATTTATTGCAACTTGCGACAGAACTTGACCCGATACTAGACCTACATTGAAGTCTTCGTTCCGCATGGGCCGTTGAATATTTTATGCGGCTGTCTCCATACACGGAATGCCAAATGCAATAATGAGTAAGCCGCTTTGAGAAAGCCAGTTGGTCTATTAAACAAAGGTAGAGTTAGGGAAGAGACCGTATTTGTTTATAGTCTGTATGGAATAAAACCAGTGATATACATAAGTTATAAGAGAAGCGCTCATAGCCCGGCGACTTGCGTCGATCTCAAGTGATCGACAAAGTTAAGCAACAGCGGGCGCGGTCGGTAGTTGGATGGGTGACCGCTAGTGGCAAAATTTCTTGAGCGCTTCCGTGCTTCGGAGGGCACGTAAAGCCGTCGGTCCCGGTTGTTACCATATGGTAGCAGTCGTTAAGCCATGTCGGATACCTTCGGGTGGCTTAAAAAATTTCTGACACTTGGGTTGGCCACTAACCCCTCCACCAATCCGCACTGGAGCAGCGTGGTGGAGTATGCTCTACGCCTCCTCAGGTATGAGGAGAGACCCGTGCTCAGTAGTGGGCCATCAATGGGTTGAAGCCATACATAAGTTAGTGAAGATAGAAAGAGAGGGAGTTACGTTTCGTATATTAGTAGGGATAAGAGAGAGAGGTGCGAGTACATATTTTCTTTCTCTCTTTCTCCCATAGCCAGTTACGTTCCGTACATCTAAGGCACATTACTCACAGTTTGTCTGTATCACACTGTAGGAGTTAGCAAGTTAGTTAAGTTAGTTAAGTTAGCAAGATAGTTAAGCGTGCCACAACCCTCATATGATGACCACGACCGCTCCGCCAAGACTGACGACCAACAAAATTTCAATCCTACTGCAAGACGAGCAATATTTAGTTTCCTCTTAAGTTGGTCTCCCGGAAATATTGCTTCGAGAATTCAAAACGCTGTTTCTCGGTGTAGAACACTCTTAAAGTATTTCCTTTCAAATGTAAAGGAAAAGTCAGAAAAGGAAATGGTCATAACTCGGAGAGGGTATTAGGAGTGATATTTTAGCATGCTCCAACCATTACTGAGAATCAATGTTTCATTCTATCTGTCGGTTGGCTTGAAAAGACTGCTTTTAATTAAAAAGTATTAAGGATTTTGTATCTGCTTACTTATTATGTTACTAATTTGACTACCCTTTAGCCTAGTTGGTGGCCCCCCAGTGAATCGAACTCAGGACCCCTCGAACGGCAGTCCGCCATGAGTTGTCAATGTTGAAAATGACAACCGTAAAAACCTCTTATTTCAAAGCTTTCCTATGCGTTGAGTTGTATGTTAAATGCGTAGAACATAATGGGACAAACTTTTAAACCAACAGACAAAAGTTCTAAAAATAACTGTTTTTATTTACTGCATTGATAAAATCCGAATTATCTCCAATAAATTCCATGTACAAACATGGAACAATAACAGTTTTATTATATGCACCTATCGAATATATTCCATAGCATATAATAGTAAAATGCAAATGATATTGAAATTTAACTATATGTACGAGCTATTACGTCGTACACGTGCCGTTTACAAAAATGCAATCAGGCAGTATGTACGTACATACATATTTTAAGCATTTTTACGTTATTACAATAAATCAGTGTTCAAACCGCACTCCTTGGGTTTGGTTGTTTACTTACTCCCTTACCCTCGCAAGGCTGTACACATTACACTATACGTATTTAAAACTCAAAAAAATGATCGTTACTTTAAATTATATTCGTGGGTTTGATTCCAATTTTGTGTTTATTTTATTAATAATAATATAATTATGTTACATTGAATAAACCGCTCCAACAACCTTCACAGGTAAAATAGGTTCTTACTTCTTTACATAAACCAGTTGTTTCATCGCGAGCGAGCATACAGTAATTTTTTATTGCTGAGTCGTAAAACTACGATATACTTACTGTTAAAATGGTCCCAAGGGAACGTATTATCGGAATAAAACTATTCTATATCTTTTCCTGGGTGTCAAACTGTTTCCATAGCAATTTTCATCTAAATCAGTTCCGCGGCGAGAGCGCGAGCAATAACTAGTACTTTATATGTATACTAGCAGCCCGGCTTCGCACGGATGGAAATTTATTTTTTAACATTTGGTGACATATCGACAGCAGCGCCGCCTCCTTATAACTATCGACTTGCAACCACCATAGTGCACGACGGGAGACTTGTACCTATTACCACATACAAACACTATTCGTCTGCGATGCGTAGTTTTGGCTGCAAACTGAAATATAGGGACACACACCAATTTGATATAATTTATAATAAGTAGATAAGTTAATAACAATTCCACCTGGTGGTAAGTGGCGATGTAGTCCGTGTTATAAGAATAACATTCGGTTCTAGAGCACAACATGTGAAGTGTTTTATTTGAGAGCGTATATTAATACTCATAAACGGTAATATGTATTATTTACAGCTTGTAGCCACAAGTTCACGATACAACAGCATCATAAAGATCATTTGCAATCGCGAGTGTATTCCAATTTTCGACTTCACTGATCTGCGTAATGCTATTTATTTACTCAAATGACAAGCTTCGGTGTAGACAAACAAATTACATACCAATATTTACCTTGTTATTTATTCAAAAGCACAGGTTTCTGAGTATATAAAATCATTGAAGCGTCCATAGACCGATGGTATGAATAAGGTAATCGCTTGACTGAACACAGGATACAGGCCCAAGTCAAAGTCTTACAACTGACTTGAATCGGCTACTAATATTTTTTTGACCTGATAACGTCTTACAAATCGATGAACACCGGCTGCACGCACGAAAATGTATGACGTCATTGTCACGTTCCGCCTGAGCCGAGCGTGCAAGCATACAAGCAACAAGCGATAGTCGATAGAAAGGCACGATCAATGTTTGGCATCAATGTTTTGTGATGACGTTATCACGTAAAATTATTGTCCGAATTACGTTTACTGCCGCCGGAGGCTCCAAAAAAGCCAGATTTAATTTAAAATCTAATTAAATTAATAAAAAAATACATTAAAGTCTTAAAATTAGCCTAGTCTAGCTCCTATCGATGTCAGATTAGGAATGAATTAATCTTACAAAATTAATAATCAGATTAACATCGATCAAGATGTCGAAATCGCCAAATTGCACATTTTAATATTAGGACAAACAACTCTTGCTTGCACGTGTCGGCGGCGTCAGCGATCCTCTTGGGGTCATGCTACGTAACTTCCGTCAACCGACTTTACAGACAACCATATTGTTTTGGTAACTATCCGAGAAACGAGTAGTCAACCCACCTGATGCTAAGTGGTCATCGTAGCCCATTCACATCAGTAATACCGAAGGCATCACTGGCGATTTGCTAGCCGAGAAAGATGGAAGAGGTAATAAAGAAAATACTGACTCCCTAGCCCCGGCCGGAACATGACAAGTCGGACAAGTAGTAGTAGTAGTAGTAGGTAGTCGGTAGTGTAGTATCCACCTGAACATCAAAGCTTTGCACCGATTTTTTGCAAAAGTTATAAGTTGTCCCCTCGAACTCTTAAATGTAGGGACACACCCTCTAATTGTTTCATCTTTTAGATGGTTTTAAAATTTCAACAGGCACTTATTCTCGTGAATTTTTTAGAGCCTACTCAAGGTATCACGAACACCTGTCGAGAATCCCTAGTCTCACGGATATAGGGATGCTAGAACTTTCTTTATTAAAAAAAGATTGACGTCATGTGTTACCCTTTTGAACACATAACTTACGAAATGGCGGCTGCGAGTTGTCATATTGTTTTCAATTTGAAAAAAAATCAATAACATCCGAGTAGATTGACGGTAAAAAAGTAATCACCGGCTGCACATTTTTTTTAAAAACAAGCATTTATTTAAATAAAATAAACTTTTCCATTACCTAAAACTTTTACTATTTTATAACGTCCTAACAAAATTTATTTGACATAAAAGCTTCTTTATTTTTAAACCTTTAGTGCAGTCAACTAACAAAATCGTAGTTCGGACAAATAGAGAGAACTGACTCATCCTTATTTTTTACCTTTTAGTGCAAACAAAAGTGTATTTTTAGTTTTACCTGTTTTACCAATGTCAAAGCACAACCCTATTGTCCAAACACGAAGCCACTTCTAGTATGTATGAGGCGTGGCAGGTCAGGCTTGCAATCTGCTAAAGTGCCCGGCGATACCTGTCGGGTATTGTGCTCGGATGTTGGTAGCTCGTCCTGTTAAAGAATGGAGTTGATGCTCCCGTGTCACCTGTTCCTACCCGAGACGGTAAAGTGCGGATTTGACAGTTATTTTTTTTGCACAAATGTGAAAGTTAATTTTAAAGGGGTTTTCCTTTCATTTCTGTTCTGATGATTGCTGATGCGCACGGGCGGTTGTGGCTTCTAATCAGATGGCGATAAACATAAAAAATAATCATTCTATTTATTAAGTATGGGTATAACGGAAAGCTAATGCACACAAATGATAATTTGTAAATAACTATTTAATTATAGCAATTGCATAGGTTTATGAAATTATTAGTATTTGTGTGTTAAATGGTTAAGACATACTTTTTGTCCAATTCGTGAGGTCCAATATGTATTATTTGTATGGGCTTGTAGAATTACGTCGCGTAGAGTTTGACGCTTGGCTCTTCAAGCAATCTGATAACTTTTTAACCGCGAAGACTTATGGAGCTAGTGAAGTGAGTCTTTGCAATCTAGTTTAGTAGTTGAAACCGACTGTTGCCCGCTGCCCGCCATTCTTAGCTTCACCTTTTAAGACCGCAGCTAGCGTCACACGACAACAATTTCGTTGAGTACACACACTCAGACCAGCAAAATATCTCAACCGGTGTACTGGGAATAACAGCTGTGTATTGCATTGCAGGCGGGCTCTCAGGATAGTAGCAGGTGCTTTTACATACCGACGATGTGGGTAATTTGAAAGGCCCATAGGAAGTCGTGTCGTGTGTCGTGTCGTGAATTGCACTTAAGACGATCCAGCTGTTCTAGAGATTAGCTCAAACAAACAAACAGACAGACGGACAAAAATTGTAAAAAATGTTATTTTGTTTATGCACCGTGTATACACATCCATAATTATGCATTTAGTAAAAAGTGGTTGTTTTAATATTACAAACAGACACTCCAATTTTATTTATTTGTATAGATGTAGAGATATAAATGTATAGATGAGAAAGTAATTATGTCTGTCTGTTTTCTGTCTAGTGTATAGATGCTATTTGGTGTGGAGATAGTTGAACCCGGAAAGGCCATAGGATAGTTTTAATCGCAATAATACGTTCCCTTGGGATAATTTTAACGATATTTTGTCGTTTTCCGAATCCCACGCGGGCGAAGTGTAATATATTTATTGAATTTCGTTCTGTAAACGGGCATTGACACCATTTGATCCTAGCGTGCGTTATTAAATGTTTAGTCAGCTGGTGAAATATTCATAAGAGCGAACACATGCTAATATCTGAGCACAAAATTGCGAATTCACTGAATTGTCACTAACGGGTCATGGGAAATTGAAGTAAAGGAATTTCGTAATAGAATGGTATTTGGAACACCAAACGGTATCTGTGTTACTCTGTGTGTTAAACGGTATTTAACAACGGCAGTGCTCCACAGTTAATTAGATTTCAAACGTCAAACGTGATGTTCAAATTTCAAACGTGACGTCAGAAAAATGTACCCTCGATTTTGACGTGTAAGGTAAGCGGCATGGACCAACTAGGTTGCGCCCTAAAATATCAATAATTATAAATAACAATCTAATAAATAAATTTCTCGTGTCACGATGTCAGTGGTCAAACTCCTCCGAAACGGCTCGATCGATTTTTATGATTTTTGTCGGATATTTGGAAGGTTGATCAGGGTGGATCCGCTGGGTGATCAGATTTTCCCTATCGAGTTTTTTTTCTATTTTTTGACGAAAATTTGAATGTATTTTTTTTATGATTAACTACACATAACCCCGAATTTTTACCTTCTTACTCCACACCCCGATTTTTAACCGCGCTTTTAGTATTTTTGTATGAACAAAATCAAAATCATTCCCTACAAGTTATTTATATGGCAGAACTACGTTCGCTGGGTCAGAGCTAGTAACTTTATAATAATCTCAAATACCTACTGCTATAATAGTTGTTCAAGGAAGCGTTCAAACTCAGTTTTGAACCCTGAAACCAACCATAAATTAAGCTTGGTCGCCTTCTACAACTTCCTTTACGTTTGGGGACCATCAATACGTAACTCCACCCAAGTTCCAACGGCTACAAACTTTGCACTTTCTGAATTGTACCGAACTTACAAAGTGTTTGGGAAAGGCTGTGATGCCCTGTACCCTGAGGAAAGTCCCTTTGTTTATTTGTGATCGTAGCGGTTGATCTCTGTTGTTTAAGCTGTAATATTTTTAATGTTACACTCTTTAGAGGCGACCATCTCAATCCTCAAGGGTAGCTAGTATCTGTGACTGAATTAGAACATGACTTTTACTAACAATTACTAACCAGACTATTACTAGCAATTAACAGGACAACCTATCATTAACAATCTTTGTTCCAGTCCTCATACTTACTAACAAACTAACTGAACTAATGTTCTAATGCCGTCTGCTAACCGGACAAACCATCCTAGTCTCGATCTAAGTTTTTTTCTGTGTCGGTCACAGTTGTCATGGCAGCGGAAGGGTGGCGCTGCATGCTGCATGCTCGTTTGCTACCTTAATACCATAAAAAAATATAACGTCTTTCTCTCTCTTTTCTTTCATGACTGCCAACGCATCGGTAACACCTTTCATTTTGGTGATTTTCATGGGCGACAGTACCTAAGTGCTTACCATGGGGGGGCTCGTCTGTATTTTATAGGAAACTAAGTACCTAATTGGGTTTAGTATTCAAAATTTTATAAGTACTAGTTACCCGTTCTGCGGTCGAAATTCGACCATAATTCATTCTGTTAAAGGGTTACTTTACATTGACTCTATGAACGATGACCCTATGACACATTTCAAACGTCGTGTCAAACGTATGGAAGTGTGAATAGAGTAACCTATATTAGTGTGTGTAATATATCAGTGTATGTAAGTATAATAATAATAATACTTACAAATATCCAGAGGTCTCCGTTTTACCGATATGTAGACCTGCAAAAGATGAAAAACAATTTAGTTAGGTCATTGATCTTATAACTCTACTTAGTTGGCGAGTGTTGATGAATGATGAGTGTGAAAATGACCGTGTTGACTGCGGGTGTGGTTCATAGTTGAATGAATGACCGCTTGTAGCAGAATTTCTTCGGCATTCTCGTGCTTTGGAGGGCATGTTAGGCAGTCGGTTCTTTATTGCTGATAACCAACTAGCAAAACTAATCAACTAATATTCTAACAACATCTGCTAACTGGACTAACCATCCTAGCCTCTATTTGAGTCTTTTTCTGTGTCGGTCACAGTTGTCATGGGCGGCAGCGGAAGGATGGTGCCGCATTCTAGTTTGCTATCGTAATTCCATAACAATTGAGCGGTAGTATTCAACTGCGCTCCTTGCTTAACTTGGTGATCATTTTGATTAAAATATGGATATGTCTGCATCTGTACAATTGAATAAACACGCAATTAAAACACACAGAATTCTCCGAAACAATCACGATTTTAAATCAAAATCACAAACCAGATACGAGTAGGTACTATGTTTAATTCATCAGCATTCTATATGATAAAAAGTTTGCAAAATAATAAAACAGCTTGAACAGGGTACTGGCGACCAAAAAACTGTTTTAATTACGAACTCCTTGTTGACAGAGCGAGGGGACTCAAAAAGTTTGGGATTCAATATCACCAAGCCACTACGGAGGTAAAACAGGACTGCAAACAATAGGATGAAAAAGGTAAAAACGAGGGCTTATTAAGGTTCTTGAATATGGTTTTTGGCTTCCAATTTAACGTAACCCGACTACGACACCAAATGGAGAGCAATGGTTTCAGCCCGTATTTTGTTTGTGAAGTGAATACTTCTTAAGTAGCGTTGTGATTTGGAATTCGTTGAAACGGAAATGGCGTGCAAATGAAATGAAACGGAAACGAAAAAGAGACAGACACATTATACCGTGCGAGAAAATGAGATAGGAAGCATCGGAAAAATGGTGGCTTACGTAAGCAACGCAAAACATCAATATTTGGACTGACATTATTCGTTTTTTCTAAGTTTTCACTTCTAACACATGTTAATTGCACACATTTTAATTATTGTTTATGGTAATAGGCGACAAATAAGCAGACGAGCAATCTGCTGGTAAGTCGTCAGCATCGCCCATGGCCACACCAAACGCTTCACGGAAGCGTTGTGAGCCGAGAAATCACGTCGGTCGGATGTCAGCCGTAGCATTCATCACGTATCATTGCGCCGTACGGATTGTTATTATTGTTATGATAATAAGCAAATAAGAAAACTGTGATTATAGTTCTGTTAATCGTAATACTTAATTTGAAATCACGTGTACACAGTTTAATTTTAATTAATGTGCTGTGCCCGCGACTTCGTCCGCGTGGAATTTAACAAAAAAATCTAAAATAAAAGCAGGTTAAGGTTACTCCTTATGACATCAGCTATCTGCCAGTGAAAGTCCCGTCAAAATCGGTCCAGCCGTTCCAGAGATTATCTCAAACAAACCGTGTATACATTAATATGCATTTAGTAAAAAGCGGTTATTTTAATATAACAAACATACACTCCAATTTTATTTATTTGTATAGATTATGTACAGTATACCTAGACACAAAAGGCTGTTTCATTTTAGGGATACGTCCGGTTTAAAAAGTAATGGAGGTGAGCGACAAAGTTTCAGCCAAGACACATCAGAGTTTGTTTCAGTTGTTCTTAGATATCTAAAGCGTTCCATTGTCCTCCCGACCATTGTATACCGTAAGTTAGAAGCGTGATAGCGCGGAGAGCACACTAACTTTGATACTCTACACTACAACTTAAAGTATTAGACAACTTGTGTTTATAAATCTTTTGTTGGATTTTTGTATCTGTATCTGGGCGTGATTCTTTAAATTGACATAACTTTTTATTCATTGACCGATTGAAATAAAATAAACACTAACGTAAAGTGAATCTTACCGCAATATGTTGAGAACTGCACTCAAATCGGTTAAGCCGTTTCTGAGATTAGCGCTTACAAAACCACATACAAACAGGCAGACAAACAGACAAAAATTCTGAAAATCATTGTTTTGGGTTCTATTGCGTTATTAAAGACCCCCAGGATTTTTTTCTCATATACTTTTGCTGTAAAGACAGCGAACAGTTACAGATTTATTATCATTATATTAATACGTTTGAAATGTGTCATAGGATCATCGTTCATAGTGTAAAGTCTTTCTTTCTGTCTACAGGTAACTAGTATACAGGGTGTCCCGTAAGTAGTGGACCAACGGGTTATGGGGAGTAGTGGGACTTATTATCTAACGAAAATACTAAATTTTACAGTCCTAGGCCTTGTAGTTCTTGAGTTATGCTTTTTTCCAAATTGTGATTAAATCTAATGTGGTAAAATTTAATATTTAGCTTACGTGGATGATATTTTCATCACATTTTGAAAAAAAGCATAACTCAAGAACTACAAGGTCTAGGACAATAAAATTTAGTATTTTTGGTAGATAATAAGTTCCACTACCCCCCATAACCCGTTGGTCCACTACTTACGGGACACCCTGTAGATTTGTAATAGAAGCATGTTTGCGCAAGCAATTTCAGTGGTGACAAATAAATAAAAATTAAACATGAATGAGACAATGTTCGAGCACCGTTTGTAGTTAATGGAGGTTTTATCGTAACATCGCGTGACACTGCGTGACACCTGTTATTGTCACGTAGATACAGCGGTGCACTACGCAAATGACACGCTATAAATTGTAGCGACATTGTTTACACGTGACGCACTGAATATCTTCCACGTTCAACAATATTGTACTGATTTTCATGTTTATGATTATGTAGGTCTGTACCTACATGATCATAAACATTTGATACATTGAGTATACAAATTCAATAGTACAAAATGTTGATATACATTGTATATTTATCTCGTAAAATTTAGTCAGCGTTAACTATGAAGGCGCCAACAATTTTGTTTTACAAAACATTATTGACTTTTTATATTTTCTGTAAATAAAACATTCATGTATTGCCTACGCCAATAAATCACTCGGAAGAAATTATCTGAAGGGTAGTGAAAACTTTGTTTTAAACTGGCTTCAACCCATTAATGGAACATTACTGAGCACGGGATACCTAGGCCTAGAGCCTAGTCCACCACGCTGCTCCAGTGCGGATTGGTGGAGGGTGTTTTATACTATGTAAAGTTAAAATAAAGAAGATAAAGATATTTCATGATAGGTATTTCTGGCGATGTACGATAAAGACTTTGTATTACAATTTACATTGTATGTGTGTTTCAAATCATAAAACTCCAAACCGACAGCGAAGATAATGAAATGGTGTAAACATGAAATTTATAAACGACGTCATAAAAATATGTAATTTTTGTTACGAGTAGAAGCGATTCCATTTTAGGGTTCCTTACCTAAAGTGCGACAAATGGAACTCTATTAATATTCCCACGTTGTTTATATGGTGGGTCTTTCTGTCGGTCTGTCTGTGAGTTCTTTCTCTTGAACGGAAATAGGTACGTAGACATCTGAAATTTCTTCAGAATGCGAGTTATTATGACCGCTATAACAAAATAATTGCTACTTAAAAAGTTAGATTCCATAGGGATATACAATTAACTTTAAAAATATTGGGTCTGCATCCTATTCCGAGTCGATCGAGTCCGACTTGATTGGTATTTTAGTATAATTTTCTTCACGCCAAAATAATAATTTTTTTTTTATTGATTTAAGGCAGCAAACGAGCATGCAGCTCCACCTTCCGCTGCCGCCCATGACAACTGTGACCGACTTAGAACAAGACTCATATGGGGACTGGGATAGTTAGTCCGGTTAGGTGACGGTGTTAGAACATTAGTTGGTTAGAGTAACTTTTGGAGGTACGGAACCCTACGAGTGCGAGTCCGACTCGCACTTCCCCTTTAGTATATTCCTCTACTTACACTTAAATAACATTACATTAGGCTGGCTATATACCGTATTATACCACAAACCGCTCAACAAACCCCAAAGAAATACATTTACACACAAAATACGTCCACAGTCCGCATTCCTCCTTCAACCGTTCCACTCTACAAATTGGACATATCTCATCAAATTTATCGCTCGGCTCAAGATGATATACGCTATCTCAATTCCTCTTGCATTCTGAAAGGGTCTCTAATACCCTCGTTTAAGATAGCCTTGCAGAGGAACAAAAGGGCCCCAATTGAGTCTGCGAGGAAAAACAGGGGCCCCGTGTTTGCGAAACCCTTGCGAATGTAACGAGCTTTGTATAATACTGGCCGTTGGA
The DNA here is from genome assembly GCA_905404295.2 of Ochlodes sylvanus. Lineage (NCBI taxonomy): Eukaryota > Metazoa > Arthropoda > Insecta > Lepidoptera > Hesperiidae > Ochlodes > Ochlodes sylvanus. The sequence continues at coordinate 3,201,494 of FR990147.1, forward strand.
AACTATACCTACATACTATACCTCTTTTGATGTGAAAACTTCTATAGTATCGTTGTGATTTGGAATTCGATGAAACTTAACTGACGCACAAATGAACGTGACATTTTTAAATCGTTATGCTTCTTATTTATGGCAATTATAAACGAAAAAAGATAAGTGATACCTAATGATGTTTTTAATAACCCGTTAAATGATAACCCTTTTATCATAGTTCGTCAACTTTTATTTTTCTATTTTATATAGTGTGGCGTCTAGTTGTCGTTTTGATAACTGTCATGTTAGTGATACTTGCTATATAGAAAAATCGATTATTAAACGCACAAATTATCAAACTTTGCCCACGCATATAATCACCAGACTCTTTTATAAATGAATATACATACCAATGCATAACTTAAAAGCTCATAAACATATCACTCTCCTTTGCTTCGCGCAAACGAGTAAAAAAGGATATAATTTCCATCAAATGTTACAAAACAAAATGAAATATAGAGTGGGACAACAAACCGAACTTTATAGTACTAAATATTTTTAATTAGATTAATTAACATTACTCTGTATTTCAAAGTTCGCCATTAAATCGCTCGCGAGTGTACACGTCTGGTACTCTGGTACTCGTGTAGCGACAATTTGTGAGACGGATGTGTCATGAAGACGTCGAGGCCATAGTATTAGCGGGTATACATTTTTAATTTCCTATTCCACTTTAATTATCCACAACAGCTAAGATGTAAATAAATAACGTTGAACAGTCATAGCTCTATTGTGGAGCTATTTCTCGGTGAAGTGGATGCTATAAACAACACGCAAAGACAAAATCGCACATCAAAACCAAGAATAGAAATTGAAACTCATCATTCAAATTTCCGCTTCCCTATGAATAGAACTGAGGACCCTTCGAACCGCGGTCCAGAATGGTAACCATTGCACCATACGGGCCGATTACGAAATTTGAATACTTAATGAGTTTAAATTTCTGTTCGTGGTTGGATGTGTGTTCTTGTGTTTGTGTGTTTTTCATGGAACCCATGACAAAAATGATCCTAGTGTGGGGTTATGAATGTGTGGCGTTATTTATTTACTCAATAATAATTCTTTGCATGGTAAGCTTTTGCTTGGTATTAGATTTTTATGGAAAAAATTGTCGTGCGAGTTAAGTGATGTCATCACCCACGTATTCGCTTGTCTCCTGGCCCCAACCAAAGCTATTAACCTAAGAGCAGTTTTAAAATTTTCAAGTCGAATTATTTTACGTGAAAGTGCGCGCGCCGCCTGTTTCACTTTGAATAACACTTTATGGCCCAACTTTGATGCTTTTCCTAATTACGATGTATTTGTTGTATTCGTGCGTGCTCTGTGAAAGGAACAATCGGAGTTTGAATTTGGAATGAAGCTTGTTTATTTGTTGAACAAAGTTTCGCGGGTTTTCGTTGGCGTGTTTGTATTGGTATGATTTGTGTGTATGTTTGTTTATTTGTGTTTGTAGTTGTGGTTTAACCTTATTATGAAGGACAATTGTAGGCTGAATTCACAATTAGGTACCTTTATCTGGATATAAACCCAGAATCTACATACCTAGCGCTAAATAATAATTAACCCGTGAAAAGAACCTTAAATTTGTATCCCTTTTTAACAAGATTTTATTAGCTTGTCATATTTATGTATCTACTCATGTAACGGAATTTTTCAGCATAATTTTCACCAATTTCAAGATCTCTGATTAACTTGAAAATTTTGACAGAGGTCACGGCTCGATGACAATGCAATTTAATGACAATTTTGACCAAAAACTTCGCTCGGAATTGGCTTCAGACGTGGAAACTCCTCAACGGTTAACAGCACAGGGACTAAAATTATATTGCGTTCATAATTTACTTAGCATTAAAAAAGTGTGTTTTTAGTTTCTATTTATTATTAAGAGTAAAGTGCGTACGTAGGAGTACCTATAATATGTGGCGTATAATTTAAACGAACACTTTATAGTTACGCCTCGTAGATATTTCTAGTATCCGTAAGGAAAACGAATCATTTTTCGAATATACGAACCGGGATTTGGAGTTAAAATTGCACAATGCTCAATACAATTTTCTAAGCATAACGTATGAATAAGTTAAAAAATGAATTGCAAGTCCCACGTTTATTTAACTGCCAAACAGACAGACGTTTGCATATGAGGGCACATGCGAACGGAAATAAGCAGGAAATTGAAGCAGCTCGTGTACAGACGGTATGGAGCCGCGTGGCGTTCATTGCCCGGCCATTTGTTTAACAAAGAATTATTTTACTAGCAAAAGTATTATTCTAAATTCAAACACTTTTTATACTCTAGTGACATTTATCTACTTTTTGACGTGATAACGTCTTATAAATTGATGACCACCGGCAGCGCGCACGAAAAAGTGTCCCGTTCCGCCCGAGCCTGTGCGTGCAAGCGAGAGCGCGGACCAAGCAATAGAGAGACACGATCGGCCTAAACGTTCAGCTTGCAACGCATTTATCTCTCTCCCCACATGACGTTATCACGTAAAATTATCGTCCATAAAGACCTTTACAGACAACCATTTGATTTTTTACTTATAAATCTTATAATATCATTGATTACCTACAATGAAACCTCACAAATATTTATGAGTTCGAAAAATCCCAACTATAATTACAAAGTCGTACACATCAAACGATATTACTTACGTTTTGAATTGAGAAACCTCGACGCATGCGACCTCAAAGGAATATTTTACAGTAAGTATTTTCACCTAATAACGATTAATTTGTATAAATGAATAGTTATTTCATTTGAATTAATCTTGCTAATAATTGGCTATTCCTTACAATTCGCCGAGACTTTTAATTTAGAAGCTTTTTTTTAGAATACTTTTAATTTATATAACTGGCGGCAAAGAAGATGGGTTTTAATAAGAAATTAGTCGGGTCAGGTGTTGTAGTCGTATGAGTACCACATTATGCTCGGTACGCATTCTATAATAAAATAAAAAAAACAATATTTACTATTGTCTGTTTGTCTGTGGTTTTGTATCTACTCGCTAATCTCAGAAACGGCTGAACCGATTTGGGTGCGGTTTTGCATGGATGATAGTGACTACTCACCATCAGGCACGTCTACTCCTTTGTAGGCTAATAGCATAAAAAATATTATTATTATTATTATTATTATTATACACAATACCGCCATCGCTGATATCTGAATTGACCAAAGGTTGACTGGTAGAGAATGCTATTAGCATTAAGTCCGCCTTTTGTACCACAATGTCTTGGTATAATAAAGTTTAAATAAGTAAATAAATAATATTATAGGCAGGCGGAAACGTTAGCGTAGGAAATATATTCTACACCTTCAATTATTTGGTGGCATAATTATGCTCGTTTGTAAGCTATAGCCATGAAAAGTAAGGGGCTGGCTTGTAGTCAAGACTGGGAACCCTTACACCCCTAAATAATGAAGCTACGAAAGTAAAAAGAACAATTTTCACACAACAATCATCTCATTAATGGTCTGAATAAGAATCACACACGCTCTCATTATGCAGAATGTGAAGAATAATTGAGGATGGTTGTTTAAGATCATTAGTGAAAAAATCCGAAGCTTTTATGGTAACAGTCTGATGTTTCACTGAGGGTGATGTTGCGGCATGCGGGTACCAAAGATTTTTTTTACATTTTACTTAATATTTTACTACACATTTTGTTTTGGGCTAAAAGTATAATAAAACCTTTGAAAACCTACTCTCTCGAAAGAGAATCCCAAAAAAGCGTACGATAAAATTGTCACTATCTGTTACCCTCTAAATAATCTTACGCAACATGCGTAAGGGCATTTTTTGCATCGCTATCAGCGCGTCCATCTAGTTCTAGATGGACGCGCTGACTATTTAAATCAAACTTGAAAATATTTGAAAAAAAGGTCACTTACTTTTATTCTTAACAAGGTTGTCCACAATTATAGGAATTACAAAAAAACAGGGAAAAGAATTTGTATCAGGTAATAACAGACGCTATAGGACAAATTCAAGAAAAAAATATACTCTACCCGAGCATGGCAAATTGTGAAGGAGAAACTATTTTTTATCAACTGAACATCAAAGAAAAATTAACTATGAATAAATTTAAGTATACTCGGTGATGTTCGTACCAGGACCTTACAGTCAAAATCCATTGTGCTTTGGACGAAATAAAACACATTGTTCCAACCCGAAGGGTTACCAAATCTGACTTCTCAATTTGGAATTTTGTCGAAAAACTTAGTCATGATGGTGAATACAATATTAATGTCTATTAATACATTACAATACTTATTACAATATTAATGTCTATTAATATTGTATTGCTATTGTGAATACAATATTCATGTCAATTAATTTATTTTAATAATGTAATATTACACCATTATACCATATACGAGTAGCATCCACTTAGTATTGATTTTTCTTATTTAACGAGATGTCCAATTCCATGGCTAGTAAACAGGATATCAACTAGATTATGGTACGTGTGGTCACCCTAGTTCGAAATGATGTAATTACCGGACTGAGGCGTCGCGCCTAATTTGAAAGGACCTTTAGATGTAATCCTCATTAGAGTCGGTTGAGGGAGCTACCTCGGATACTCAACCATGTCTTTGACGGTTCTTGGCACAACCTTAAACCTACGTATACGTATACTCGTAACGTCACATGCTCCGGTCATCTTTTAGGATGTTGTGAGGCTTTCATTTCTCTCTGGATCTTCATTTTTAATCTGTTGTATAAATTTTTAGGGTTCCGTCCCCAAAGGGTGACAAACGGAACCCTATTTATATGCTTTTGCTGTCCGTCTGTATGTCGTCATAGTACTCTGCCTCTCGCCTGAAAATATCACAGAATGCGTGTTACCGTGGCCGCTGTAACAACAAATAAAGTCAAAAGACAGTTCCTAAAGGGATTCTCTATTGAAGTAATTGAGTAACACAAAAATTGGGTTTCTGTTGCATTACATTTTGTTAATGACTATAATTATTAAGACAAATAAATTAGAGTTAATAAAATCGCTCGGTTGGAAACCGAGTCCGCGAGTCCGACTGGTTTTTGGCCGGATTTTTTGTGTTTTTGACGTGAAAACGTCGATTAATAAAAATCGATGAACGCCGGCTGCACGCACGAAAAAGTATGACGTCACCTCCGCCTGAGCCGAGTGTGCAAGCGAGAGCGCGGACCAAGCGACAGAGAGGCATGATCGGCCTAAGCGTTAGGTTTCTTATGACCTTATCACGTAAAATTATCGTCCGTCCGACCCGACTTTACAGACAATAATTTTTTTGTAATTATTTTTTTACTTACATATAACGTGAAATTGTTTCCATGCCTATTATAAAACACGAGTTAAACTGTATAGTCACTATGAGGATTAAACATTAAACGATTAGTAAAATCAGATTAGTGAAAACCTAATTGCCTCGTAACACACCAGATGGATTGCTGCTGATGGGATCGAGAAATTTAAATAAACTCTATATACAACGACATACAGTTCACATTGCCTTATTACCCAAAACGAGGTTTGAATCCGACTCAACTTAGGCAATTATTAAGTCATCACTAGTGCCCAAAGTTTGATAATCTGGTTTTGAGCGTAATTTATAGTTTAGGTAGATTGGTTCTGCCTTGATATCGTGGCAATGTGTTAAGTAATTTTACGTTCATTAATTATTATTTACTAAATACTTGTTTTTGCTCGGGACGTCGTTAAAGTTATTCCGAGAGAACGTACTACCGGGATCTATTCTATGTCCTTTCCTGGATTTCAAACTATTTCCGAACCTAATTTTATTTAACACATCTGTAACCAAATTATAACGAGACTCTTACTAACATTTACTAACTGGACTATTATTAACAATAATTAACAGGACTAACCTTCACTAACAGCCCCTGTCCCAGTCCTCATACTTACAAACTAACCAACTAAATGTTCTAACACCGTCACCTAACCGGACTAACTATCCCAGTCCTCATTTGAGTCTTATTCTAAGACAGTCGCAGTAGTCATGGGCGGTAAGGGAAGGTGGTGCTCCATGCTCGTTTGCTACCTCAAATCAATAAAAAACATTTATTCAGTCCATCGTGATAACAATGTTACCTAATTGGACTAACCATGTTCTGTGTCGGTCACAGTTGTCGTGGGGGCTAGCGAAAGGGCGGTGCTGCATGCTGCATGCATACTCTAAGTATATCGTAGTAGGTATATCGGTATTATAACGAAAGTACGACAGTACTGTACGAAATTTATAGGTAAATACTCGTACATTGTATTAACGAAATTCGCAAAGTACAATTTGCATATTCAACTACATTTCGTATTATACACGTATCCAATACATGGGAAGCAAAAAATATGGTGGGTACGTTTATAATGAAATCACGAAACGCGGGCTTGTTTACACGGCTTTTATTTTAAACGTGCTAATAAGGAATTTTTTTGTTTAAAATTATTTTTTATTTAACGTTGAATAAAATGCTTGTTGTTGAACCGAGGTTTTGTTTGAATACGGAAGTTAGTGTTCGGTTTTTTAAGAATAAAAAATAAACGCTTACATACACATACCTCCGCAATAGGATTCTCTGCGTTGTGTTAGGGACAGTATAAATGAATACCTAAGACTCTCAACACCAAACCATAAGAAACATATTCTGGCACGCAGATGTCTGTCCCAGAAATCGAATCTAGACTTCGCGGTTCGCAAGCAGTGTTAATATTAACTGGGTTAATGGGGCTGATAAAATTGCTGTCTGTACAATAAACACTTGATCTCATTAGACGATTTTTCCTGAAAACCCTTTTTCATTTGTAATTTAGGTAATAAAGTTGGATTTTATAAATTTTTACTAACTTCTTAGAGATGAAAACGTGTTTATGTTACAGAATCATTTTAGAAGAGATTAAATAATTTTAAAATAATAATAATAAACTGATTTGATTCATTATAATTATGTAAATTACAGACATTATTAAGGAAAAAAAACTTGAAGATTTAATGGCCTTTTTCAATAAAATTAATCAAGCCTAGCAATTGACATGTATGTAAATTGTAGTGTTGCTATTACTGTAACTTATTCAGAGACTAATAATAGATAGAATTTAAGTAACATCTAAACAAAAAAACATTCTATCATTATTATTAGAACGCACGCAACCTTTAATTTTAAATTGTATTTTAAGAATCTTTCATCATACAAAAGTAATTTGGCACACAAGCACATAGGCCGTTCATTCGGGAACTACGAGTGAATGTTGATAAAATGTACGGGTGTAAAAGTTTGAGAATCGCTGTCCTTGTTCAAACTTTATCTTCGCGGCCACTAAACATTGTATTTACGACTGAATTGTATTTAAAACTCAAACCAAACCTCTACATTTGAAATAAAAAAGGTACAACTCAGAGGTTTTCATGAATATATATGAATTACGTTACATTATGAACATAACTCTCGATATCTTTGCATTCAACACAAAAATAAGACGAAGCAGTTCAATTCTATCAGTTATATGGATAACGTAAAACTATCTTCGACGCAAAGGAAAACATTAATATAAGGAATTGAACCCGGGCCTTTTCAGAGCTGACGTAATGGAAGCTATTACTAAGAGGAAATGGTTGATGGTAGAATTTTCTACAAAGATATCGCGATATTGCATCGAAGACAAAAGACGGTGTCTCATAGCGACTCGAACGGATTTCAAATTGCTAGGAAATGGATTTGAAATGTATAAATTGCGATGTTTGTTGTGAAGAATTATGTTTAATGTAATATATGAAAGGAAAGAAAGAAACAAATTACATTTTTTCAGGGTGTCATATTATAAGGTATTGCCGAAATTGATCGATAGTGATTTTTAAAATTCCGGTCTGTTTGGCTTTTTGTGTTTAAAAAACGGTTTAACCGATTTAAATGCTGTTTTCACTGATGTATTAGAACCTTCGGGTTACATTTTTCTTTTATTTCACTGGATCCGCTAATAAAAATTAAAAAGATATAAAGATTCCCCTCTTGATTGTGTGTACTAAGCCAGGTAAAAGCGAAATGGGGTGAGGGTACTTGTTTTCAAATATAATAATAGCTACTACTTTTTTATACTTTGGTACTGCGGTAATCAACAAAAAATCTCAAAAGCGTGATTCAGAATATGGAACAGCGCCATCTCTTATTACATTTCCGAACCATTTTGTCTTATCGAAAAACTGGGTTGCGTATTAATGAATTCCGTCCCGATACACCCAAATAAGTATTATAAAACTTCGGAAACGTAAGAAAAACAAACTGGAACGCGCTCCGTTAATCCCAAACCTAATCAGAACTTAATTTAGCACCAGCACAATGTCCAGATTACGACCAGACTTCTCCGATGTTAGATACTTCCTTACGTAGGTAATCCGCCGAAGTTTGTAAGAACGACCGGAATAATCGACTTTTGATAATGTTCGAACAGCGCTTTTTTATTATTGTGAGTGTTAAGTTCTTAGAGCCAGGGACAATTGAAAGTGGGTTCAAGTTGTAATAATGTAGGTTCTAGTAACTTCGAGAAACAAAATTGTTTTAAAACAAACAAAATTGTTAGAACTGATGACCCCGTAGCCTGGTTGATAGTGACCCTGCTTCCGAAGAGAGGGGTCCCGAGTTCGATTCCCGGCCGGGTAGACATTTATGAGACAGATTAATGTTTTTGACGTGACAACGTCTTATAATTCGGTGGCACGCATGAAAAAACATGACTCATGCGTTACCGTCGTTACGTTTGCGTTTGTGTTCGGCAGCGTTCGGCAGCGTCCGACATCCATCTCTCTCCTACTTGAGTGAGCGATGCGTCTGCGTGGACAGCTGCTATACTATAGTACATTTATACGTTTTGATCGAGTATCAAGTGCAGTGAAAAGTGAATGTGGTGTCAATTGTTTATAGCAACGATAATTACAGCGATAAAGGTAATGATTCTTTCGATATTAATTATATATTCAGTGATATATTGTCGAATAGGTATTCGTGCTTTCATCATTAAAATGAATAGCATCGGTCCGCTAGTGCAGCGATTGTAGGTTATGCTATAATTGACATTGACAAATCTATTAAACAAATGAAATTAAAATTTTCTTTTGAAAAATGCTACCATTCCATCAGTATTTTCTTAAGACGTTGGCACGTTCAACTATCGTCAGTAAACCGACTTTACAGACAACCATTTTTACTCTGGTCATAGGCATTGATACACACACACACGGTTAAGAGTTTCATAAAATCATTGACTAAATCAGTCCCTGAATGTCTAAAAAGTAAAATACCCCTGGTATTTTACTTTTTATTTCATACAATGAACATCCTTAGGGTTTTGATAAAATCTCGTTTTTCGTTATATCGCTACGACATACAATATCAGATAACAAATATTAGTATTACCAATATTGGGAGTTTCGATATTGGATATTAAACGGAACTAGACGCCCTTACAGTTACCAAGTATTCCGAAAAGTTTTAGTTATGTTGTACGTGGTGTTAGATTCGTAGATTAGTTGGAAGTTTCCGAAATTACTTTCAATGTAATCCGGTGTAATCTGCCTCGTTCCAATACATAGAATAAAGCCTTGAGCTGGTTTTTATTCGTGATATACACAATTACTCATATCATATCGATAATAATAAAGATTGAATGTACTGAATAAATTTCATCATTTAATTTTCTTCATTTATATTTTTTTAGTGATCAGTAATGAAATATACTGAACAAGCTATAAAATAAATATACCAACTATATTTTCAGAACGAGTTAAGTCTAATTGCAAAGTAATAAAAGTCTCTGCTGTTAACTGTTGAGGAGTTACCTTGTCTGGAGCTAATCTTACTAACTTAAAAGTTGGAGAAAAGTTGAAACATTAGTAACTATACTTGTACTATATAGATTTTACAGAAATATGTAGCAGTTACTGCAAATACTGTTAATATGTACAGTTACCTGTTATAAAAACAGTCGTAATACTATTTAATATTTGAGAGCTTTAATAAATTCATACAGTTATTACTAGGAGTATAATATAGAGAACAGAAAAAGTAGAGTAACATTTTCGAAGCCTCCGCCCGCAGGAAATTTCCTAAGGGAAATAAGAAACCATTGAACTACCAAATAGACTGCTAACAAAAATAATAACAGGAAAAAAGTTGATGATATTTTTATTTTAATCTTACAGGTTTTTTGCAACCCTACTCATGTAGCTATCTCAATATTAAAACAAGTTTGAGCTAAAAACTTAAAACCACACTATTATCGTATTACCTACATATTGAAAATTTACGTGAAAATAGTTTGCTAACAGAGATGGGAAAATATAATCATGTTTACAGATTACTTAGGTACTTACGAGAAAAGGTACTTAAGCGTTCTTGGCGGGGGTACTTCCGTGCCTCCAGATGTAATCCGTAATCATGGTTACAGTTTGGGCAAAATGCATCAGATGAAATTGTAATTTGTAGTCATTATTACACTTTGCCCAACTCTGGTGTCATGCTAACCAACTTTAAATAGTTTTCTTTAACGGTCACTGAAATTGAACAATTAAATAAACATAGAGAGACCCGATCGTAGCAGTGTAGACAGTAGTTGAAGAAATAATAATAATTATGAGAATATCCTCATTTCAGAACATATTTATTTCATTTTACGCGAAGTTCTACTTCTTGTTTGTCGGTCACAGTAGTCATGGATGGCAGCGAAAGTGTGGTGCTGCATGCTCGTATGCTATCGTAATTCAATGGAAAATAAATACTATTCTATTCTGATCCACCCCAATACGAAAAAAAAGTAATTCCGTGTAATATTACATCCAATTATTCTATTACCAATCTGGAATCCTCTAGCGTTTCCACGGATCTAGATCGCCGAATTCGCCGACTTTGAGACAGGTTTATACTAACAGAGAATCCATTAAGTATACGTACAGGTCTCTACGCTTCAGTTAAATTAGTTACAAAAAGTTAAAGGAAACGCTTCGCTACGACTTTGAGTTTTATGTTGTGTATTTGAGCTCTTGGTAGCATGTATTTTATAGTATGTTTACTAGTATCTAAATAGCTTTGCGATAAACAAGCAGACTTGCCACTTTAAGGATTCTTGAAATCATGAAGCAAATTTTTGTCTACGAGCTCAAAATGAGATAGGTACTATTAATAATGTTATCATAATAATATGATAAAAAATACGGATGGAGCAGAATTCTGCAGAATGCTTAGCTGCAAAGAAGACGGATGAGAGACGATTGCATGTGGCGGAGACGAGAATTTTGAGGAAGTTTAAAAGTAGTAGATATAAATAACAGAAAAGTTGAGAGGAAGCCGAATGTCGTTGTATGGGCATGTGATGAGGCGAGAGGATACGCATGTGACGAGAAGAGTGAGTGATATGAATGCCATCATCATTATCGCAACCGATATCGCCCACTACTGGGCACGGGACTTTCAGGTGTACAGGGTTTCCACGATATTTTCCTTTATCGCTGCAAGTCACAATTAAATTCTAAATTGAACACAATTTTTGAAAGTTAGAGGTGCGAACAAGATTTGGACCCGGGTCGGTCCAATGTTGAAACACTTGACCAGGTAAGTAATATTAATATTCCTAGGCTATCTTCGTATTTTGCTACATATCAAAAAGCAATACACGAAGCAAAATATAAATTAAAAAAAGCCAAGCGTTTCCCAAAGGTCGGAATAACATGTTCCCTTTATTTTTTATCTATTTCCCAGGATATAAAGTGTCAAATTTCATCTGTCTAGTGGCTTTCGCGCGATACTGATTGAGATTGACAGACGCCAAAAAGATATTTCCGGAAAATGCCAGGAATTCGAATTTTCTCTTATTTTCCTTATAAGAAAATAAAGGGGCTATGAATGATTTGTCACTTTTTTAATGTTGATAGCTGACAACCGACCATGAGAGCCACCGTCACCGTCGCATGGACTCCCGAAACACCCAAGGCATCAGCAATGTGTTGCCAGGCAAGAAAGAAACAAAGAAGAGGTAAGAAACAAAACTACCTATTCAAAACTCGATATCTTACACTGATGGTAAGTAAGTGGTCCCCGTCGCTTATGGTCACCAGAAATACCCAAGGCACCGCCAATGTGTTGCCAGGCAAGAAAGAAAGAATTACTATCTATTTAAAATAGTCAATTTGTTACTTTTATTTAAAGTACAACATTAAACTATTCATAATTATGTCATAGACCAAAAAAATTAAACTCATAACATGTATAAACTTGCCAATACTAAAGCTTAAGTACCAAGTACTAAAATTTTGAAGTAACTTAGCTCCAGGTGCGAAGAGGAAAGTTTTAAAAACTAACATTGAAAGTGCACTTAACACTACTTTTAAAAGCAAGAGGCTTATTTGAAACTTTGACTTGGTGTAAAACGCTTTACGTAAAATACTACGTTTTCCTGCGATTGCGCCTGTTCAGTAATTGTCACGGACTTTAGATAGCAAACGTCCCTTATGCCATGGCAACCGTGACCGTCTCAGAACAAGACTCAAATTGGGATAAGGGTCAGTCCAGTTAGCAAACAGCGTTAAGAATGTTAGTTGGTTAGTTAGTTAGTACGTGTATGATTACTGGGGCATGGGGGCGTCCATAAATTACGTGAGGTGTTTAAGGGGGGGGGGGGGGGGGGGGTCGAGTCAAATCTCATCTAATCTTACGTTGGAGAGGGGGGAGGGGGGATCTCGGCAAATATCACGCAATTTTTTTTCGGATTGAAACAAAAAAAAAATTATACTATTTTGGTCCATTTAATCCAGATTGTACATGCTTAAGATTTAATCTTAAGCGTAAACGTAATACGATTAAGTACGAGTAAATAAAAGCATCAAGCAAATTTGTTTTTTTCTTTTTACAATAACAATCCAACGCGTTTACGTAAGAAACTCACATTTTGAAAAATCTCACGTGCGATTGGGGGATGGGGGAGGGGGTTGAATAAAATCTCACGACATCTCACCAGGGCCAGGGGGGAGGGAGGGGCAGAAAATTTAAAAAAACACCTCACGTAATTTATGGACGCCCCCCATGGAATGTCAGTGATAGTTAGTCCTGTTAGTTGTTGTCTTACCGTCCATCACTACAACCCATAACCATCCCACTGCTGGACTCGGGTCTTTTTCAGAATGGAAGTGGCAGAGGCCGTATTTTCCCACGCTGGCCAAGTGCAAATTGGTAGACTTCACACACCTTTGAGATGGAATCCTCTTAGATGCGCAGGTTTCCTCATGATCTTCTCCTTCTCCGAAGCAAGTTATTATTAGAGTATCTAATAGAATATTCGCACATGGTTAAGTAAACGATTAACACGCACAAATAATTCCTGTGTCGCGGGTGGCATGGACAACACAAAAAACACGTCACTAATAAACATGACCAGAGAAAAAACATTTTTTCAAATCAAATCATATTTATTTGTAAAAGTACACGTACATAAGGATCATTATAAATTTGTGTTCCCGTATACTTTGCCAGGAAATGGCGTACAAATTATCTGTCACATAAATATCTGCCACACCCGGGACCCCACACTTCACAGGCAAGATCACTGCTAGGCTACGGGTCGTCAAAGAATACAGGATAACAACTTTTTAGTCTGTCTATTTGTCTGGTAATTCAATGCGGAAACCTCTGAATATTTTAGACGATATTTGGTATACAAAAGTTCTAATATAGGTCAACATTTAGCACACTTTTCATACTGGGAAATGGATCCATTCTCGCGGGATGCAAGATTAAAAGTCAATATGGAAGTTCTGCTTGATGCATGCATTATGAATGTGTTTTCTGTTCATAGAACTAGTAAAACTAAAATTTAAAGTTAATTAAAACATAAAATTAGTTTAAAGTAAAATGCATGATACATTACTAATAAGAGGGATTAATTACCATTTTAATTTATTACTTTTTACTGTTCAACATTCCATTTCATCGACTTTAAAATCACAACGATGCTAAAGAAGTTTTCACTTCATAAGTTTGAGTATCTTACTTCTAGCTGACCCTTCGAACGTTGTTCTGCCGTTTAAAAGCTTCTTGCGTTCAGTAGTTTCGGCTCTGCGTTCTCTGTCAGTCAATCAGTAACGCAAGAGTTTTATATGTACTTATATATTGGTTAAAGAAGTACAGTAAATATCCATAAACACTCACCGTTATATGTCGTAGGTTGCTGCTGCGTGTATCTGAAAATAAGCAAATGTATATTAATTGCTTGTTTCAGTGAATAAATTAAAGCGGGGAATTTGTGAGCCAAATGATATCCCGCTAATATAATTATGTTAATAGAGATGATCGTTCGTATATTTACAACCTTACATAACAATTTCTGTAATATAAAAATGATTTATATGATTAATTTTAGGAAAAAAGTATGAATTGATTTTAATTTTGTTTTATCAATATCTATGTAATTATATGTTTTATAAAATATGTAAGTCTATTAAGGACCAATGTTGGATAAAAATATATAGGTACCTATTTTGGTTCAACTAATAACGTATTATTATTTAAAGAAAAATATGAAAACGTGCCATTATTATAACTCCTAACACATAGCTTAAAAGCGAACGTATAGGAAAATCGCGTCTTAAAATTTCCGCAGGAAAAATGAAAATATACAGAAGTTGTAGATAAAAATCATGCCTGAGTATACAGAAAATTACGATGCATCTCATAATTTTCTGTGTTATGAGATGCATTCCTACTCTTACATGAAACTTTACTCTAAGCGTAATGGCGAAAGGAGCTTAAAATGCGTTTTCTTGGATTTTCCGTCGCATAACACACGGTTATGCAGAGTTTATTAAAGTTTATAATAACTGCTGTCCGCGATTTTGTCTGCGGGGATTAAAGACTTGCCTTATAGAATTATGTTCAGAGAAAAATGTAAAGTATTGAGTACTTTTTAATAAAAAAATAAAGGGTTCTTTGGTTATATAATTATTATACTATATTAAGGTCTTACCAACATTTTCATTTGCTCACGTTTTCCGAAACAAAGGCCTACAAATGCTATACATTAGCAAACTAGGTATACTAACATAGATTAAATTATATTATCATGTTACATTAATTAATATGTTAAATTACTTATATTTTAGAATGTCACAAATTTACGAGTAATATTGGCGCCTAGATGGTAAACCAGATAGTCGTATAAGAGTTGACAAATCGGTATTTATTTATAAAACAAAATAAAAAAATTGTCATCACCATTTTCATCATCCGGGTGGCACGGACAACAAAAATAACACAATACGAACACCCATGATCTGAGAACAAACATTTACGAGTATCTGTCACATAAATATCTGCCCCGGCAAGGAATCGAACCCGGGACCCCTTGGTTCGCAGGCAGGGTCACTACCAACTGAGCTACGGGGCACAGGCAATCCTAGTATATGAGGGTTTTTATTTGTTTAGTTATAAGGTCAACCGACAATATTTTCAAAAAACATTTATGTACAGATTTTCGCCTGTTACAATTTTATGATCCATATAGATTTCAAGCCGATCTTCCCACGCAGGTCTGGAAGTAATACCTAGAATGCATTACTAACTCGCTACTTTCCACCATATTACCGTGACCCCGGAGGAAGTTGGTTGAAATTTTTAAACAACGACTACTTAGTCAGTTGCCGGAGTCATGAATATAAACTCGGTATAAAGCCGTCGTATGGAATTGTTGAAGGGGAACTTAAGCTGTTTGCATAATTACCTACTAGTCGTGGGAATATTACCTCGCGGTACTAAGCCTCCGTAGTGTTTAGTATAATAAAAATACAAGAACTCTTTATTTAAAGAAATATTCATGATTTCATTTCATCACAACCCATAACTGCCCCACTGCTGGGCATGGGTTTCCTCTCATAACGTGAGGGGTACAGGCCATAGTCCACCACGATGGCCAAGTGCGGATTGGCGGACTTTTCACACCGTTGAGAATTTCACTACAATGCAGGTTTCCTCACGATGCTTTCCTTCAAGCAAGAAAGCAAGTGATAATTAAATTTTAATACGCACATAATTTTTGGAAATTAGAGGTGCGTTTTGGGGTTTGAACACGGACCCCCCGGTTCGGGAGTCCAACGTTCAACCACACGGCTATCACTGCTTTTAAAGAAATATTAGAATACTAGTAAACCTGCCCCCGCTTCGCTTCAGGAAACATGCCCCTTAGTACGCACATTCCGAAATTGTTAAGCGTGATTCTACATAAAGCTACATAAGTTTCTTATTTTTTAACCGATTGAAATAAAATAAACACGGAATGTTAAGTAAAGCTATCCACAATATTATATTAGTGGAAACCGCACCTAAATCGATTAAGAAGTTTCTGAGTGAGCGAAATTCTAAAAATCATTGTTTTCGAGCGAGCCGCCGGGTAATGAGCGCTTCTATTTGATTTCGCATTCTATTGATTTTTGTGTAGAATAAAGTTCGACCGCTAACTTCCATAGTGAAACCAATTTGTAGCTTCCAGTCCCAACCTCAAGAGTTACTTCCGGAAACTAAATTTAATGACATAGTTCCACTTCCACGCCACTATCATGAATATAGAGAGCCCATTACGGGATCGCGAGGAAGTTGCTTAGAATAATACTTCTAAGTTGAGTCGTCTGGTATTTTAAAATGCATCGGTTTTCTGGATGTTTGAGGCTTTGAACATCCTCTAAATTACGAGGTTTCTTTCTGAAATTGAAATATTATTTATTTGCTAAATTGAAGTACAGAGATATTTGTCATAATTTTATTATTTAGATTGTATTCCATTACTCGTAAATCTTTCCTATTTTGGTGATCTTCTTAGCAAGTACCACTTATATTTTCCATTATATATATCTTATCTTTAATAGAATCAGCTACCTGTAAGAAGTAGAAGCAGTGATAGCCGAGCGGTTTGAACGTTGGACTACCGAACTGGGGCCTCGGGTTCGAATCTGCAAGCACCTCTTATTTACAAAAATTATGTACTTATGTATGTATTAGAATATAATTATCACACGGAAAACATTAGGAGGAAACCTGCACACCTGAGAGTTCTCCATAATGTTCCCAAAGGTGTGTGAAGTCCGCCAACCCGCACTTGGCATTGTGGATTATGGTCTGTACCCCTTAATTTGTTATAGGAGACCCGTACCAGCAATGGCACAGTTTATGGGTTGCAATGATGTTCATTCGCATATTATTGGTAAAATTGGATTTCTCACTGTGGGCGTAGAAAGTGATATTTAGTAAAGAAAGAAGCCTACCTGTGTGTGAAGCTACGTTCAGTTTCACTTCAGCCACTCGACTTATTATGTTCCGGCTAGGGCTTGCGAGCTAGTAGGTACTTCTTTCTTCTCTTATTTTCGTGATATTACTAACCGGTGATATTACTAATTAAATACAATTTTAATGTCGGGGTTGCCAATAAATAATTATGTGATTTTATTCAATTTAACTTTGACATCACTATTAGTTAACATAATAATTGTGCGGTAATGTTAAGAATTTGACATGTTTATTAGTGTACGTTAATGTTCCCGTTAATGTACCGTTCTAATTAACAATACATAATTATATGTATATGTATAATTGTTATAATTATAACAGTGAGTTCTGTTTGCATCTAGTTTAATATCCGGTGTGTGTTGGTTAGTTGGCATTCTAGCGATACAACCCACCCTGATTTTTAAGGAATATTAAAGCCTGGCAACTTCAAAAAGCTTTCATGGCACGCCGAAGCATTAATTATTGCCGACGCTAAAAGTTCCATTACGAATAATTCAAACACTCATATCTCTATGAAAATATCATAAATTCAGCGAAGCATCATTTATGGAACGTTTAATGGTTCGCCGTAAACAGATCCTTAGCGTATGTGATATATTTACGAGCTGCCCTTAAATGTTGGTAACACGCATATATTTCAAATATCTTGTGTGCCAACTTTAGATGAAACGGGTCACCTTTAACAATGATGTGTAACGTTATTTTTCAATTTCTACTTTTCGGTCTCTGTCTACGCAGAATATTTGAGTTTTTCACACACATCTTTTTTTATGTTATTAAGATGAAACGAGCATGCAGGACCTGTCCTCTGTCGTCCATGACAACTGTGAATAAGACACAGAATAAGACTCAAATCGGGTCTAGGATGGTTACTCCAGTTAGCAGCTGAGGGTGTGAGAACGTTAGTTAGTTAGCTCGTTAGAAGATATGAGGGCTGGACTGTTAGTGATAGTTAGTCATTAAAAGTCTAGTTTGAATAGTAATAGTTATAAAGTCTTGTATTAAAGTAGGTATTATACTTACAAGAACTAATAGCCCGGCGGCTTGAGTCGACCTTAAGTGATCGATTGAGTTTTCCGTATGTGATATATTTACGAGCTGCCCTTAAATGTTGGTAACACGCATATATTTCAAATATCTTGTGTGCCAACTTTAGATGAAACGGGTCACCTTTAACAATGATGTGTAACGTTATTTTTCAATTTCTACTTTTCGGTCTCTGTCTACGCAGAATATTTGAGTTTTTCACACACATCTTTTTTTATGTTATTAAGATGAAACGAGCATGCAGGACCTGTCCTCTGTCGTCCATGACAACTGTGAATAAGACACAGAATAAGACTTAAATCGGGATTAGGATGGTTAGTTAAAACGGTGTTAGAACATTTGAGATTTGTTGCTACCCTTGAGTGCTGAGATGTTCGCCTTTAAAAAAGTGTAACGGGATCACACCCTGTCTAACGACCCCCCCATTACCAGAAAAGACGGCCAGAACCTAGAACAACTTATGGTTGGCAAGGTTGACGGCAAACGACCAAGAGGCCGCAGTCCAAATAGGTCGCACTTGTTTGGACGATAATTTGTACGATGCTCTACATGCTGCCAAAGACAGACAGGCGAGAAACTGTCAGGCACAAAATAATTCCACTATTAGAGGATCACGATTCACGACCCTCTTTAATGAGGAAAACAACGCAAGGTGAAACACGTGTAATGTGCACAACACGTGCTGTTTGCTTACAGGATTTAAACCAGTTAAGTACGAGTCGGACTCATATACATAGGGTTAAGAATCACCGAGCGAAATTAACTTTTATTATTTGGTCAATAATAAGAATTATGATACAAAAAACACATTTTTTAAGTTACTAGTTTTGAAGTTAGATCAAATAGAGTATCCAACCCTATTTGATCTAACTTTTGTCCTTTTTTACTATTTTTGCCATTAAAGAGACTCCTGTGACACAAAAGCAGACAGTGCAGGCATACCTCTTAAACATAAATCTTAAACCACAAATGTTCCCCGTTACACGTCGGTGTGACAAGCGGCCCACACGCAAACTAAGGCCTCCATAAATTCAGCTTTGTACGACAACACGGGGTATGTTTCCTGTAATGCTTCCTTCAAACAATATTTCGTATATCCCGATCTTTGTGGGAATACATTTGATTTATGTTCAACTAGTATCCCGGCCATGCTTCGCTTTTGGAAACCTTTTAATACTCAAATTCAAAATAACTGTTTAGGGAAGTTTAGGGTTATTAATTCGACGTACTTAATTTAGCTTTTTATCAATTAGTAAACTGATTAAACATGTTATCCAAGGTAACTTGAATATATCAGTGAAGTGAAGTGAAGTTGCTTCTAATATTAGTGGGAACAAACACACAGACAAAATAATAAACAGATAAATTAAGACAAAAATTCTAAAAACAACCGACAGCGGCGGCTTTACGTGCCCTCCGAAGCACGGAAAACTCAATCGATCACTTAAGGTCGACTCAAGCCGCCGGGCTATTAGTTCTTGTAAGTATAATACCTACTTTAATACAAGACTTAATAACTATTACTATTATTCAAACTAGACTTTTAATGACTAACTATCACTAACAGTCTCTGCCCCAGCCCTCATATCTTCTAACGAGCTAACCAACTAACGTTCTCACACCCTCAGCTGCTAACTGGAATAACCATCCTAGACCCGATTTGAGTCTTGTTCTGTGTCGGTCGCGGTCATGTGCGGCAACGGAAGGTGGAGCTGCATGCTCATTTGCTACCTTAATTTCATAAAACAGTACATATATCTTTAGCTAAAATCAGTTCGTCCCACGTCGCCTGAACATTCCGATAGATAAATCACGTATCTTGGTGAATTTATTGTTAAAACATACTCGGAAGCCCATTAACGATCGTACAGCGTACATTGGCGATACAAAGACGTAACCAAATTACGTCTTTTCCTTGTTTGAACATTGGGTGTTTCATTATTCTGTTGTACATTAATATGTACATTTTTTCGTATACGAATATTACCATAATATAATATAGACAATATATACTTTTTTTATATTAATAGTCGATGAACGAGCAATGAGTTTTGCATAGCACCCACGGCACAGGGAATCCTAGTGTGGGGCTATGAATGTGTAGTGTTATAAAAAAAAAGAACCTACGTATTCAGAGTTCGCCCGCGAGGGCTAATATTATGTATGCGTATGCCACTGAATGTTTGAAAGTGAAATCTATAGTATAGAAAAAATTGCGGACTGTTTCAGAGATTATAAAGTTTCTGTATATGTAATGTTTCTGTATCCAAAGTATTGTTGGATTCAACCTATTAATGGGTAGGCAAGGGTCTCTCCTCATGATTGAGGAGGCCTAGAGCATACTCCATGCAGCTCCAGTGCAAATTTACGACTGGAAATGTATCCAGGCCCCTTCGAACGGCAATTCGCTACTTTAACCATTTCGTTGTACGGTCTATGTAGATCGAAAACAATACAGATTCAGCCCCATAACAGTTTCATTGTTATGTACAGATGGCAAAGTGAAAATAGCTAACTAAATGTTTCACATCCCATCCCAAAGGGGTTCGGGAGGATTGCGCGAAGGCGTTGGTGCGAGCACTCAGCGATATTGCTTACCCATATACGGCCTTAGGCAATTTGAACGCGGAGCGGTTTTTAACTGACTTAATTTTTTTGAGATTTGAGAACATTATTGCAGCTATCCATAATTATTAATGCAAAAACCAAAATATTTTATCGATATAAACATTCACATTCGCTAGTCGCAAGGGCCCTGTACTTGGTTCAAGACCTGTGTATATAGTTATAGGTACCCCGCTCATCGACCAAGTCAAAGGATAGTTTCGAGGACGAACGAAGAACAGTATGGGGAAAACTCAGATGAATTGATTTCGTCACGATGTTTTGTTTCACCGAAGCGAAGAAATAAATAATTTCTTGCATGCACGTAACTTCGATATTTATAATTCGAAAATTTTAAATAATTTCCACATTTAATTCAAATTTATTCGTGCTGGAGACAGAATTTCGAATCACTAGGTAACAAAAAATTCGACGCTTTTAAACTGCTCGCGTGTGTGCTCCCTAAGGATCCTGTAATACTAGTTTGTGCATACATGCATGAATACTCACGATTCTTTACAATGCCTTACTCCGTAAAATCTCATTCTTTAAGACGGGTATCTTTGCGAGGACTTCTTTTGTGAATCTAAATTTTTATTACGTAAGTAGGTGAAGTGGTTTCTACAGAATAATTACATTTATTTCTTAAATTGTTTTCAAATGCTACGCTGTAATATTATAGATGGGTCGTGCAGTTTTGAAATTGAGCGTATTTTAATTATGTAACATGTGTAACATAATTATAATAAAATTGTAACTGAACTATTTTTGTACATGGAAGTTATTTGAGTAATTCGAGTACCTACCTACTTTATTTGTATATTTGATAACGCATTTGATCCAATAAAAATGATATTTACGTATTTTGTTAGTTAATTTTTGAGTTTGTTATATTTAACCTACTTATATTTAAAAACGGCTGAACCGATTGAGAAAAGGTTTTCACTTACATATTGAAGTAAGTTAGATACTGATATAATTATGTAGGTACTGCAGTAAAATTTTGTGTTTTAAGTGAAGAAAATTTAAAATAATAGTACATTACGATACGTGTGCGTAAAGTAGCTTATTATTGCACGGTGTGAAGTTAGCGCACGAGCGGAGCGAGTGCGCTAAACACTGTACAAATAATATAGCTACTTAACGCACGAGTGTCGTATACTATTTTATAGCACGAGTGACATAAACCCGCCTATACTCAAACATATAATTATTTACAGGGAAATAAAAGAAAGGAAATGTTTACGAAGCTGCTGCCTGCCTGCTTTACCGACATGTCAAACGTCATTCAAAAGTATTATTAGTTTGTCTGCTTTACCGACATGTCAAACTTCATTCAAAAGTATTATTAGTTTGTCTGCTTTACCGACATGTCAAACGTCATTCAAAAGTATTTTAATTTGTCTGCTTTACCGACATGTCAAACGTCATTCAAAAGTATTTATTGTATAAAATAAATGTAAATTGTTTAAAGTACCTATTTATTATTATAGGAATCCTATCCTCTTATCTAATCTAATACCTTTAAACGAGCAATTCTTGTATACAGGGTGTCCCGTAAGTAGTGGACCAACGGGTTATGGGGGGTAGTGGGACTTATTATCTAACATAAATACTAAAATTTGTAGTCCTAGGCCTTGTAGTTCTTGAGTTATGCTTTTTTTTCAAAATGTGGTGAAAATATCATCCAAGTAAGCTGAATATTAAATTTTACCATATCTGTTTTTTTATTTTATTGTTATTTTTTGTTCAAGGTAGTTAAGAATACATAAGTCTTCCTAATTAAAATGATACTCGAGCATAATTAACAACAACAAGAAAATTAGACCAATAAATAGGTACAAATTTTACGTTTAAAAGTTTACGAACTGAAGTTTGAACAAAGAATGTGTAAAAAAAATGTATGGTAACCCTGTGAAACTTTATTTTAATAACATCTACATCTCATACAAATTACAAAAAGATATAATTATGTGGAATAAATTACCAAATTTCTTATTTTATTCAACATCATAAGATATTTTCAGGAGAAAATAAAAATACGTTTTTTTGTAAAAACCCTTTTATTAAACTTTTTTTGTTACAGTAAATGCTCAAAATGCCTTCCTCTTGCTCTTATGCATAACCAACACCTTCTTATAAACTTTCTTCGTAAACTTCTACGAGCCTTTTCATTGTTT
This sequence comes from Ochlodes sylvanus, assembly GCA_905404295.2. NCBI lineage: Eukaryota > Metazoa > Arthropoda > Insecta > Lepidoptera > Hesperiidae > Ochlodes > Ochlodes sylvanus. The sequence goes on from FR990147.1 coordinate 3,224,667, forward strand.
TTTACTGTTTCAGCTACATTATTTAATTTTACTCGTAACTCTCTTTCATTGAAAATATTTTTCTCGTAAACTGCTTCTTTGAAGTAACCCCATAAAAAATAATCCAAAGGATTCAATTCCGGAGATCATGGAGGCCATGCAATAATACCTCCACGTCCAATCTATTGATTTGGGTATGTTTCGTTTCAAAATTCAGTGACTTGTCGTGAATAGTGAGCGGGCGCACCATCGTACTGTAACCACATTGTCTCGCGAACTTCTCGCGGCGCTTTGCCATTTAGTATTCCTGCCCATAAATTCAATCCAAATTAGTGCTGGAAGCAATCCTCTCGCTATCAGAGGATTCAAGACACTCCAATGATGGCTGGCTACAACCCATTAATGGCCCACTACTGAGCACGGGTCTCTCCTCGTACCTGAGGAGGCCTAGAGCATACTCCACCACGCTGCTCCAGTGCGGATTGGTGGAGGGGTTAGTGGCCAACCCAAGTGTCGGAAATTTTAAGCCGCCCGAAGGTATCCGAAATGGCTTAACGACTGCTACCAAATGATAACAACCGGGACCGATGGCTTTACGTGCCCTCCGAAGCACGGTAGCGCTCAAGAAATTTTTGCCACTAGCGGTCACCCATCCAACTACCGACCGCGCCCACTGTTGCTTAACTTTGTCGATCACTTGAGATCGACGCAAGCCGCCGGGCTATGAGCGCTTCAATGATGAAGAATCCAATGATGAAGAAGAATGAAAGGGCTCGTAGAAGTTTACGAAGAAAGTTTATAAGAAGGTGTTGGTTATGCATAAGAGCAAGAGGAAGGCATTTTGAGCATTTACTGTAACAAAAAAAGTTTAATAAAAGGGTTTTTACAAAAAAACGTATTTTTATTTTCTCCTGAAAATATCTTATGATGTTGAATAAAATAAGAAATTTGGTAATTTATTCCACATAATTATATCTTTTTGTAATTTGTATGAGATGTAGATGTTATTAAAATAAAGTTTCACAGGGTTACCATACATTTTTTTTACACATTCTTTGTTCAAACTTCAGTTCGTAAACTTTTAAACGTAAAATTTGTACCTATTTATTGGTCTAATTTTCTTGTTGTTGTTAATTATGCTCGAGTATCATTTTAATTAGGAAGACTTATGTATTCTTAACTACCTTGAACAAAAAATAACAATAAAATAAAAAAACAGATATGGTAAAATTTAATATTCAGCTTACTTGGATGATATTTTCACCACATTTTGAAAAAAAAGCATAACTCAAGAACTACAAGGCCTAGGACTACAAATTTTAGTATTTATGTTAGATAATAAGTCCCACTACCCCCCATAACCCGTTGGTCCACTACTTACGGGACACCCTGTATATATATATAATTGGAATCTCGGAATAGGCTCCAACGATTTTCAAATTAAATCGATCTAGCTAGGAATCATTTTTAGAAAATGTCATTTTATTCGTGTTTTTGTAGTCCCAATTTAAACTGAAAGATATGACTCTTCCTGACATCTATTGGCGAATGATAATACTACTACACTAATACTAATTGCTTTAACGACACAACAGCAGAATAGATGGCGTTGTTAAATGAAAATCAATTGTTTATTTATATTATTTGTGTCTTCTTAATATTATTATTCGTACTTAAATATAATTTCCAAAAAACACACTTTATAAAAAATACCGAGCAAAGCTCGTCGATCTAGCTAGGAATCATTTACGCTATCAATTTATCGTAGCGACCAATGTCGATGTTATCGTACGTGCTTATAGTACATTTTAGCATCGAAAATGTTGCCCATAAACTTGGTGGGGCGTACTTTTGTGACAAATGCGCAAAGTATGCCAAGAGGACATCTTCACAAAAAGAATTTGATTTGTTTCCTCTGCGCCATTTCTTAAATGCATTGTACGCTGCTGTATATAGCCTTTTTGATTTACTGGGCAACAAATTTAGGGTCACCGATTTTGCTATTTCTTTTATAGCGTCTGGAACAAATTCATCAATGCCATCTTCACTAAACTCACTATCCGAACTACGAGTATTCATTTTAGCGAAAGTTATAATAAATGTACAACTATGACTTTGATAATAATTATTAATACCGTTTTGTTTTGACTTACTTAGTATTTCTACCTACCCACTTCTCTTTTGATATTTTTCCCCTACCAATTTGTAATTGTCAACAGTGTAAGTGTCAATTTGTGCACGGTATGAAGTTAGCATCATAACCCATGCTATAATCGACTACTTTACGCACGGAAAACCGTGGCATAAATGCGGGTTTAGGTCACAGTGTGCTATAAAATATATTATTTAAAATTACTTACAATTTATCCTTAGGCGACATAATTACAGCTGCCTCGATTGGTGCGGGACCTGAAACCAAAATGTTGGTAATTTAAGAAGGTTTTTTAGATATTTAAAGTTCTTTCAGTTTATTACTTGAACAAAAGCAATATTAAAAATAACATTGCAAATTTAAAATGTATCCACTTTTGATGATTAAAACATGAATAAATTATTTTGCAAGATACAATATTGATAGGTTTTTAATTTTGCTGTGTGAATTAATGTCGTAGTGAGATTGTTGTGTAGACAATTTTATGAAATTGCCAACTGATTCCTAATTTTTAGAATGATATCGTCGATATAATTGAGTCACGACCCTTTTTCGATTTTGGTTACTACGGTTAAGGCATATTATAGATTTTTTTAATTTCTTATGTCAAAAACAAACTGCGAGTAAATAACACCCAATTACAGAACCTAACGTACAGTTAAAGCATTTATATTGATTTCCGAATGATACAATTCATTGAACCCATGTAATTGAATTTCAATTTCTCATTCATCTCCCGTCAAATGAATTTCAATTTCAGTTCGTCAGTCAAAATTGTCGATAATATTGTTATAATTATGTTACAATAGCTAATAAAATAACTAGGTATACGCTGTGTTAACAAGCATACGATACATCTGATGGTAAGTGGTCACTGTCGCCCATGGCACGGTAATAGTATCATACAGTATTCCATCTTCATACAAACGGTCGGAACGTGAATCATACCTACGCGCCTCGGAGTTTCTAGTAGACATTAAGTATACAACAGCCACAGAAGCGCCATAGGGACGATCGATCGTGTGGGTTTGTAATCAGAAAGCGTGCTTTTTACCTACCCACTTACATTCACTACAAGTAGAAAGAGGCGGCCCTAGCGCGCGGGGCAGTAGTTATTTCAAGGACAGGGCCGAGTCACATTACTGTATGATACTATTACTGTGCCCATGGACATCTGTTACACCAAAGGAATCACCGATGCAATTTCACGACAAATCATTTGGCGGCTGACATCTTTTACGCCATTCTTGAACCCGATGTCAAAGCGCACGTTAAGACCTCAGGATCTTACTAAAGTAGGCACTTGATGGGTGCGCAAACAATTGACACAGTGTGCACCGTGGGGTAAGTGACATTTGAGACGCCGCGTTCACGCCACGCGCGTGAGCGCCAATTGTCCGTAGGTACTTTTGGTTTTTAATGAATAATTAGGTCAAATTTTGAGCACGTTTTTTAATTACATACTTACATATCTGGAATGAATCGAGTACCAAGTATCCCCTATTAATATGTTATGTGACTTACGAATCACCCTTGTATAGACACATTCGAATTTTTTTTCATTAAGTATAAACATCTAAACATCATCATCTTACATCTTAGCAAATATCTAAAGTACGTAACAGTTCAATAACAATCTAATCTAATAATCTTTAAATATGGTATAAGAGACTTGGATCACAATTTGCAAACTAGACACTGCGAACTTACCAATTTTCGTGTTCAGTGACTCGTGAAATGTTATTATAAACGAACGTACTCGTATTTCCAAGAAATGTCGAAATAACATCGTATTATGACAGCACACATTTTTGGATAACCTTGAACGTGTGAACACTAACTTGTCTGATTTATTTAATCTTTATATATCCTATTAATATTATAAATGCAAAAGTTTGTATGGATGTATGAATGTTTGTGGCTCTTTCACGCAAAAACTACCGAATGGATTTTGTTGAAACTTTACAATAATATAGCTTATACATACATCAGAATAACATATAGGCTATAATTTATAAAGATATAGTGTGTAGCGGGTCAGTAGTGTATAACAATTCTTCTTTGTGTATGTCACTGACTCCTCCCAAACGGTTGGACCGATTTTAATGTTTTTTTTTGTGTTTGGTTAAGAGGGTTTATGGATGGTTTATTTTTATTTATTTATTTTCAAGGATCAACAGTTTGTTGATCCAGTAACACCATGTGTCTTAAATAAAATATATTAAGTAAACAATAAATAATGATTTTTCAACTATAAGGCACTTTTGGGTAACTTTGAATTGAAAATCTTGTACAATAAATATCCCTAAAATAGTTTTTCAAAAATATCTTCCATATACAGATATCAATCAGTTTCAGTTTTTTTATTGATTTAAGGCAGCAAACGAGCATGCAGCACCACCTTCCGCTGCCGCCCATGACAACTGTGACCGACTTAGAACAAGACTCATATGAGGACTGGGATAGTTAGTCCGGTTAGCTGACGGTGTTAGAACATTAGTTGGTTAGTTTGTAAGTATGAGGACTGGAACAGGGACTGTTAGTGAATGTTAGTCCTGTTAGTTATTGTTAGTAATAGTCCAGTTAGTAAATGTTAGTAAGAGTCTCGTTATAATTCGGCCACAGACGTGTTGCTACCCTTGAGGACTGAGATGGTCGCCTCTAAAAAGTCTAGCCGGCTCCACACGTTTCTATCCGGAACACAATTGCTGTTAAAACAATTATTACAAGGTAGAAATGGTACTAAGTACCGGGGCGGGCGGTAGTACTACAGTTATATTTTATGTATAGATTGCAGTAACTTACAAACCAACTACTGCACTATAATTGCGTTTAAACAGATGAGGCCTTTATTTAATACTAAGTACTAGGAAAACCAGTGAACAAAGAAAAGTAGCAATAAACCAGGAATGCCTTTTGTACTCTGCACTAAAAAAATTCTCCGCAAAACAGGAATGTTCAGAGTTCCGTACATTTTTACAGACTGTTAACAATTCGTTTTCTTTAAGGAAGCATCAAAGAGTGAACGGTGGAGTGAATAAAAATATGTCGAGTTTTAGCTTTTCGTTAAATGTTGATGTAGCTTGTAGTTTCTTAAAAAGAGTTATAAAATTGTTACGTATTTAATTAATTAATTTGTTTGCAACATATTTTCAGTTGCTCTGAAATAACGCATACTGAATTCAAATGTCAGTTGCTCCAAAATAACGTGTACTCTTTACAATATGGAGGGTAGCAGGGGTACCTCTACTCTCCATATAGTTTACATACCGAGCATGCGCACTTTCTTATATTCACGATCCCATCAGACACAACTGCAATGTTCGGTCGTTTATTATCACACGCAATGACATTATAAGTAAAAAGAGGTAGACACGTTACTTATATGAAAAATGAACCTGACAAACGCAACCGAAATATTACACTGACGTCTATTGACGTTAACCATAAGTGTCATAGATAAATGTAACAGACGAGACATTTATTCTTAGAATGATTTATGCCTAAAACTGCTATGACTCTTGGAAATACATAATATTAACATTTAAGATTAAGGATCATAAGAAAAAAAGAACATTAAATTAAATTTACATTAAACAAAAAATTAAATAAAAACAAATTAAATTAGAAACTAATTAATGCGAGAGAGAAAAACAGCAATTTCATAAACTCTAACTCAAATCATTTATTTCATGTAGGATACATACAAAAGAAATAGCTTTTTAAGGAAATAACAAAAAGGTTAGTCAACGTCACAGGAGACCGAAGATCTGGCAGCTACCTTGGACAAAGAATTAGTATAGGTAGCTATTCAAAAGGGGAACGCAGCAAGTATCTTCGGAACCTTGCCTAAAGGGACTCCTTTTAATTAAAAATTAAATTAATTAAGGATATTTTAGTTGATTTACTATATTTTTTATTCATTATTCTAGTTTTATATTATTTCTCTGTAAATAAAATAAATACGCAATAATATAATGAAAAAAAAAATATGAACGTAATTTTTTTGCATTTACCACCGTTTCGCTAAGGTGACTTTAAATATTGAATTTTTAAATCTTTGAGGAGAAATAGAAACGGCGAAAGAAACTCCTCGGCACATCTTTAAAAAAGAAATGCTTACAACTACATTACAAAGGAAAATGATTATTTTGTCCTGCAATTTTCTCACACTTCCGATGAACTCCAGAACCATAATATTAGTTTTTAATCTAACCGTCGTCTAAGTATTAGAATCAGCATTTTGAACAGGGGGTTTTATTATAAAGATATTATAAGTAAGAAAATATTATATAAAAAAATTAAAACAAAATATTATGGTATAAGTGAAATATGTTTTTAATGCAGCACGTGATTTAGATGTAAAATCATGGTTATTATGAGTTAAATTAATGAATTAAATTAAGTTGTCATCTATGTCAAACCTTTTCTTGACGTATATTTGCCTTCATTTTTAAAGTAGTTACTACAAATCCTACTACACATCTTTGTCTCCGCACAACAGTTATCCAATTTTGTTGATTAACCTTGTTGGTAGGAAATCTACGGAACATTAAAAAAAATAACGGTTTACTTAACGAAGAAACAAAAGAATTCAGCCTAAATTCATAAAAAAATCTCATCGTTACACTAAAAATTTATTGTCTACCTATTGTACCTACTGTCTGCATTGTTGCCTCTAATCTATGATCTTAGCGTATGTGTTATCTTTGTTACACCTGTGAGTGAAGCAATGCTCTATCTCTTTTATCGTTTGGAAACGAGCTGTGATTCATTAAAATTACAAATTATAAATTAATCTATTTAAAATTTCAGTATTTTTATACATTTACCTATGATATGATATACCGTCCTCTTTCTTTACCTTTTTATCATGATTGTTGCAATTTTGAAATGCACAAGAAGGCATTTTACCCTTGTTTAGTATGTAGTCGACACGTGCGCTCACAATGACAGCCGACAGCTCGACTGATTGCAAACGGCCCGGCGCGGGCCGTTTCCACTGCACGCTTTAGGAGCGTTGGTGGCGTATCTAGTGTAATATATCATTGATCACACGGTATACTTACCTCGGATCTCGCTGTCACTAATTTCCACACGCGTTGAAATTTAAATCTTTAAAATTTGTCAACCCCTATTAGGACCGATTTGTTTGCAGTCAACCCTATATCATCGTGTTCAGAATAAAACAGCGCTTATGCTGATATAATTTTTTTTCTATTATCCAATCAAGTGAAAGTAACTAGTATTGACATACCTGTTTATACCTGTCAACCCAGTAGTTCGTCCAGGTAAAAATAGTCAACCCTACGTCTGCACATTCTATATGTTTTATACTTTAAGTCCAGTATAAAATTTTATTATTATCTTCATGTTGCAACATTCAATGAAAAATCATTTAAAAAAAAAAATTAAAAATATTCTGTCCAGGATTTTTTTTGTCAACCCATTTTTAATATATTTTCTAATATACGAAATTTATTATAAAATAAGTTTGATTCTATTATCAACCCGGTAAAGGTCGATGTAGGCTCGGATCTTCTACCATAAGAGAGAAAAAAGACTCAGAAAAAGAAGAAGAGAAGAAAGAGCGACTTTAAAACCACTTCAAAATTGACGCTCGCAATATGCTTTCAACTTTAAGGTATTTTTCGCCAAATTCGCAGACATTCCGTTTATACGATACAATTGGCCGGGGCGGGGACGCTCTGTCATAATAAAAGCCCGCTTCATACATCAAGGCTAATAAGAAACATTCATACAACTTTACGGATCTCGGGAACGAATGGAATATTTTTCAGCATCGCTAAAAGGCGACTTGGTAAGGAATTTGAAATACTGAAAAGGCTTTTGAATGTTTCATTTTATTTAATTAATGAAGTGAGATACAGAGTCGTGTTGAACATGAGTTTTCGAACATGATGATATAACTTGAGTTGTGAACTTGTGAGTGATTTGTTAGTTTAAGGTTCGTTTAATTTGACTGAAGTTTATTTCATTTTAATATATATTTTTATGGATTTAAGATAGCAAACGAGCACATAGCACCATCCTTCCGCTGCCGCCGATGACAACTGTGACCGGTACAGAACAAAATTCATGTCGGGACTAGGGTAAGAAGTTCAGTTAGCAGAGGCTTATTAGGAATGTTACTTGGTCAGTCCTCATACCTGCCTACTGATAGGCAGGTATGAGGACTGGGGCTTTTATTGATAGATAGTCCTGATAGTTGTTGTTAGTAATAGTCCAGTTAATTAAGTTAATTTGACGGCATTGGGGTCAGTATTGTAGCCCGCCCCAACACGATGAAAATACGTACGTTTATACATTAATAAAAAACTAAAAATCTTTTTATAGGAAACTGAAAAGAATAGATAAAATGGTACAGAATCCTAAAGTACATGAGTCCGATTCAAAATATATCACGTTTTTTTTAATTTCTTTAAAACTTGCTCGTGTCAAAGATTAGGTTTCAAAACTCAAAGGGTTCCGTTGTGTCCAAGCGTATCTCTATAAAACTATTTCGGAATACGGTTAGTCCTTATATAATGTTATGTATATAACCCAATGAAGTTGTCCAAATTTTCAACTCTACAGCCGCTTTAAATTCCAATCGAGGGCCGCATTCGGTATATAGGTCTTCCTAATACCTGGAATTCTCCGTGTGATTCTATAACTATGAATAGGTTATATCAAGAATTTATCGGACTAGTTATTACCATCTACCACGGGATTCTTTTACACTTTTTCATTTGGGAACGGATTGAAATAAAACAAACAATAAAATTTACCCCACGGTTGTACCTTTGTGAAAACTTTCCACTGCCGCCCATGACAGCTGTGACCGACACAGAACAAGCTTCAAATGGGGACTGGGATGGTTAGTCCAGTTAGCAGACCGTGTTAGAACATTAGTTGGTTAGTTTGTTAGTAGGTTTGAGGACTAGGCCATAAAGGTCAGTATAACCCCTCAAATAAACAAAATATTGTAGGATACTGTTTATGTGATTTCAATATTTACCCAGTAACAAAATACCCAATAATATTACGTTGTACCCTTGTCAGGCCGCACATGTCAAGTTGGCTCAGCGGCGAAATCGGGATTATTACAGACAGACAGGGATATAGATATTTCATATAATTCCTGTTTGAAAATGTAAGCTTCACTGAAGTTTTGATAGTTACAGCAACCGAAGAACAGCTTTGGTTATAATGGAGGTATTAGAGGTCGTTTGACTGATTTTTTTGTGAATGGGTCTTCAATGATTTTTTGTTGTTGATATCTTTGCCTTTCAATTTAAAAAGATAATCTTTGAGACATTTTTGCCACTAGCGGACACCAACCCACGTACTGACCGCGCTCGCTGTTGCTAATCTCAGTCGATTTCCTAAGATACAAGCCGCCTATGAGTGCTTATGCGTACAAAGTCCTAATTTAGAAGCTTAAAAGCATATCCAAGATTAGAGATACCAAATACAATTTAATGCCACATACTCGCACAGAAATTCATTAGCTAATTGGGTCGTTCATAAATATTTAGTGGTCGGCATTGCATTAGAGTGAGTACGGTCTTAGTAAATTATGTATGACGGTGTTAAGTAACGCAGGGTTCACAATAATTGGAGGCGGAAGATGGTGATATTCGCGGATTATTAACAAAATATCAATATTTAAATATTGATACTAAAACAAATGAAGAAATTCCGGTGAGTTACCGGAGACATCCAACACACGGCACCGCTTTCAAAGTATTTTGGGTCTTATACAATTTCAGATAAAGTTCCGTGCCTTCAGAAGTAATCGTAATCTGTAATCGTGATTACATTTTGTCCATCTCTGGTGAAAACTATTAAGAGAACAGGAAAAATTAATATAAAGATCATTCCATGCGACCGATGTATAAAGCCATTAGGTAAATTGACACTTCAAACGAATTTATCTCTAAACGTTAATAAGATTGGATCTGTTAAAATCATGGTCCATTGCTCTGGAACAAGAGGCCCAATGTCACGTACAATTAAAATGAATTTCGCATGTTTGGGCAAATCCAGTGTTAACTAAGACCATGGGATTTGTTTAGCTCTCTAGATTAAATTCAGATTAATAATATTTATAGCAGTGATAGCCGAGTGTGTTAAACGCTGGACTAGCAAATAGCGGGGCCGGGGTTCGAATCCTGCTATAATTTTCAAAAAAAATATGTTTGTATTGGAATATAATTATCACGTGGCCAACGAGTGGACTACAGCCTCTACCCCTCACATTGTGAGCGGAGACCCGTGCCCAGCAGTGGGACAGTTATGGGTTGCGATGATGACTCATAGTCACACACTAGGATTTGCTATGTCGTGGGTGCCATGGAGAACCCACAAGCAAATAATGCTAAAGAAATACAATAAATTAATATTTATATTATTGTGTTTAAACACAATATTAATGTTTAATATTGTGTATAAAGCCAATGTTTACAATAATATAAAATTCTTTATGTACACTACCATGCGTTTGACACGACATAACTTATGACGTTTGAAATGTGTACGTTTATAGTGTCAATGTGAAGTAACTCTTTGACAGAATGAATTACGGTCGAATTTCGAGCGCAGAGCGGCTCTCAAGATAATTATTGCTTGACTATACCCACTTCATGGTTGCACCAACTTAGCAGAACCCTATTGACTCTTGACTTGAAGACACCCACTTTATAATCAAACGAGAACAGCGACGCAATTTAGCTTGATACAGTTTTATTGATCAATAACAATTAATTTAATTGTTTTATTTAACGTTGGTACTAATAGAAACTAGGAGCTTTGCTTTTATGCAGCACAATTCATTTAAATACGTCATAAGATTTTTTATATTCCTGTAGAACCCCAGAAGCCCTTTTATTGAAATTCTTTATTTTCAATCAATGTTTTTTAATTCAATTGGAAACCTTTTGCTACACGAATTACATTGTTCATTGTCATAGCCCTTTGTTAACATTGAAGTTTATTTTTAGCTGAACACGGCCCGACTGTAACAATTATAATTATTGTCTGTGTAAACGAAGCCTGTGGCAGTCTTTCGGTTAGAACACTAGTAAAGTCTACGTCCTAGGTAAGTCCTTTGTTCGCGGTATGTATTGTATGTAGTTGGTAATTCGTTTAATGAAGTTGAGAAGCGCAGCTTTCAGGAAACTCAATTATAAGCGTATGTTACGAAATAAATAACAATGCTGAGGAAGAAAACAATTAGTTTGATGCAATAAACAATATTTCAATACTTGGGTTGGCCCCCAACCTGTACTGGGTTAGCGTGGTGAAGGATGCCTCCTCACCGTCTTTAAGCAAATAATAATAAGAATTATAGTTTAATAATAATAAAAAACCTTTATTTTTAATTAAAAGCGTTGTCCACTTTAAGGGTACAAAACAAAATCCGCGATATATCTTAGTTCGGTATGCCTATTGGCAAAGGTCTCCTCCAAAGATTTCTATTGTGCCCTGTCTTAAACCAGCCTTCTCCATTAGGTTTTTCTCCAATAGTTTATTACATCTTCCTAATTGTCTTCCATCTCTCCTTTTGCCATCCTTAGGTACCAATCCATGACTTACGTAAGAGTAAACAAAAGGGAACTTTGGAACATTATTACACTTAGTAAAAGTGTTACAAGTGGCATAATATTATACGAAAACTAGGGTGCCACGTTACACGTTATTTATTCAACAACCGACGTCAGAGATGTAAGGCAGATGCGATGCAGAAATAAGAAGAAAAATAGTATGAAACTCCAAGTAAATGATGATGTCCTAGTACAAAAGTTAGCGTTTTATTAAAATTAAGGACTGCTCTACATCCGAAGTTCGATCGTAATTCATTTCGTCAAAGGTTATTTTACATTGACCCCTATGGATGCAAAAAAATCAGTAATAAAATTTGTAATACATAATATAAAATTTAGTTTATTTTCTATGTAAACTTTAACTATGAGTTTGTTGTGCATTGTTGTTAGAAAGAGTTACAAAGTTTAATTCGAAAGTTAAGTAAGCCTTAAGTTTAAGTCTTAGCGTATTAATAAACCGATGCATAGAATAGATTAGTTTTTATGGACCTAAGATAGCAAACGAGCATGCAGCATCATTCTTCCGCTGTCACCCATGACAGCTGTGGCCGACCCAGAACAAGACTCAAATTGCGATTCGGATGATCAATCCAGTTAGCAGAAACTGTTACTACTAACTGTTACTAAGAATATTTGTTGGTTACTAAGAATATTCGTTAGTAGGTAGGAGGACTCGGGAAGGGACAGTTAGTGATAGTTAGTACCTGAGAGTCTCGTTTTAATTCGGTCAACCCTTGAGGACTAAGACATTACCTGGACGTACATAGATAATAGAATATTTTTTCTACAAAACATAATCTGTGTAGTAATTACCTTGAGTACCTATCTACTACCTGAATATTAATTAAATTGAACTCAATTTCAATATAATATTTAATTTATTTACTAATTGTACACAAGCACATTTAGGTAATTATCGACATTAAACTTAATTAATCACCAAAATCACATAGGAATAATCAGGGTGCTCACGTCACGCGATAACGTCAGGACAAGTCTGAATCACGCTATCAAAGTTTTCTACACTATTCACATTATAAACAAGTTCCGACCGTGAACTGTCATAGCTCACCAGGCATAACACCTCACTTGGCGGGAAATCTCGCTTCACTATGGGTGGCGAATATTGATTGCCGTTCACTCTGGACAGTAGAATCGTCCTAGGCACCTTTTGTGTTCATACACAAAGGATGTACCATTGCCTGTTATGATGTTTTAAGCCATGTCCGATGCCTTCCAGTGCCATAAAAAATCCGTGCAAATCCAATGTTATAAATGTGAAATTGTTTGTTTGTCCTTCTTTCACGTCAAAACGGAGCAACGGATCGTTGTGATTTTTGGTATGGATATAGTTGAAAGGGTTTTAGAGTGTCATAGGCTACTCTTTTCGCGAAAAAATATCTCATTTCCATGGGTAAACACGTTTTATTCAAATGAGCGCTATGATGGCATTACGGGCGCAATAACGGTATGACGTGTGATTCTGAGTGGGTAATAAATCTTTGCAAATGTAAGAAATAAGATTCCCGGAGAGAAGTGAGGGCTGGTTCATTAGCCATTTAATAATTTTAATTATCCAATACTAGACTTTGCTAGCGGCCCGCGTGGAACTTGGAAAACGACCATTGTACTTATAGCTCACTATTTTGGATATTGTATATACGAGTATAATTGGTTGATATAATTATGCTAACGCAAACTTTTATTTAGGACTGTTTAAGACAAACAATCCTACGTTTCATTGTTTTCGTGTAACTCGAACGGTTTAGGCAGCGCACGCCAAGATAGCTCCCAGAGGGCAGTATTTTTTACCATGTATCGTTATATTATGGCCATATTACACAAAATATTTATAAATTGTAGCCCATATGTTATTTTCGTGTATAAGCTATGTAACTGTAAAATTGCATCTAAATCCGTTCAGAACCTTTTGCCTTAAAAGGGTAACATACATACATCAATAGATACAAACTTTCGCATTTAGGTTAAATAAATAATACTTAGGGCTATTAAAGCTTCAGTTCATTCAGCCGTCAATTCAATAAAACAAATATCCGGCTTGTCTTTTCTTATAATTGAGTTAAAGATTTTCTCCACGAATTCGAATGTTTCTTATTCAAAACGTAATTAAATCGTCAGATAAATAATTTCGCTTTGCCAATTTATAGTCGTTGACAGCAACAGAGACAATCGAAACATTGACTTAATTAAGAACTAGGAAAACCAACCTCTTAAATGATAAAATGGGGATTAACTTGAGTGTTGAAGTAGAATACTCGTCAATTTAAGCGGCACTGAATGGCAGTTCTAAATTAAAGTCAGTGAAAACCTTCAAATTGTTGACAATATGATTCTAACAGCACGGACTGGCAGTTGCCTGTCCGTTTTTATAACGATAAAATTTTAATCAAGTCTCCGATAATCTTCAAATGACATGAATCTTTGACAATACAATTCGGCTGCGCCATATGAAAACCTAGCAAGTGCTTAAAACAAAATTTTACAGGAGAGCGCAAAAACGTAAATCAAGCTAGCCGTTGTAGAATTTTGACATAAATTATTTAAAAAAGCTTTTATCATGTAAAATAAATATAAACGATGATTATGTATTAAATATATTATAATATTTGTGTATATTACATAAATTATACCCCTTACTAACTTATTTAAACAATGGACAATCGGTTCGCCCTTGCAGAAACCAATAATTAACCTAGTATGAGCACTTGCTATGTCTGAATGTGGTTTACTGAATATTGTAGATAGTAGATATTACGAATTTGAACTCTAGTAAGTCGATAGGTGTATTTAAAAGAAACAACTTGGTGAAAATAATTTTATTAAAATATTTATTTATAAAGAAATTTAATAACTGTCTAATTGTCCATTGTCAATTGTCCATGAATTGTTAAATCGGCAGATAAGTCATTAACTGGTAAATCGTTCCAGAAGGTCTTTCTGGACTCTGGCATAAGACCCACAAGCTTGGAGATTATTTCACGTTTTTTCTCAATTTTTATGCCCCTTGGGCTGTCGTTGCTAGCTGGAGGAAGTTGGCAGTTAAATTTTTTCATTAGAAAATCTAATTCCACCAGGCCAGGTTCACTGAAACTGAAAAATAAATAATTAATTTTTTATTGAAATAGGTATACGTAATTATTCGTTTTTATACTAAATATACTTATTAACTATACATCAATATTAAAATAAATTAAGTTTCAACCTTGTTCTATAAAATAAATTTCTTGATCCAGTTATCATTTTAACTTGTACAACTGAGTTTAAATTAAATTCTTTTAGTGGTTCATTCTGACGTGCAGCTCTTTTCTTTTTTGGCCATTCAAATTTTTTAGTTACTTCTATAACTTTCACATTCTTTCGCGACTTCATCACAATATCTTTAAAATCTTGGAAATCATATATGTTTTTTTGTCTCTTCATTTTCATTTCAATATTGCCATGTACAGCATCCGCGGACATATGAGTATGTCCTTTGGTCAAATAATTAATGGTTACAGACTCAAGCGCATTTGATGGATTATTTACTAACATTGTCATTGCGGTGTATATGGTCCAATTTTTATTCTGCGCTGTACAGTTATCTGCCCATATGTGCAAGTGCTGCATATCCCTATTGCATTCTATAAAAGTATATATAGCATTTACAATGTCACTCGCCTCTCGTCCGGCTATTGCTTCGTGCCAGAGCACACAAGTGGAACTATCATCAGATTTTTTTTCAATAGGAGCAAATGTCAAATTAAAAGTAATCAACCGGCTCATGAAAAATGCATCCTTGATGTCAGGCATTTCTGGCAAAATAATAACCTTTTGCAAGTCCATTGATACGAATTTAACTAAATTAGAATTTTTATTTGATCCGTCCAATCTGTATCTTTGAATAGATGATTCAACTTTAGCCTTATGATCTGCGGATTTTATTTTCATTTCTTCAGGCATTAAAGAAACATCCTCGTACTTCTTTAATTCTTCTTCATACAATGCACAATCTACACATCTATCACCTTTAGGCATGTGAAAAGATATTTTTAATTCTTTTATTTTTTGCCTGTACAATTCTTTGCCACACTTGAAGTTAGGATTGCGTTGTTTAAAGTCTGTGTACATTTGTCGTAAAGTTAAGTGCCTTGGCAGATATTTAGTAAAAGGCGCATTATGTCGGCGATAATGGCTTACCACTGGATGAAAACTCATAATGTGATTAATTATTACGTTTCCATCAATCTTTTTTCTACCACTTCTCTTATCTTTCGTAACTGACCCATACAATTTTTCTTTTTTTACTGCTTTGCTTAGCTCTGTTATTACTCCATCTGTTTTATGTCCCAAAGTAGCCAAAAAAAACTTTTTACAAACTGCAATTAGTACACCATCAGAATTTGGCAAAAAGAAATAACGACTTTCGTTTTTATAATAAGTTTCAGTTGAGACTTCAACTTTTCGTCGCTTAATTTTAGATATTTGTATGCACTTATTAAGAAAGCTACGCCTGGATAAAAAACTTAGGTTCCAATATTCTTCCCAAATATTTTTCCTACTTTCAAGAGAAAACTTTGCACATTGCCTTTTACATTTGCTGTTGTCGCAACTATTTTCAATCATAGGATGCTTTGCTTTACGTTTTTGTTGAGAAGTTTGTAATGGTTGTGTGGGTGCAGTTACTGTATTTTCGCTGTCTAGTAAATTCGTATCATAAATATATAAGGGGCCGGGGTAAGCAGCTACAAAATTTGCTTTAAAATGGTTGTTTGGAGGTAGATTAAACGAGGAAGTCAATACATCTCGAAGAGCTGAAGGTTCGCTATCAGACACCGATGTGTCTTTATCAGATTCGTTCTCTTCTGATAATGCGAAATCAGGATCTTCAACAGAGTCGTCTAAATCACTCATAGTAATTAAATCCTCAATGTCAGTAGCAGGGTTAATGTGCGCATAAGAAGTGGACGGTGCTGGTTCAAGCGAACATTCATTAGTGGGAAAACTGAAGCAAGCAAAAGGAAAAATCAACACAAATACACAACCGCAAACCATTTGAAAATGTTAGTCATAATTTATATAATAATAATGTTATAATAATACCCATTAGATAATTATCTCAATTTTGTGCTATTATGCAGCTGATCGTGTTAAGAAAGTATCCTTAACATGATATTAGACTAAACGATTACTAGATGCCAATAACTAAGATCTAAATATTATCATATTTACCAAAATTGCTCATTATTTATGTTATCTAGTAACTAATATCGACTTCAGTCTGTAGGTATATATTACAACATCATTAATTGCTTGGAAACACAAAACCACCCATTAAAAAATCAAGCATAGAAAAAGCCCAACAAATAGGTTAAACTGCATTCCAAATCTACATACACATAGTCATTGACACAAAAAACCTAGAGATACATGATTGATGATGAACTTACCACTCATTTGTCTCAGTACTACGTCCAGCAGCTGGCTCTGCATCACTGCAGCAGTTGTTCATGTTAACAGCAGCCATTATTAATTTTGTTCGATGCGATCGTAAACTATTCATGTTAGTGAATAAAAATCACTATTTACGTATAAATTAGCAAATACAGTCACAGCTCCTATATTAAGTACGTGTAACAAGTCAATTACGCGCCAGCGCACCCAAGTGACTGATCGTGTCGTGACTTGCTAGCTGCGCAGTACCCCCGCCGCGCGCTTTCCCCTCTATTTATTTTGTCTGTTGACCACTTCATAAACCTAGCAAGACGCATCGACCGCTTAAAAACCTAGCAAGTCTCAGAGACTTGCTAGGTTTGATAATGGTCAGAGCGACATACTAGGTTTCTAAATGGTTCTGGGATGATACGTAGTGCACTTACTAGGTTATGAGTTCTCTAAATTTCGGTTATTTCGTAAGATTTACGCGCGGGTGTTTTTTTAATTTGTGGGGACTTACTAGTTTATAACGATACTGCAATAAAAACATTTTTGACAAAAATGACCCTTGCTAGGTTTTCATCTGGCGCAGCCGAATTCTGACAATGTCATTCTGACAGCAAGGGCACGGGCATCAGGGGACCAAGTGCGCTAATTTATAAATGCTTCAATTGCATCGTGTTTGAATAGTTTGACATATTTCGTATATCAAAGCTGTGTATGGGGCCTATACGAGGACTAGGGCCCCAGATGGCTCGTCTATCTACATGAAAAAAATACAAGAAAATTGACAACCTGCTCTTTTACTGGACGTCCGTTAACTATTTAACTATGTAACCATCCCGCATCGCATAAAATTTATGGTTACCTATTCTCCAAACATCTTATCTACTCATTTGGCATTATTAATGACTAATTAACAAATTTCCTGATTTCATTTACGATTTAAGTAATTAGGTATATTAATTCGAATGAAGCGCTTATAGTCCGACGGCTTGCGTCAATCTTAAGTGATCGTCGTAATTGCCGTCAGTACATACACACATTTTTTTAATAACTCCATTTTCGGGAATACCAAAGAAGAAAGCTAATTCCATCTACGAGTTCAATCGAAGTGGATGAAACTTCAATCATCGGCGACTTAGTGCGCTTTACCAAGCCAAGCCTACATCGCCGCTGAATTTTGAACATGCCATTCAAACCGCCTCGCTGGGAATCGAACCCAAGTCTCTTTAAACGGCAGTCCAGCATGGTAGCCATTGCTCAACGTGGGTCGTAATTTCAACATTATTTTAGTTTTGTAGTAAATAGAAACACGTATAAGATAACATGGTTGTTAGGCTAACACGGATTGACGCAGCCGTGAATATTTATGAAGCCGACGCTCAACTTTGCTCTAATTAGAACTGACATCTTGTGTTTCCGTGAGGAGATTGCTACATAATTATTAACCTAGCAAGATACTTGAGCCTTCTTAATTATAACTATCTTATAATGAATAACTAAACCGTAATGTTGTGTTTAGCCGTCCGAATATACGACAACTGCATTGCTATTTTGGAAATTGTTGAAATCGTTTTTTGATGTCAATACGTCTTAAATTTGCGTCAAATTCGAAACAATTTATAAATAAATAGGGGTAAAGAAGATCTGTAATCCATTTCATACTTATTTATTTCACTCTTTATTGAAAAACCTAAAGCTAGGAATTACAATGGGCGGACTTAACGCCTAATGGCATACTTATATATATCTAAAATGTTATGACTATGGATGCTTTAAAAGTTACTCAATCGATTGAAATAAAACAAACACTAATTACCCCAAGCTTACTACAGTACAGTGAAAGCCGCATTCAAATAGGCTTAACCGTCTCTGAGCTCAGTGGGACCTAACAAACAGACCAACAAAAAAAAAATTGTTAAATATTGCGGTAATGAATACTCCCAGTAGTAGTTTTTATCAAGGAAAACATTGTGAGTAAACCTGCACACCTGAGAGTTCTCCATAATGTTCTCAAAGGTGCGTGAAGTCCCCAAATCCGCACTTGGCCAGTGTGGTAGACTATTGCCTGTACCGCTTACACACACAGACAGTTATGGGTTGCGATGATGATGATCTTCCATATACCTACCAGACATCAATTAGAATTTTATTAAATGTATGATACTATTATGATGATGATTAGCGGCAGATTACACGTCAAACGCGTGCACCATAGAACGCTGCTCATTCCAGTTAGTGACGTAATATCTACGGATGAATGCTCACACAAATTTTAATAATAAGCAATGCGTCATTCCTGCCCACGCGTTTCAGCGTACGTCCTAATATTTTGAATATGTAATGATTATTATGATATTATACAGTAGGTGGCCTTATTATAAGGCACAGAGATATTTTATATGTTTGAGTTTGTATATGTTAATATATGTATGTAATTATAAATAATGTCTATATACTTATTTTTTCATGTATATAAAGCATTTACAAATACGTTCTAAATATTACGATATAGCCTTATTGAATAATAAAAAGACTAATAAGTAATTTAATGTTCACTTAAACTGCTACGGTACACTAAAGTTAAAGAGCGTATCCACTGACACAGCACTTCTTAATTCTAAAGGTATAGACACATTGTTCTTGTGTTCTTTCAGTCACTTAAGCACTGTCACTAACTAAGACTCACTAACACTGAGTCATATAGTCAAGTCAAATGGTTTTGTCCTTTTGAGTAGTCTCACTAACTCCGTGGCATCGAGGAGCTGGATAGCCTCGACATTCACATGTTGATGAAGCCTTTGATGGTGGGCTTCTTCTTAATTACGTTTTTGACGAGGTCTACCTTTAGGTCCCGATGTAGATCCTCACTATATACTTATGTATGTTTTTGTATATCTACGTATATCATCCATAAACGACTGACTCATGATATCACATAGTTCGATGAACAAATTCGGGCGGCTTTGTAGTTGTGTTTGCATCCCGATGAGCTTGCCGGATCGGACTTCTAAGTTTAAGTATACGATTGACCGCAATGACTCTAGAAATTTTTGCCACTAGCGGTCACTCCTTTGGAAAAATCGAAAAAATACCAGTTTTTTCGAAACAATTTCTCTAATTTTCAAAAAATTTCCAAAATTTTAACACAGTTTTGTAGCCCTTGTTGAGCCCGACCCGAGGACACCTCGCGCGTACCGATCTACGACGGGAACAGAAAAAAAGGAAGGAAGGGAAAGAAAGAGGAGACTAAATAGGCTTTATCCAAGTTATTGCGCTCAACATCTCAAGGAATTCATCGCCACTTACCATCAGGTGGGATTGTTGTCAAGCACTACCTTAAAAGAAGTAAAAAATAAAAATAATAAATAAATAACGCTACACACTCATAGCCACACACTAGGATTCCCTATGTCGTGGGTGTCATGGACAACACACAAGACAAGAACACACACACCCAGACCAAGAACAGAAAAAACTCATCATTCAAATTTCCGCCTCGCTGGGAATCGAACCCAGGACCCTCGGAACGGCGATCCGGCGTGTTAACCGTTTGTGTTCAAAAAAAACCTAGGATCAACGTAAGCCGGGCTTTAAGCGAGTCTCGCTTATCGTTCATTTAATCGTACACAGTGAGACACGTTGATTGCGAAGTTCATTACGACAGACGCGGTAACATAACATAAATATTCTAGTACGTGTTACAATGTAGTTTATGTTACGTCGTGTTTGTTTATTAAACTAACAAACATACAAGGTTTCGCTTTAGACATTAACATGTGGTAGTCTTTGTGTTGTGTACCTATAACTATGATATTATGCTATGTAGTGGGTAGATATTATAAGCAGTGTGGTCTGAAAGTTGAAAGAAGAACGACGGAGCCTGGGTTCCTAGTGCGGGGATATGAGTGTGTTAGCGTTTAAAAAGAAAACAAAAGTCATTCGAATTTCCGCCTCGCAGGGAATCGAACCTAGGATCATTCGACAGCAGATCGGCATAGTAACCATTTGCCAACCATGTGCGATACCAATTTTGGCAAATCATACGATAGTTTGTTAGACGCTTTTACGACCAAAACGTCCGACAGTATAGGCATATAGTTTCGTCGTAAAGGAAACTGACAAGGGTTTTGATTGAAGACTAAATTAATACAAGCGGAGTTCAGGATGATATAATATGAGGGTAATTTTAACCTAAGGATATAATTATCTTTGTGTTATGGAATTTCTACTATCAAGCTAGGCTACCACTATAGAAAGTAATTATTCAATCAACGCTACTGATACTACTGATAATTATGATACTACTGATCTATCAGTTCTAATGTAAACATGTTCAAAATGGCTACCACCCTAAAATGGCACATTTCCTGTTTTTGAAAAGCTTTTATTTATCTTGCAATGTTTGTATGTATGTTCGAGTTAAATCTTACAAGCTGAATTAGAACTATACTGTATTGACTTGAAATTTTGCATTTTTTGTTGAAGTTTATTCGAAGTCGGTTTTTTAAACACTTCGAGTTATTTTTACAACATTCTTAGTTAAAACTAATTTTTATAAAATTTTCATTCATCTAAGTTACATTGAAATATTTACGGAATTGTCATTACTACCGGACCAACTTCGTCCGCAATGGAATCGCTTTACGCCGCGGTTTTGGGAGCAGTTGTGCAGTGAGATTGTGTGGTCAGTGGCCTCTATCCATTCTGGCGTGCGGTCAGCTCGTTTGTTTGGTAGATTAGCCAAATTGATTTGTGGAATTAGGTGTCAGAGAGAGATATTGGTATTTGTCAAAATATACAGACCAAAATATGTATTTCACAATATGCGTTAAACTTAGTAACGTAAATGCGTCTCTATATAACTTAATATGCATCATACTTACTAACAAACTAACCAAGTAATGTTCTAACACCGTCTCCTAACCTGACTAACTATTCTAGCCCCTATTGAGTCTTGTTCTAAGTCGGTAGTTGACATGGGCGGCAGCGGAATTTGCTCGTTTGCTACCTTAAAACCATAGAAAAGTCCTGTTAGTAGTTGTTATTAATAGTCCGGTTAGTAATTGTTAGTAAGAGTCTCGTTCTAATTCGGTCACAGATGTGTTGCTACCCTTGAGGACTGAGATGGTCACCTCTAAAAAGAGTGACCGGCTCTACTTCTTTCTAACCGGAACACAATTGCTGTTAAACAATTATTACACGGTAGAAATGGTACTGAGTACCTTGTCGGGCGATAGTACTACCACGGGCAAACTCTAGGCCCCACTACCTATAAAAAACTTGATCTTAAGATCAAAATATTGGGCTAAAAGTGTCGTAGTGCGGATTTTTCTATTTAAGAGACGATCCGGCCCTATTAAGATCGAGCCAATATTGCTGAGAGGTTAGCTAATTTGTTACTCCTTGATAATTATGTTAGCACTGTACTTTATGTTGGTTCCTAATTGTATTTGTCGTTATGTGTTGACTGTTAGGTTGGTTAGTAAACTATTATTATTATTATCCTCAAAGTAAAACAAAGACGGGATACGTATTTTATAATTTTGGTAATTGACGAAGCATTTCACCTCAAAATGAAACCATGGCGCTTCCGTGCGTCGGAGGGCACGTAAAGCCGTCGGTCCTGGTTGTTTCCATTTGTAAGCAGTCGTTAAGCCACGTCAGATACCTTCGGGCGGCTTAAAATTTTCCGACACTTGGGTTGACCACAAACCCCTCTACCAATTCGCACTGAAGTAGCGTGGTGGAGTATGCTCTAGGCCTTCTCAGGTATGAGGAAAGACCGGTGCTCAGTTGTGGGTCATTAATGGGTTGAAGTCAGCCATCTTACGAAATTAATTACAACACGAAACAAGTGCTGGTGATCTGTGATAATTAGACGCGCCTTGTACCTATGATATTAAGGTCGAAACTTGCTCTAATTACGATATTCGGGTATCGTTACAATCTAACTATAAAATACTGTAGATTCTGTGAGCTTCGCAGAGCCGCAGAAGCCGAGTTACGAACAAAGACTGAATCAAAATCGGATTAGATACATGGCATGTGCTGACCCAAATCTTGACGTCAGGCAGCCGTTGTAACGGTATAGAAGATTTCATTTGGATCTATGTAGTTGCTAATATTTGAAAGTTCTTGATAATTATATTCGTAGTTAGGGGAAGTTATGAAATAACGAATCAGAGGGGTACGGTTTTTCGAATTCGAATTTCGATTTCGAATAAGGCCGGTGCGGTTTTATGATTTCTGTATGGTGAAATTGTTACCATGCTGGACAGATTTCGTAAGATCCTGGGTTCGAGGCAAGACGGAAATTTGAATGATGAGTTAACTGGTCTTCTGGGTGTGTCTGTTTGTGTGTGTGTAGTCTTATCGTGTGTAGTAGTGTAGTATTAGTGTCCATGCCATAGGGAATCCTATTGTGTAGCCATTAGTTGGATATACTTATGTAGACAGCAGTCGTTAAACAATGTCCTATTTGGGTTGATCATAAATCAATCCCAATTAGAGTAGACCTCGAGACCTTTTCAAATACAAGCAGTCACCATGCAGCTAAGGGGTTGAACCCAAAACAAGAGATTCCGTATTCCCAGTGCACCAGTTCGGTACTGGATAACGCCAAATATTTGTGGAATACTGTACCTCGTAGTTCCAACAAATTAAACAAATAAATCTACTACTAAGGGAATGTTCAAAGCCGTAAGCCTGAGTAACTATCACGCCAGCATTTAAATGCATGCTATACAACATTGTGCCGCACTCAATCCTTTACACAACACAGTGCCAAAATTTAAGCAATGTTTGGGCAAGAAAATATTACGAACTGTAGGAGCAATATATTACAAGCTCACAGATGGTATATCTCATCGGGTTGTGTGCGGTAATCTCTTGTCTATGCAATTTAGATCATGGAGAAACCTTTGGAGAAACGTGGCTGACGAGTAGTTGCAATGGTAAAAAAACGAATAAACACGCTATAACTACAACAACTACGCTGCTTGAATATGAGTGGTGAAATGCTTTACCAACTTGGGATTTGCATTAATTAGTAAGTAATTAATTAGTAAGTTTAGACTTACTTTATGGCCTGTACCCCTCACATTGTGAGAGGAGACATTAGCAATACCAAAGGCATTGCTGATGCGTTGCCAGAAAAGAAAGACAGTAGAGAAAAGAAAGGAAAATAGCACTAAAGCCACCAGGCGTCACACGAATACCTAGCTTTTGGCTAGTCTTATGCGTAAATCACGAATACATTTAATTTTTGAAGTTATACTTCTATATAGGCGCGTTATGAAAAAATGATGAGAGTGAAATTTTAATATGTGAAGTTGGCTGCGACACCTAAATTTAACAGCATGAAGTTAGTTCTAGGTGGTATGAAAATTGATAACTATGTTCAAGTTGTATATTCTAGTATTTTTTAGTTTGATTTGATACACATATAATTTATTTAATTGCAATATCACAGTTCATAAATTATAACTATTTAAAGATAATTTAGAATGAAAATACTACATTGATTGTTTTATTCGAAGCGGGTTTTAAGCACAGCGCCATCTAGGGGTGAACCTTCCTAACTTAAAGAATAAGAACGCCATCGGCCTAGCGCCATCTAGTAAATAATAGTAGAATAATAGAACTCGTTAGTATGGATTAAGTAGATAGTTGGCGGTATATTAATAATAGATACAAATAAAATAATAATAATATTTCTCATTATATTATTATAATAAATGAAATTTCTGAAAAGATTTTTATCTTGTTACGCCAAGTGAAGTTATACTTCAACTTCTAAAGCGTGTACATAAGTACACACACATTAATTTTATGCATTATTATTAATTGACTAGCTGACCCGACGTTGTCCTGTCTTAACATTCTTAACTATGTGCACTAAGAAATTCAGTTTTTTTACATCCTCCTTGACGATATTTGCAGCACGAATTCTGTCAATGTTATGTCAAACGCCATAAGGTTACATTAAAAATGTTTATAGTGTTAAGCGCTAAGTTTACATGACAATATCATTAGAAAATTTCATATGGTAAAGTATTCTTGAATTTTCTTATTTTCCGCGCAAGTTTCTTAATTTTTTCTTTCATAAGCTTCTTCTCCTGACAATAACAACAGCGAAAAATAATACCAAACACTACAAAAAACAGAATTAGCGAAATCAGTCCAGCCGTTCACGCGTGATGCCGTGACCAAGGGAAATAGGGATTCATTTTTATAATATAACGTTTATAGATAAGCATATTATGCGACAGACAAAGATTTTGATTTTCATCTGTATGGTATTATTGGAACCAGTCCAATATTTGATTGAGAATTATCGCATTGCAACCGCAGATATTGTCATTTCAAGTTAAACAGCGATAGCAGTTAACCAACCATAATAACATAAACGTTTTATGTTATTTTAATTTTGTGGTATTTTTAAACAATTGATGACCATGGTTCCCTTTACCAACCTTACCTTTGTTGTGGTAAATTCTTCAGGCGTGACGGTTCATAATAAAGTAACGTATAAGTAAGTATACAGCTTCTAAAGCATCCTGTTTAAAAAACGTTTGTTTTACAAAATATCTTGCAAAATGCGACGTATGGAAGTATTATTTAAATTATATACTTCAAATTTCAAATCAAACTGAAATGAAACAACCGAATTATATTTTTCATTTAAATTAAAACCAAATTAACTGGTACAATAGAACAATGGACAAAACAAATGCAATTTGCATGCTTTGCACCACTGCATGCTATGTAAGCCATTAGCCAAACTGAGGGATTACCGAGAGCAATCCGGCGGGAAACAGACAGAGTCTAAGCCGGGAATTTATTGTTCCGGGCTTGTAATCTTTTCCCGCCTAAACTTTGCTTAAATTTGGAGCTACGCCACGAGGTGCTGTGATACGGTGGGATTTTGTTTGGGAGGATTTCATATCTTTATTCATGCTGTATATATGTAGCTGGATCACCGGATAAAGTAATAAGTAAATAAATAAGTAATACATAATCTATAAACGCTTTTACACTTGTAAGACTCGTACGACTGCAATTCATTCATCCGTATTCCAAAAAGTGCAGTTCTACTTCAGAGACCTTTGGGTGGCGTGAGAGCGAGATCTATTTCGTTAACCTAGTGATAAGTATAAGTAAGAAGATGAACGGTATTAAAAAGAGACGACTTAGTGAGGAAGACTTCTCCTTTATTTTGGATACTTTGGTCTTTTGACTTTAGAAAAAAGATGCAGGTATCCACACTAGGATTCCTGGGCTATGTCACGGGTGACAACACAAGGCATCTCTAACACCCATTACCTGAGAATATCGCTGCTTTAATTCAAAACTACCACAAATCAAAATTATACTTTTTTACAGGAGAGCCAAACAAAGAAAAAAAAAGTATTTTTTGTCTGATGCTTTTTTATTTTACATAAAATATATGCATATTATACATCATTAGAAGCGCATTTTTAAACTGCATTAAATGTTTTAAGTAATTTTATAATAAACTGAATGCTAGCGGAGATATAAGCATATAAGTTACTTTTGAATATAAAAATTATTTGCGAAATATTCTAAATATGGAATAAAACAACCATAAGTCAAAAAAATTATTGTATTAATCATGTTTGCCCATAATTTTTTTTAGGAACACAATAAAAATCGCCATGCAATTTAATAAAGTAACTAAAATGCTTCATCTGTGTAAAATGATATCCAAAACAAATCAAAATTTCCCTCAAAATCTATCTATTATATATATAAAATTGGAGGTGTGTGTCCCTATATTTGAGTTTACAACCAAAACTACGCATCGCAGACGACTACTGTTTGTATGTGGCAATAGGTACAAGTCTCCCATCGTGCACTATGGTGGTTGCAAGTCGATAGTTGTAAGGGTGTAAAAGATACGGGGGTTGAAACATGTTAACTTGAAAAATGTAACACTATTATTGGTATCAAATGGTCTGAACTCCTAAACGACTGTTCCGATTTGGTTGAAATTTTTTGTGTGTCTTCAGGTGGATCCCAGAATGGTTTAGATTCACAATTGGACCCGGTAGGTGGCGCTGCTGTCGATATGTCACCAAATTTGTTAAGTAATCATAGACCGGTAAGAAGTTATATTTATTGTAAAATAATCATCAATTATTGTTTAAGTTCTATTGAAACAATGAAAACATAAAAGTAAACTAATAAAATTAGCTAAACTAATTATCAAAACTAACGTAAGTTTTTCAAAACTCAAAATAAAACAAAGACTTTATAAACATTAAGAAAACATTCAAAACTTTTGAGAAATCTTCTTTATCATTCCTACTAACTTTTAAATCAAAAATAACTATTAAAATGTTACCTTATAGCTAAAATAGTTTCTTAAATGCAATTAGGAACACTTGAGATCACAAAAGAACCATATTTAAAATAGAAACTTTTTAACACGTATGAGTACTTTAAAGTTACTTACGTGGGTGTACCACACACCCACTAAACTGCTCTCTACGTTTCTCTTAATTTAATTATTTATCAGTGTTAGGTACCCACAGATTTGTAAAGAACGATTCTTAATATTTTGGAATAATATTTTTATTAACAAGATTAATGGAAAGTTCGAGAGTGATATTTGCAATGAGCTTTGCACTCCTTTAGAAACAGTCGGAAGGTGTCTAACAAGGTTCGTTTGGCTGTACATGAGCGGGTGTTGATTCCGACACTCATGTACCGAAGTAAAAGTTGGGTATGGCAGAAGAAACATGAAAGTAGAATAAATTTAGTTGAGATGAGAGCGTTAACAAGACAAGTATCATAGGAGTTAAACTGAGTGGACAGTAACAGGATAAGAAATAGTGAGATAAGGAAACGGAAAATGTAGTGACAAAAATTGAGAAAAGTATGCTGAGATGGTTTGGCCATGTCGAGAGAATGAATAAAGAACGATTTTCGAAAAAGTGTATAAGGCGAGTGTGAATGAAAGTGTTGGAAGGGGTAGGGGGTAGACCTAGGCGGACGTGACCAAATCAGGGACATCTTGAAAAAAGGCCAGGTCAAGAGTAGGTACCCTAAACCGAAGAGCATGTATGAAGGGAATAATGAAAGTGGACGAAGCGAAATAAGTATGTAAGCGAAACAGGTATCTTTCTCTTTTAAAGGCTCCTTTTGAAATCATGATGACATGATGGTTCAAAAGGAGCCTGGCATTTTTAAAATGACTTAACTTCATAAATCAGTTTAAATACCTAGTAAACAAAAATAAATACTGAATCACCTTAAATTAAACTTAATTTATTAAACCTACGGAAATAGTAGATACCTATGGTTCTAACTTTCTACGTATACCTAATACGTAAAAACATACCTACAATAATATATTATGTATGGTTTACGTATTACCCGTAGAAACATTTTATAACTACAATACAATTTTATAATTACAACGATAACAATGCTTTTTGTACAAAAAATGCTCAAGTAATGTATCTCAAAACATGAACTTATGTATTAAAACAACTCCGTTTAAATAAAAGCAAAACTAGTGTATTCCAGAATAAGGCCCTTTTAATTTTTAAATATTAATAATAGAAAGTAGTTTTTTATATTCAAAATAAAACTATTTTTAAATACCGTACTTCATATTAAATAACTTAAATGCAAAACGAACACTTTGGTTCATTAGTTTATTTTGATCAAAAAAATTAAGTTAATTTAGGTATATCTTCTCTGCAAAACTACCCCTTTTTGAAATATGGTTCTTTTGATTTAAAAATAATGTCCTACTTACATGAATCCTTTATTCAAATACTGAAGTTTTTCGAAATATGGTCGTCTTCTGTATAAAATGAATGAGTAACAAAGATTAAATTTCGAGATATGGCACTTTTGCACAAAAGAAACGTGCTTAAAATAATTAAAATTCGCACAACTGAAAATATGGCAGTTTAGATCATATTTCGCGCGTTCAAAACGTTAAATTCAAAAGTAACGGTTGCGTTATTTCTGTAACTTAAAATGGGAAATCAATGGGTGTCTTGTCTAAATATAAAAATATGAAGGATTACAGATGTATTTTTGGAATAAAAACGTTTTTGCAATTTTCGGATTTGTGGTAGTTTTGAATTAAAGCAGCGATATATTTATTATGTCACACACACACACTGTCTTATAAATATCTGCCCCGGGCGGGAGTCGAATCCGGGACCACTCGCTTCGTAGTGAATCCTATAAATTGTTTATTACGAGCAAACACAGCAACTTCTTTATAATTACTTTTAAATATTGTCCTAAAGAAAGCACATTTCAGCCTCGTAGCCTCACAGATGAGCGAATAAGGTGCAGGATTTGAACCCGATCAACTGAATTAAAGGTTGTCACCACTGTGCTACCACAATCGTAACACATATTATCTCGCATTACCATCGGGGACCTAATAAAGTTTATTACGAGTCGCGCCCGCCTTACGACTGCGATTTATTCTCGTGATAAAATGAATCTAATTATAAACAAGGATTTATAGCCCTTTGAGACTTCTTGGCTTTTCTCTGATAACTTAAGGTAGTTGATGATGTTAAATTAACACAATAATTCGTTATACTTTATTATGCACGGTAATGAGTATGAGCCTTATCGAAAATATGATGAACAACAAAATAATAGCTATAAAAGTATGACAGATCACCGAAATTCTGTGTTTGAGGCAGCGGAACCCATTAATGGTCCACTGCTGAGCACGGGTCTCCTCATACCTATGGCGGATTGGTGGACGGGTTAGTGGCCAACCCAAGTGTCGGAAATTTTAATTTTAATTTTGGCGACCCGGATGGTGCAATGGTTAACACGCCGGATCGCCGTTCTGGGGTCCTGGGTTCGATTCCCAGCGAGGCTGAGATTTGAATGATGCATTTAAATTTCCGTTCTTGGTCTGGGTGTGTGTGTTCTTGTCTTGTGTGTTGTCCATGGCACCCACGACACAGGGAATCCTAGTGTGGGGCTATGAGTGTGTAGCGTTATTTATTTATTTATTTATTATTTAATGGTATCCGACAAGGCTTAACGACTGCTACCAAATGGTAACAACCGGAACCGCTTTACGTGCCCTTTGAAGCACGGAAGCGCCCAAGAAATGTTGCTACTAGCGGTCACCCATCCAACTACCGACCGCGCCCGCTGTTGCATTAAGATCGACGCAAGCCGCCGGGCTATGAGCGCTTCAGTTTGAGCAGTTCTGTTCAGCGTTTGAGGCAGAATACAAAACAAAAAAAAACTTTTTATCTCACACCATTTTAGATAAGTAGGTATTAGTGGTCACCTCGACCGTGGTTCAGCAGGATGAACCAAAAGCAGGGAGTACTTGTACTCAAAGACGGATGAAGCCCCTTACACTCCAAAATCCCTATATTTGCTTCAACGCTACACACTCATGGATGGTCTGTGCTGACAGAGAGACAGGAGGGTGTGTGGACGACAAACAAGACAAGAACAATCACCCAGTCCTAGAACAGAAAATTTAAACTCATCATTTAAACTACCGCCTCTCTGGGAATCGAACCCGGGACCCTTGGAACTTGGGCGATCCGACTTGTTAATCATACGGGTCTTATATTATATACCTGTATTATTTTAAATAATCATTTCAATTTGATACAAACACTGGAAGTTTGCAAGTGTTACGAGTATGTATCGAAACAAGTACTTGGGACCCTTCGAGCAGTTTAGCTATTATGCTCAAGGGTTTGTGAATAAAACATTAGGTATGCTCGAGGAAATAATAATGTATTTACGATATTTTGTTCAAATAAGCATGCAGTGTTGTTTAGTTCGAGAGCCAATTATTTTAAACTAGCTGTTTTGTTTGCCGGTAGAGAAGGATGTTTGTTTTGATATTTTTGTACGCATTATAATTGAATATTGACTTGCGCTGATCATTAGTTTTTCATTTGAATAGCCGACATAAGTTGATGGGCCGCTTAATGGTAAGTGATCACCGTTATTCATAGATGGTAATTTCAGCATCAGCTTTGCCAACCGAGATTTCCTTACACGATTTTTCTTCACCGAAGTCATTGATAAAAATAATTTGTAACAGGCATATTTTTATTTTAGAGGTGCAGGCAGGATTCGATCTCAGCTTCGCCTGTTTGGGAGACAAACGTTCAAAGTTTAATAATTGTAAGCCAACTTTATTATCAGTATCTATGTGGAAAAAATTCCCTAACTAACCTCAAACCGATGCACAATAAAATTGTCGATTCAATTTCAGTTCCAGTACAATTTTTCCATAAAAGATAAAGATAACGATTTCATAAAGCAATAATAATTGTAAATGTCGATTTGCAATTCAAAAGATAAATGAAAAAACTTGGCAATTGATTAGCAGATTTTTCCGAAACTCCGAAACGTAATTAAAATGCAAATCAGACCTAACTGGGGTAAGCCGCCCAAATCCGGTTCGCACTGAATAAATCCGGATCTATGCAGTTCTACGTACATTTCAGAATCACGGCAAATGTTCATTTATCGGTAGAGGTAGATATGTGCTGTTTCAACGAACATTATCTACTTGAAACTAAACTCTATACACCTACTTACAATGTAAAAATAAAGAACATACTTAAAACTGTATTTAAATATCCAAAAGTTTAATTTAATTTAAAAGTGTTGATATTACTATGATAATAATAATATATTCAGCATTTTCATTAGATAATCTGTATAGTCCAACTTATTCCCAAGGGTTTCCGGCCTCGAATCCTAGGTTCTTCATAATTATATGATTGAGAAAAGAAACATAGGGTAGCCCCCAATCAGATGTACTGACTACCTGAACTCTGGTATTCAGAAGACTCAGGGCCTGTCAGATTGGGGAAAATAAGGGTCTGAGTCCAGGAGTGGACTTGTAAAGGCTGGATGGATTGATAGTCGGTACATCAGGAATGTATGTTTGTTATGTGTAAATTCGTAAACATTGAAATACATTATTTATTTGTTTACGAGTAACTACGTTACATTAACTCAAACTCATCTCTCAAAATAACAACCCAACCTCTGTTTATTATGTTTACAAAGACGTCTTAAGTACCTTCCGTCGAAGATTGAGTACACAATTAATGTTATTTGATTACATTATTTAAATAAACAGTGAATTCTCTGTAATGATTTCAGAAATCAGAGCGACAGTAAAACTCGTAATTATATGTATAGGTATTTTGTTTTCTATGTACTAATTATAGATTATAATTATTATTATTTAATTGTCGTCAGTAGTAGTAGCTAAATCAACATAAGCGCAGTTTAAGAAGTGTCTTTGATTGTGATTTTATAACGGAACATTTTATGAAAGTAGCAATAAAAAGGAAATAGTTATAAACCAGTATTTTTTATTGATTTTTTAAATAACAAAAACTGTTATGTTCCGCATAATTTTCCAGTGACAAGTTCCTATATAAGTTATTTTTGGATGTTTTCTTCCATTTTTCTTATTTAAATAAGGAAACTGTAAAAATAACAAGTAAATAAAGGGAAATTATTTTATTACTGATGTTTTGATAAAAGAGAAACAGTAACAAATAGGGAAACTGCGAAATACACTAAAACACTTCGTATTTTAATAGAATCCCTTTTCCATATCTACGATAATCTAGCGTCCATTCACGGCTTACGCTGGATTTATGTAGAACTGCATAAATCTGGATTTAACTGGTGCGCACCGGACTGTACCGGTTCGGACTAGTTACTATTATTAAGGCAGGTATTGGTTACTAATTCATATCTAGTGAGATTGGGTGCATACAAACGACTAGCGATAAGCGATAAGTTATGTCGTAAAACGTAGGTGATTGAGGCTAACCGGTCGTCTCTGAGCTTGGTCTACCTCAACATATTGTAGAAGTCAATGTACATAAATAATACCGCGTAAGGCAAGTGTAAATGAATGAATAAATTTCTATAGGTAGTAGAGCCTAGAGTTCGCCCGGGTTAGTACTACCGCCCGCCACGGTACTTCGTATCATTTCTAGCGTGTAATAATTGTTTTAACAGCAATTGTGTTCCGGTTAGAAAGGTGTGGAGTCGGCTACTATTTTTAGCGGCGACCATCTCAGTCCTCAAGGGTAGCAACACATCTGTGACCGAACTAGAACCAGACTCTTACTACCAATTACTAACTTGACTATTATTAACAACAACTAACAGGACTAACAATCACAAACAGCCCCTGTCCCAGTCCTCGTACTCAATAACAAACTAACCAACTAATGTTCTAAAACCGTCACCTAACCGGACTAACTGTCCTAGTCCCCATTTGAGTTTTGTTCTAGGTCGGTCACAGCAGTCATGGGCTGCAACGGAAGGGTGGTGCTGCATGCTCGATTGCTACCGTATTTCAATAAAAAGGCATCATATTTCATTAGGTCTATCTCATGGTTAACGGACTCACCTGACCATAATATACCAACTTACTAGACTAAACAACTAGCTTAAACTTTTACTCTTCACTTTTTTTTTTTGTTTTTTCCAATTGTTGCGTTAACTGATCTTCTATGGTTCTGGGAATATAATACCCCTTAATTAGGACATGTGTCCGTGCACATTGCAGGACATTGAGATCGGATTGATTGGTTGATCGGATTGGTTGGAGATTGGTACAAAATAAGCGATCTCAGTGGCCATTTAATACCAGAGTTTCTTTATTATAAGTATTCAAATACAGTCACGACATGCGTCTAATAATATTTTTTTTTATTAAAATTATATGTAACGAATTTAATTTTATGTAACCAACAGGGTAGACCAAAACTAGGTTACGAAACTAGTTCACATTATGAATTGTGAATTCTTGTAACATAAAATAGTGTAAGCTAGATTTATTCAGTTCATTTTTGTTAGCATTTGTATTTGGTTTAATACTGTACAAAAGTTAACATAAATTTTTTAATGGAATTAACTTATAACAATAATTATTTAGTCTGGTTAGGAGATGGTGTTAGAACATTAGTTGGTTAGTTTGTAAGTAAGTTTGAGGGTTAGGACAGGGACTGTTAGTGGTAGTTAGTCCTATTAGTTGTTAGTAATAGTCCGATTAGAAGTTGTTAGTAAGAGTTTCGTTCTAATTCGGTCACAGATGTGTTGCTAGTGTTGCCAACTACCCATAAGGACTGAGATGGGCGATTGTCAAAAAAGTGTAACCGGCAACTTGTTTTGGTTACCTTCCAGGTTTCATTGTTTTTTCCCTTCTTTCTTTCTTGGTGTTGCTGATTTACATGGGCATGTTGCGTGATTAACACGATCTGTTACCATCAAGTGGCTCGTGTTTGGCTGGTTACATAAAAAAGTTTTTCACCTACGTAACAGACGACAATTGACCTGAATATTTGAAACATATTTCTTCTAAGTTTGTTGTCTCAAAATTTTTGAAACTATGACATGGACGAAAAATTACAGAAAATTAAACTCCGGACATATTTGGTTGAAAGGGACGTTTTGGTAATAGTTCATAGATTCGTATACTACACACAAATTAGATTATCTATTAGTAGGTACATCAAAGCCCAAAGCAGTTTCCATAAATAGGCATCCCATTCGGGATAGCTTCGATAATCCAGCTAACATTCGTAGCCAAGAGCGTTACGTGAAACTACATAAATCCGGATTTAACCAGCTCGCGACGGTGCCCAAAGCTAGTTAGGGTGAGCTTATCGTTAGTAAAAATTCACGTTTCTTTACACACAATACTCGTACATGTAACTCGTAACGTAGTCTTAGGTTATATTTTTATTTTATTTCGTTTAGCTGAAAAGAGTTACAAAGTTAAAAAGAGAACAGGGCGCATTCAGACTTAGCAGTAACAGTTATCAATAATGGATGGCACTATTACAATAAATATTAAAATATTAATTTTAATTTAATTAAGTAGGTATGATTTTTAATTACATACACATTAAGTCTTAATTGCATGGGAAAATACGATCATCAACATTATCAATTGATACAAAAACCAATTTGACCGGAAATATTATTCATTATAATAACCCAGATCGCGGTGACTATAAAATCTCTGAAGTACGAGTACAAATATTTTCAAGTTTACAGTTTTTCTCTTTGAACCAAACGAAAGGCAATTAAAGTTAACGAACATTTCATTTCAATTTCCAATTTCATCGCAAGAGGAACTAATGAAAATTCTTTGAAACCTCGCCATTCTATCGAACGCCGTTACATCATCAATACCGAATACCAATATTTTTGAATGTCAATGTACCTACTTTCGCTTTGATTTCTATTTTTCCGTTTTGGCAAACGGAATTAAAGTATGTTTTTTAAAGATACGTACATTCAATCTGAAAAATCGTTTCGCAGAGTCTCTACGCATTAGATTATTATTTAATTTGATACTTAACCAAGTGTATAGTATATATGAGTTTTCAATTCCACTGTTTTTTAACTGTGGTTTTACTGGGTGTACCGAT
The DNA here is from genome assembly GCA_905404295.2 of Ochlodes sylvanus. Taxonomy (NCBI): domain Eukaryota; kingdom Metazoa; phylum Arthropoda; class Insecta; order Lepidoptera; family Hesperiidae; genus Ochlodes; species Ochlodes sylvanus. The sequence continues at coordinate 3,260,312 of FR990147.1, forward strand.
TTATACTTAGCACAGTATAAAATTTTTTTTTGATGATTTGAGCGAGATCTAACGAGTAGTTTTTGAGTTACATAAAATAAAATAAAAATTATAATGATTATAAGTTAATTTTTAAAAGTCGACTATTTTTTTGAAATTACTATTTTGCATGTGCTTAATGACAAGGATGCTTGAAAATAGACATCCGCGACCAGTTCTGCTTATGTTATTATGTATAAAAGTTGTAATCACTAGTTTAAATAAGATGTCAGGAGTTTCATTCGCCACTTTTTCTCTCCCCTAATATTTAAAATTTAATATTCAATATTTGAAGTCACCTTAGCGTAAATGTATTTAAAAATATCTACATGAAATAATTAATTTGAGTGTGAGTTTGACCCGTTACGCTCGTTAGCTGTTAGATGCATACTGAAAATAATGAAAAATCTTACCGGCTCGATCCACTGAACCCCAAAGCTTGATTGATCTGTAAGGAAAAAGAAAATTATTTTTCACGTTCTCCGTTTTAAGGGTTCCGTACTTACAGCATGAGAAACGGAACCCCGATAATATACCTCGGCTGTTTATCTGTCTATCAAACGGCTATCTATGGAATGGAAGCAGGCAGACACCTGAAATATTCACATAATTCGTGTTACTGTGGCTACTATTACGCGTAACTTCAAATGGGGAGGGGGTCTTTCTCGAGGCGACAAATACATCCCAAAGGTAAAGATACATCCCAATCCCATCCCAAATACATCCCATCTCCGTAAGCGTAACTTCAAATGGGGAGGGGGTCTTTCTCAAGGCGACAAATACATCCCAAAGGTAAAGATACATCCCAATCCCATCCCAAATACATCCCATCTCCGTAAGCGTAACTTCAAATGGGGAGGGGGTCTTTCTCGAGGCGACAACCTTAGTCCACCCTTAAGGCACTTTGCTACGCTTGAGGTGGCAACACATCTGTGACCGAATTTGAAAGAGACATTTTATACCAATTACTAACTGGACTATTACCAACAACAACTGACAGGACTAACTATCATTAACAGTCCCTGCCCCAGTCCTCATACTACTAACGGACTAACGTTCCGACACCGTTTGCTAACTGGACCTACTACCCTATTCCCGAATTATATCTTATTTCGTATCGGTGACAGTTATCAATGGCGGTAGCAGAAAGGTGGCTTGCTATCTTAATTCCATAAAAAATGCAGGAAATCCTTTTGTATGATGCGGGTACTCACTATAATTATGTATTTTTGTACGGCGATATTTCGACCCACTTGCATGGATCGTGGTCACGGCTGAACTGCGGTGGCGCGGTGGTACTTTTGACAGGTGACATTTGACAATATATTGAAAAATATCGGCGGACAAAAATACATATGGTGAGGACCCACATCATATAAAATGTGTACAATCCGCGATTAGGTAACTTTAAAATCATAAGGCAGGATCTTAAAACGTGCCCAAATATTCATAAAATAAATAACAGTACACAGCCCAGCATCCGCTACGAAAAAGTCTTGTTTAAATAATCCGCTGTTTGAAATTTAAATTAAGCTTCCGCTCAAGTGTTTCATTACAAAATCTTTCAGATACTCAAAGCACTTTCTGCGGAATCCTTTACAAGTTTCAATCTTCCAGCAAATCCTGTTAACCGAAACAGAGCGAGAGGAATAGTTTTCCAATCGGCTTACTCCCGATAAAGGTAGTGCCACACCTGGCCAGACTGCATTAAAAGTTTTAGGGTTGTTTAATCCCAAACAAAACAGGGGCATATGATTATGTTAATACGCGAAGAGATAACTTTGTAGCCCTTTTCAAGAATAATTTACACTCGGTTAGTTTGTGAGATTTGGCAAATTTAAAGTTATGGAGAAGTAGTTCAGTAACATTTTATGTATTTTATATAATAGAATATTATATTAACTTTATATTTAAATTAATATTTAACTCTGAATCGTAATAAATCCTAAATCGAAATTAAAAATGATAACAGAAACCTAAAAACTACTTTTTATCGATATTCAAATATATGTAAGTACCACACTGAATACATTTTGTAAACTATTTTTTTAAGCTATTGCATAGCTTTTATCGCGGGCCTTGAGCGTGGGGACCGAATCCAGAAATTCCGTAACGAAAAAAACCTAAAACCCCCAATCAGCGCCATCTAGTACCTTAATACTAAGGTATGGTACGTATGTTTTCTACAAACTAGATGGCGCTGTTCTGATATAACTATATAACTTCTAATAATTATAATTGCATAAGTTGATAAAAAATGCTATGCAATAGCTTTACCGCGGCAGTCTCCGAGTGCCACATTTAATTTTTCTTTTTAACAAAATCGAGTCTGTTTGTCGCCATACTGAATTTGATTATCATTATGCCTTTATTGTAAGCGCTCATAGCCCGGCGGCTTGCGTCGATCTCAAGTGATCGGCAAAGTTAAGCAACAGCGGGCGCGGTCGGTAGTTGGATGGGTGACCGCTAGTGGCAAAAATTTCTTGAGCGCTTCCGTGCTTCGGAGGGCACGTAAAGCCGTCGGTCCCGGTTGTTATCATTTGGTAGCAGTCGTTAAGAAATTTCGGATACCTTCGGGCGGCTTAAAATTTCCGACACTTGGGTTGGCCACTAACCCTTCCACCAATCCGCACTAGAGCAGCGTGGTGGAGTATGCTCTAGGCCTCCTCAGGTACGAGGAGAGACCCGTGCTCAGTAGTGGGCCATTAATGGGTTGTAGCCATGCCTTTATTGGTACTCGCGAATTAAAATTAGCCCACGCGTTTGGTATCTAGACATAGGAACAAACATAAACTAAACTAAACGGCATCGAACCCGGGACCCCTCGCTTTGAAGACAGCGATACGGCCAACTAGGCTATGGGGTCGTCGTATACGCAAAAGATTCTTTACGTTACCAAAATCAATAATATAATCTGGAGAAAAATTGTGTTTCTTTTGCGTTAAAAAACGAGACTTACCCTTGTAATAAATAATACGCAAACCGCGTAATAAATAATACGAAATCCGGTTCCGTTTGGGTTCAGCATACTACAAATTATTTAGATACTAGCTGGTACCCGCGGCTTGGTCCGTAGAAATCTTGTTTCTCTGTTCTGGTGGTGGATATACGAGGCAAACATTTGTCATGTACTTACTGACTGAGCTTGGCAGCCAGTATTTTCTTTCTTTCTTTCTTTCTTTTCCTTTCCGTGACCATTGCCGACGGTGACCACTTACTGCTATTTACAGAAAAGAATTATTTTATAATCAGGATGAAGTGGTAAATATCAAATCATATAAATTTTTACCTCTATTGAACTCCTTTAAGTACTAACTACATTTAATTCATACCGTGTACCAAATATTAACTTTTTGATGTGTCGGATACCCAACTATCTGCGTGGTTCGAAAAGTTCATGAAAGGAACCCTAATAAACGAAAAACTTGCAGCCGATTTTGCAACTTTTTATTGCAATCGCATAACCATTAATACTGTTAAATTTACTCTTTCTGTTAAAGAAAAAACCACCTTATCCGTTCGTAACAAGGACTACAAGTTCTGTGAACTAAAATTGGGTTAAGCTTCGACCTTATTACTGGCACGTTTGAAAACCGACCTTACGCGCAAACAATAGAATTTAAATCGACTTATTTAAAATTCGGTCACGTCTCTAGAAAAGCGGGTTGCGGTGCATTTTAAATTCGACTTAAATCCTCTATAAATAGGACTGGAATTTATACTTACGTTAGTCCAGGCGAATTTTCTCCACGGGCGCCAACAATGAAGTGACTCGGATAGACCAGGAGAGCATCTGTCGACAAACAAAACGCTGTAATTACAAAGAGGTCCCGAATGTATGAGAGCTTGGTTGTGTTTTTGCGATTCCATAATGGGGTGCGACAGCGAAAAAATAGGGTAACCATACAATAGAAACGGCCTAGTACTAAATATTTATGACTATATGAAAACTATGTTAGTAAGATATGTGTATATATGTATAGGTATTTATAATAGTTCTCAAAGGTGTGTGAAGTCCACCAATCCGCACTTGGCCAGCGTGGTGGACTATGGCCTATACCCCTCACACTGTGAGAGGAGACCCGTGCCCAGCAGTGGGACAGTTATGGGTTGTGATGATGATGATGATGATGATGATGATTTATAATAGAATAATATTAATGTACTGATGTCAAAGGGTGGTGACCATCAGATGGCTCGTCTGCTCGACCCCCGTTGGCTTATCAAAGCACATAAAATCCATATATTATTTACAGTTAAACATTTAATATTAAATATTAATAAATATGCAATACGCGCCTGCGGTAGAGACGCTTCTCGGAAAATTTCTATTGCAAAATGACCATTGTGTACAAAACATGTGCGGATTCTGATTAATATTTACCTATTTTACCGGTAAAGGTAACCCATATTTTTTATTTCTATTAATTGACAAGCCTTCACCCGCGGCTTCGCCCGCCACAAATCCTTAAATATATAAAAATTGATTACATCAGAGAACTTTCATACTAACTTTGCACCCCCCTTGGAACGTTCAGTACCTATTCCAGTCATTGCTACGCTCAAGAAAGCACTTCTAACTTCTTCTTGTTTTATACTTGAACTACCAACAAGTGCAGTATTGCCACAAACCTGTCCTTGACAAACGACAGGATATGGTTACCCTAGTTACCCTTTGCTATGGAATCGCTTGTTATATAAATTAGGTCAATAACAGCGAATGTTATGGACGTGTGCTTACAAATAAAGGAGTGATTGGGTACATTCATTAATATTGTATTTCAAATAATTTCTTATGAACTAATGATACTTACATAAAAAGTGCCCGTATTCGTACACACGTAAACGATATAATTATGACGTCGTGTACTTCTATAATACGTTTTTCGTATTCATTTAATTTAAAGCTGTTTTATTTTATTTTTGTTTGACCCCGGTTCTGACTCTAACTGCGTCTTTGACGCACTTATTTACGCACTGGGAAACATTGTGTCGCGGATCGCTAGGACGACACCAATAACATCACTAACAGCTACAATCCAAGAACTATCTGTTGCATAAATATATCGGCCGGCCGGCTCGGCCGGGGATTGAACCTGGAACGCTTCGCAGGCAAGGCCACGGCCAAGGTCATTTCTGTGTTCACGTCAATATATGGATGTAGTATACATATAGTATATGGATGTACATGTAAATGGATGTATCTTTGTTTATTTCGATGCATCCTGACGCAACGATCAATCGTTCTGTTTGATGTGGTCAGCTGGTAGAAAATGCATTAATCCAGCCATTTGTAGTGATATTTAATTCAGGTCTATAATGTTAAAGTAAATAAATAAAATGCTTTCAATATTTGAACATTGCAGTGATAGCCACGTGGTTATAACGTTGAATTGTCGATTGGGTTAAAATCGTATACGTGCAATTATCAAATTTCAAAAGCAACCTGCAAATTTCGAGGTTATATCAGTATTAGAAATTAATTATCATGATCACGATATCTAGATGAAAAACATCTAACAACAAGTGAGGAAACCTGTACGAGACAGTTCTCCATAATGAGAACATTATGGACATTATGATCATTGGTAGGCCTCACACACTTTTGATAAAAAGGTGTGTGACGCCTACCAATCCAGACTTACTAACCCAGTGTGGTGCACTATGGCCTGGACCTCCATTATTTTAAGACAGCCGAGCCCAATAGTGGGACAGTTATGGGTTACGAAGTAGAAAAGGTAAATATTTCGTTGAATTTTAAATTGGTTGACTTTAGGGTCAACTTGTTTGTAGCAAGGATTGTAAAGTCCAGTTAAAATTTCGTTCCCGCAAAAGAATATTTGGAGCGTGATCCAATTGCTTCTCGGATCGCTGGCTTTAATTCTCCAAATACAACTATTAGTCGTAGTTTGCTTTTAACTTAAATATTTTAACAACCCGAAATGGTTTAGATTGAAAAGTGTTTCTATATTATGAGACACGTTTTTAATGGAAGCTGGGATTATTTGCAATAGTTTTACAAATAATTTTATATAAAATTTGCATGCCTTGTGGACTAGAATAAGAGCAGCTAATAATAAAGTTATAAGTGAACATTTGTTAATAACCTTTTCTTGCAAATGAAGACGAATTGAATTGAAGATAAACTTCTTAGTGGACTTTGAAAACGGATGCGTTAAACGTTTAACGCCACTGCAGAAATATTATCCGTATTTTTTGCGGATAAATATCTAATTTCCACGGGGAAATAAGTAAAAATAAGTTTCCAAAAGCAAAGTGAGGGTGGGTTCGCTAGTTTCTTATAACTAGATAACGAGCATTATGCTTTATGGTGTCATAATAATAAAACCAACTTCTTAATTAATTAGAACGTGGCACAAGTCGTTGCCTCTGCAAAAGGATATTTAGAGCGTGATCCACTAACTTCCTGCCGGATCACTGCGGAGCGTTCTCAGTATAATTACTGTAAGGATCGCAGTTTCAATTATTTATTTCCAGTGCAGCTCATAACAAGGTTAAATAAAGAGTTTTTATGTCCCAATTGTTCAGTAGTAGGTTGAAGCTACGCTTCGAATATTGTGATCCTTACTTCGCGTTAAGTCAAAATTATTTTAAGTTGAAAATGTTCTGTTTTTAACTTAATTATAAATTAATGTTTAACTACAATCCCACCTAATTGTAAGCCGATGTGTGCGTCAGGACGATGTACCTCATCTAAAATATACAAGAACTACCTATTGCACGTGGTTTGTCCGACGCAGAAATACTTTTAACTAATTTTATCAAACAAACGACGTTTTCTGCTTATCAATAATTGATTTAATTACGATAATGAGTATATTCGGATTGATAAATAATAATAAGGTACGTACCTAATTTCAATTAATTATAATTTAAATATGACATCACAAAACATAAAGGTCGATGAACTACATAATATATAAAGTGGGTTATCATTGAATGGGTCTCTGCCCTTATACCTTAGTTCTACACTAACATACTACAAGTCTAATCCCGTTTGCTGACTGACTAACCAACCTTCTCTTGATTTGAGTCTTATTTGTTATCTTAATACAATAAAAAAGGCATTTGAAAATCATCTTTAAGTTCGTTAGTAAGTTAAGTATTGTTATTAATTTTGAATAATAATTTAGGATCTATAACAACTTAAAGTTGGTTACCAAACGTTATCACAAATCAATGCTTATTACGCAGGTTTTAAGTTTCAAACTTAAAACTTGTGTTTACTTTGTTGCTCTCGGGTTACGAGTACTTTGATGAACTTCGACGAATAGTGAAGTGGATGCAACATTGATGTTGTGAGTGTGTGTGAACTGTGAACCGGACTTTGTGCGCAAAACTATGTTATACTGAAAATAAACCCAATCCGTAGCCACGGTAACCATGTCAGGCGTATTCAGAATTGGATGAATTACCGCACTCACCGCTACTTGAAAAAATGTTAAACGCAACGGTTACTTTACTTGAGCCTGTTTCTTATCATAAGATTGCAATTAGGTGATTTATAACACACCTAAGAAATTTGATTTTAATACTGCCTAAATATCCACAGGGTTTCTGGTTATTGGATCGTCCCCGTCTAGTGTTGGTACGACACGTTATGTAGGTACCTACTATAAGTATAATAAAATAAACAGTTTTATCTGAAAGTGAACCATTACGGAGATATGACATTTAAGGTACTTGTGGCCTGTCGGGTAATAAGGCCTAAGTTTCAATAAACCTATTTAAAATGGTAGCTCGCGCTCAAGGCCACACGCACTTAGTAATAAACCATACAAATGTCGCCGCGAAGCGGCAGATTATATTGTAACAGTTATTCATTGCTTGAAAACACAGTTAAAACGACGTTTCCTAAAAATGAAACCAAGCTAGTTCGATATATCGCCCCCGAAACTTCCCGGACACTAAATTTCATGAAAATTGTTGGAGCCACACGTATATAATAATGATAAACACACGCATATATATACAAGTTTGCTCCTTTAAAGGTATTACATAGATAGTTGAAAGACTTGGACTTCTGAATGCCCAAGGTATGCATCATAAATAAAATAGGTATTTAAATTTATAACAATCACGTGTAAACATTTCTTCTGGTGTAAGTTTTAAGACTGGTTCCTGGAAGAGAAACTCCGTAGCCCGTAGCGAAGCCCCGTAGCGTAAATTGTGAAGTAAATATACGCATATTGGAACTTCGCCAATAATTTATTATACCACATTGCTTCTCAATTCGCAGTAAAATTAATTGAACATACTGTTTATATTTCAAGTAGACCTTGAACTATCCATAATTTAGTAAAATCCTGCCTCAATTTAACTTCGTATATTGCGTTCGGATATTTCCCTACACTTTCAGGCTCAAACTATTTAACAACTTAAATTTGATATAAGCTTGTGACGTGAATATCAAATTCAAAACACGTTCGACAAGAAAATAACTTCGAATTCCATAGCTTTAAACAATATCACGACAATAATGGATTAGTTTGGAACTGGGTTCGAACGTTCGAAAACCGGTCGAACGAAAATGCTCGAAGTTTTGTCATTGAGGATTAGAAGTTTGCTTGTTAGCGAAGTAGGGTTGTCACAGCGCAGTAATGAGGTTAGATGACGGTAGATTGCTCTTAGTATGATGATATTTAATTAAAAATGTCAGCGTTCGTTTCAAGTTATGTTTTAAATAGGATTGATCTTAGATATCTTAGAACAATGTGTGGCAATCTTTACCTGTACACATGAGAATTCTCCATAATGTTCTAACACGTTGACATCTGTAGAGTATGCATAACATATCAAAATTTAAAAGTCCGAATATGAACATTTCCGGAAAGTCTGGGTAGTTTAGTAACGATATACTGAATTAGAAGTTACTTAAACTATTACTAGTTACTATTGTAAGTTATAATAAAAAGATTATACTTACCTTATTCAATACTTTTTCTTTGCGTGTTTACTAACTTTTTTTACAACCCAATTTCTTAAGAATAGTTGGATAAATTCAATAACAGGACAGAACCATCCTAGAGGTCTGCCAATCTGCACTTAGTTTGCCCATGGTCTTAACTCTTCTCATTGTTAGAGGCCAAGCCCAGCTGTGGGTCATTTTCAAGCTTTGGGTTAAACATTTATGGCTCTATATAAACTTTGTCTTTCGCGAGCAGACACAGATATGACATGCAATCTAAAACGTCATCTGAATTTCCAACGCTTCCTCTGGAATCTAGAATTGAATGAAATTTGGAATAGTTCTGATGGCCGAGCCTGCATATTGTTGGTTTCTGATTAAAATGCATGGAATGACTTTTTTCATTTGTTGTTTTATGTTCGTTATGAGATGTTGAAAATTTTTGTTTTGTGTACAATTTTTAAAATAACTACTAACTGGATATATAACTAACAACAACTAACAGGACTAACTATCACTAACAGTCCCTGTCCCAGTCCTTATACTAACGAACTTGCCAACTAACTAACATTCCTCTGCTAACTGCACTATCCATCCTAATCCCGACTTGAATCTTGTTCTGGGTCGGTCATAGTTTTCGGAAGCGTCAACGGAAGGGTGGTGCGGCATGCTCGTTTGCCAATTAAACCCAAAAAATAGGTTTTCTGTAAAGTCGGGTTACGAAGGATAGTTTTACGTGATAACATCATAAAGAAACATTGATGAAAACACGTTGTCGCGTATTCAACATTTGTTATGGCTTCCGTTGAGGTGGGCGGGAAAAAGTTACAAGAACAAATTATTGTTAAAAATTCTCAAAGAAGCTTGCGTTGCGGCGTTCCAGTAGCAGAACACTTCTAACTGCTAGCTCTGACGTCACGCTCAGGTGGAACGGGACACTTTTTCGTGCGCGCTGCCTGTGTTCATCAATTTATAACACGTTATCACGACAAAAACTAAGCACACCAACGTCGCTATCCGACAATTTATTGGGGCTCTGTCGCAAGTGTGAACAGACCCTTATCCTTGATGATAATAACCACACGCTTCTTCTTTGATGTTTTCATGGCCATAATTCGATGATTCAACCGCCGTAAATCCATATTCCATAAATAATTTTGACAACTTCGATTTTCCGTGTTCGGTGGCTGCTTGAACCATGCTCAAGCAAATCTAGACTTTATGCAATTGGAAATATGTTTCAGTTCAGCAGTTGAGTAGTATGGCAGGGGTAAAGCCATCTGGGAACATAAAAAAATATTCGCTTTTAAAGTCCCACCCCATAAAACCCAATCTTTTTGAGTTTTTTAAGTTGACCACACAACTACGAATACTATCCCCACGAAATAAAAACAAAACTATCTACGTTGCGACATTCAACAGAACTGTTCTAGGGCTGTCTCACTCAAGAAAAATAAGTCTGATATAGAAAAAACAAGAAAATTCACAAGCGTACTGTCTTGACATAAAAAAATGTGTTGTAATAACCACAAAACAATTACGATAAAATTTATTATCAATAGTTACCTAGATATATTATGTTAAGATTTTAAGCATTTTTGGCTGTCTGGTTATCGGTACTTTGTTCCTGCTAATCTTAGATGCGGCTTAAGCGATTTGTATGCGGTTTTCAGTGATTTATTGGAGTAAGCATGGTCTAACATTAAGTGTTTTTTTCATTTTGGCCACAAACGAAAAGATATATGATAATTTCAAGTTCAAGAAGTTTGCTAAAGCGAAGGGGGATAGGTACTAGTATGACTTATATAAATATAAAAAAAAACAATAGGAAGTTAAGACATATTGGTCCGAGTGAAATCGGAGGCACTGACAACCCTATGGGCTACCAATGCGATGTTTCGGTGTTGCGAAAGTTGCGATTATTAAAATGCACGGAATGCAGAATGCCTTTTTACCAAATTTTTGGATAGCGACATAGGTAGGTACGTCAAACGGGCGTTTTGCTCTGTAGGTTTAGAATCTTAACCATCTTGTAAATCTAAACTTAAGATATTTAGTACTACAATGAACTCAGTACGTAAATCGGTGTAACATAAAATAAGTTTATCCAAATCTATTTTTTAATTAAATACAGTAAAAAATACAAAATTGCTTTTGTCAAGATGGCGGGAGCGTGCGATTTAGAATTGAACCCACAATTAAAACTTTAATACTATATCAAAATGGACGTCGTAATCGTAACGTAATCGTCTCCGGACTAACTATGGGGACTAGCCCTAATATATTCTTATTCTAGGTCGTTCACAGTTGTCATGGGCGGCAGCGGAAGGGTGTTACAAGCTCGCTCGTAACCTTATTTCCATAAAAAATTAAATAGATGCCTCTTGTATAATATGCAAAAAAGAACTTAAGGAATTAAACTTTATGGAGACTGTATTGTTTTCCACCAGAACATCTTACACCAATCGTAATGGAATTTCAAAATTCAGAACCGCAGCCGAGCTAAAAATACGTGCGACGGTGGTACGGCGCATGCATTTTAATGAATACATCGTGCATATGCAAACACGGGCCGCGTCGGTGCTGTCGGTTTGTTCGTAGCGCTGTTGGGGTTTTCTCTCATACGTAGATAGGTAGGCTTAAGTCATCATCACGTATTCTGAGCGGATATAGGTCGATGACTTATCGTAAGAAGCTGCTGCTAAAAAAGAATGTTGCTGCAACCGAACATGCCCTTCCGCTGCTCTCGTGGAAATTGTGAAGGACACTGAACAAGAAATATTGTACATGGGGATTAGGTTGATTAATTCAGTTAGCAGACGGTGTGAGAATGTAAGTTGGTTAGTTCGTTAGTAAGTGTGAGTAATGGGGCAGGGACTGATAGTGATAGTGAGTCCTGTAGTTGTTGTTAGTAATACTCCAGTTAGTAATGTTAGTAAGAGTCTAATTCGGTCACAGATGGGTTGCTACCCTTGAGGACAGAGAAGGTCGCCTCTAAAAAAGTGTAACCGGTGTAATTGGTGATCCGCACTGGAGCAGCGTGGTGGAGTATGCTTTAGGCCTCCGCAGATATACGGAGAGACCCGTGCATAGTGGGCCATTAATGGGTTGAAGCCAATATTCGTTTCAATTAATTTGGTTGCAGTGGAGAGCCAGTAATAAAGCGATTTTTTCTCGTTTATGCCTTTGCTTATTTGTCGGCTGTTTGCATAAAACTGATAAGAAAGAAAAAAAATATAACAGCAATAAAATTTTGGGCCTCAGTTTTGAATTTGGAATATTCATTCACTAGTAGTTAGCAGAGCCGCCAAAATTTTGTTTTGAAAGCCATGACTGAATGAAAGGACACGAAAGCCATTTTGAAGCGAGTCCTTTTTAGTTCACGTCAAAAGCTCTGCTTGTGTACCGCAAAAAAAGATACCGCTTATGAGTTCACTGCAATCCTTTTACAGCATCAGATAGAGTTGATTCACTAGGCGCTGTTCTTTTACACGGAACGATTCGACCACCTACAACGACAAATCGTCACATTCAATAGTTATTCAATTTTATTTAGGCGGACTTGGCCTTAGTACGGCATTCGGAAATTGTTAGGCATGATTATTTAAACTGACCTTACTTTTTTATTGCTCAAGTGAAAACTTAAAAAAAAGAATAACGAATGTGATCGACTTCCAAATCACAACGATACTAAAGAAGTTTTTACTTCAAAAATAGTTAATTTTTTAACATTGGCACATTTCATTAGGTTTAACACTCATTCATCTTACGATTCACACGCGAAAACCCGTAATCCTTTCATAAAAAGAGGGTTTGCCACTACGTAAATTGGGGCATCAATACCAGGCTTTTTATCCGATTAACGTGCAAAATGTACGTTTCCAAAATATATAACGGGACGATACGTCAACGTCAAAGGAACGCGAAGGAAATATGCGAAGGAATCGATACGATAAATGCCGCGCATTTGTCAATGTTGGACCAGTTTTCGGGTTCTTCAGGTAAATAACACGAACGGTCAATTTTTTTGTGGCTTCAACGCGGTCGTGGCCCACTGTTGGGCATAGTCCCTTCTCTTAGCTGAGGAGGCCTAGCGCATACTCCAAGCTGCTCTAGTGCGGTTAGATGGAGGGGTTAGGGTAGGCTAGCTAGCCAACCCAAGTTTCGGTAGTTTTTATGCCGCCCGAAGCCCTCCGAAGGGACTCGGGTCCGGACTGATTAAATAAAAGTATTATAGTTTATCGATGTAACCTTCTTTATTATGCCATTAGATAGACGGAACCCATAATAGGCGGAGTCGATACTTGCTTGATCAGTGTTATGAAATATCTACCACCTGTTTGGTATTCAATTCGGGGAAAATAGTGGGAAACAAATTTATTGCAATGCAAAAATATTATTTCGGTTTTCAATTATAATGTCACCAGAACAACAATATTAATAATTTTTATAGAGCTCTGGATCTAGCTGACCCGACAGACGTTGTCCTGTATTAATTATGAATAATAAATTCGAATATTTGCAGCACGCATTTGTGAATGTTATGTCAAAAGCCAATACGGTTACATTAAAAAAGTTTATATTGTCAAAAGCGCTAACGTTACCTACATTACATAATCATTAGAAAAAGTAATAATTATGGTGGTTAAGTATTCTTACATTATCTGATTTTCCGCGCAATTTTCTTAATTTTTTCTTTCATAAGAACCTTCTCCTGACAATAAAAAACAACAAGAAAATAAATAATTAGCGCAATCAGTCCAGCCGTTCACGCGTGATACCGTTACCAAGGGAAATAGGGATTCATTTTTATATATATGTATAGATATTTATGTTACGACCTATAGACTTACATTTAACAATTAAATGTCACTTCTGTACCTGCTTATTCTATAGCAATATTCCGTTGACGTTCAATTACGTATAATATATGAAATTGTTATCAAAGGCCCTTTACTACGTCATGTTGATGTGTGTTTAATAATTAAATTAATTAATATGGAATATCTCGCGGGTCAAAGGATTATGTTTGATATTATAATGAAGATATTAACAGTAATGTTAAGATGAATAGTTTGTTTGAAGTACGGATCCTTTGGGTAAGTTGTATCGTATTAGTTAGGTCCTTGTAGATACGACTGATACGAGAGTATTATTTAATGTGGTTTGTTTGTTCATCGTCATAAATCAGAGGTTGTCAAACTTATTTCGTCTACGCCCACTTTGAAAGTCAATTATTATTCAGCGGCCCCCAATTTTTTTACTCTACCAAAGCATGAAACCACAATGACATTCATTGCTTTAATTAATTTAATTATAATGTGCTATATTAGTCTGATCTGGAGTTCAAATTAGATTCTAAGCCAGACTTTTTTACCAGTGAGAGCAATTAAAACGACCCTCTAGGCCTTCAGCGCCTATGTACATACGGAAAAAGTCTCGTAGGATTCACGGATACAGAAAAACACACAGAATAATGTTTTTTTCATTGGACGTACAAAATCTAATTTTATTTAAAACAAAAAGTAGTTTTAGTGACCAAAACACGAACTAAAACTTCCGAATTCAGTAACAATCGTGCGGAATGAACCGGGAAAGAAGAACTGTACGTAAATTTACTGCATAATTACAGCTCGCTTCCTAGTTTTGTCCAAATATCCAGTCGAAATTTCCCAGTCAGACTCGAAATATGAGAAAAAATACTAACAAAAAGGTTTACCAACTTTATAGTCTGCTGTAAAAAATACAAGCATGATCAAAGACATGCGAACAGCCGAAACATTGCTATATTTTCCCATCCCTATTTGCGTCCGAATACTTCAACGGGGGCGTAAAAAGTCGTATCTTATTTTCGTTGCGTTGTAAACTCGGCTCTTGTGCACCATAAAAAGGTTTACTTTTGAATGTAATGTTAATGCACTAAGTTCCTTTTGATTAAGGAAGCGGACGAGCGTCGAGATAATATTGCGGGATGAAAATGAAGATAAAAAATACAGGGCGTTCGTTGTAGAGGTGGACTCATTAAAATTTATACAGCCCAATGCGTTTGTAAGCACTATTGTAAACAAAGCCGGTTCTTTATGCAGTTCCTCGTTAGGCCAAGCAACAGTTACTACTTGAGGAATTTCTCAATTTCAGCATTTAGTCAATTGGTCTTACAGTCTGGTCTGCGTGGAAAAGTTTAATTTTGATATCCAGAAAACGTCTGTTCGAAATTGAAGGCGGTAATTATGTTATTGGGATCCTATTGGGTAACTTGTTGAGAAACTGCTGTACGATAATGACTCTTAAAGATGGTACAGTTATTTTCTTAAAATTTTGAGATAAGTCACTTCAATTCTAAAGGTGCGAAGTATATTCAGTTACTAGCTGACCCTGCGAACGTTGTTCCGCCATATAGATTGTGAATGATTTAAGCGCGATTTAAATTTGAATTTGGGGGTAGGGAAGTGAAAATTTAAGATTATATATTTTTATGCCACACCATAAAAAATAACCAATAAAAATTTGTCCAAAAAATGAAAAAAGAATTTTTAGTGCCAAGCCACCCTTAACACTTAGGGGTATAAAAAACAGATGTTACCTACTCGATATTACTCGATTGTGACCTACTCGATATGCACACAAAATTTCATAAGAATCGGTCGAGCCGTTTCGGAGGAGTATGGTAACTAACATTGTGACACGACAATTTTATATATAAGATTAATTTAATATGATTAGATTAAAAAGGTGGACTTACCAAAAGCCGTGACTAATACAAGGGTGAATACTGTCACCCCGGCCATATTGATGGGAACCCCTGAAACAATGGAAGAAAATTAACCTTAGCTATGTTAAATCGTAACTATTAAAGTAGTGATAGTAGATAGTAGTAGTGATAGTGACAGCCGATTGGTTTGAACGTTGAACTTCCAACCCGGGGGCCTGGGTTCGAAGCCTGCATCTGTAATTTACAAAAATTACGTGCGTATTAGAATTTAATTATCTGTTGCTTCGGTGAAGGAAAACGTCATGAGGAAAGCTGCACTTAAGAGTTCTCCAAAATGTTCTCAAAGGTGTGCGAAGTACGCTGATACACATTTGGCCCGCGTGGTGGACTAGGCCTGTAACCCTCATATTGGGAGAGGAGATCCGTGCCCAGCAGTGGGACACGTATGGGTTGCGATGATAATAGATGGCGTATTAATATGAAATATGGACCAGATTTTGAGTTAGACAAAAAGTAATACAACTGCGAAAACCGCATCAAAATTCATTAAGTAACTTCTACGTGATGCGCGGTCTAACATACAGA
The DNA here is from genome assembly GCA_905404295.2 of Ochlodes sylvanus. Lineage (NCBI taxonomy): Eukaryota > Metazoa > Arthropoda > Insecta > Lepidoptera > Hesperiidae > Ochlodes > Ochlodes sylvanus. The sequence goes on from FR990147.1 coordinate 3,276,556, forward strand.
CAGACAAAAAATCTAAAAACAATATTATTGGCTTGTATTGGCCCTATGAATACGCCGTAGACATTTTTTCTCAAATATCTGCTACGTACAGATAACCAGTTACATTTTTATGTATCTACGGATTTAAAACTAAATATTTACGTTAGTAGCTGAGAATTAGTTGAATTCCCTAATAAATTTCAAGCGTTCAACAGACTGCGGTGAGGACATGACGAAACTTTGCTAATTACCAAAGTTTATACTAATTCTAGTGAATATATTGGGTAGCTTGTGGCTGCAAACTAGAATACCATCATGTTTAAAGATTTAACCTTTTTACCCGACTACGGCGAACTTAAATAAATCAAATTGATTATACTACTACTAGGTATATAATAATTTCAGGAAATTAAGTTGAGTGGAACCTTTGATTGCCGTCAACCGCGTTTCGATCGGTCAAGCTGTTCAACATTTATGAATGGATTACATACAACCACAGCATACAACACTGACACACAGATACAGATATACTGACGTTATATAAAAATAGTAGGGACAGGTTCCCAGGGCCTCAAAACGTCAAGATCTGACGAAAACTCGATTTTCGAAAATCGGGGTGAAATCAATAACTTCCCTATTTTTGAAAATTTTCAATTTTCTTTCGAAACTCCAGTGCCATTGATCAATATTCAAACCGTTAATGTCATTCCTAAAAACGTCGATTGACATTATAATACTAAAAAAGGGGGAAATTTTTAACGTCCATAATTAAATTAAGGTCCTTTTACGAGTGCGAGATACGACTTACTAACTTACAGACCTTCATACCCGCAGTGCTAAACTTTGGTAATTAGGCAAGTTGTGATATCCACTTGGGTACGTCCGCAGTAAGGATTAAATATACTAAGTACGGCCAACTTACTAACAAATTGCCGCGTTTGAGGAAAAATGCTATTTTTCTAAAACTTTAATGAAAAGATTCAGTGTTCATTGTGTCAAATGTCACCTGTCAAAAGTTTGTCGGCGCCACCGCAGTTCAACCGTGACTCGATCCATGCAACTCAGTCGAAATATCGGCGTAAAAAATACACATCGTGAGCACCCGCATCATAACCAAATGTGTACAATCCGCGATAAGTTAAGTTTAAAATCATAAGGCTCAGTGTTTGCTTAATTTTTTTTCTTGTTATTATAATTGAGTTATGACAGGGGTTACACTATCAATAAATATTGTGATACCCGTGGTACACCCCAGGGGCACAAGTCTGCTAATTTATTAATGCCTCAATTGCGTCGTGTTTGACTAGTTTGATACATTTTGTAAACCAAATGTGTCAAAAATGTGTCAAATATTCCGACTCGACACAAACCTATTTATAAAATAGCAGACTTGGCCCCTTGAACTGCATTGCACAACACTAGGTAATTCAATTCATTCGACTTGTGTGTGAAACAAATGCCTTTCGATTACCTCACTTCTGACTTATCGGGCTCCTACTAGCTTCATTATGAGTATAAGTTTTCGTAATTTTCTTTTAGCGTCTATATGACTTGAATCTTAAATCGATTAAAGTGTTTCCGGGGCTCTATTGGCTATTGTATTTAGAGTCGCACACGACAACGCATCGAGCAAAAAAGAGCCTCTGATCAAATAATCTTTATTTGTAATGCCTCCCTGGCCCCCACATGACTCTCGCGATTCCATCAATATTTATTTTATTTATTTGTAAACGCGCCATCAAACTTTATTGACATAAAATCAGATTTTTTGTGATCCTTGACCCTTGTCGATATTTATTGCTTGCCTAAACGCAGTATCGCGGTATTTATTGACTGACTAACCCTAAGAGAAAAAATTGAATTCATTATTGAAGCCGGTTACACTTTTGAGGGGGGGGTCAATCAAGGGTCCCCAAGGGTCGTTAAAATTCGGTCACACATCTGTTGGACTTGGAGTCGCACACGACAACGCATCGAATCGAGACTCTTACTAACTAGACTATTACTAACAACAACTAACAGGACTAACTATAACTAACAGTCCCTATCCAATTCTCATACCAATAAACTAACCAACTAATGTTCTAAAACCGTCTCCTAACCGGACTGACTATCCTAGTCCCCATTTAGTCTTGTTTTGGGTAGGTCACAGTTGTCATGGACGGCAGCGGAAGGGTGGTGTCGCATACTCGTTAGCTATCTCAACTCCATGAAACCATGTTTACCATTTCTGGTATTTAATTTTTTTACCTACTTATTTTTTGGCGTATTTTTTTTGTTAGTTGCAAAATAAAATAAAAATTAGGTACTAAAAGATGTTACTAGGTTTTAGCAAATCAAATGAAAGTTACAGACTTTATTTAACGAAAAAGAAACAACATTATTGTAGCAGTATAATAATGAAAAATAAAATCCAGCTGTAACCGGTTTGTGCCGGTTGAACCGGCGCCTTTTAATGCTAACTATTATTTGGCTGGTGGTCGAAATTCAACGATACATTAATACGTATTCCAGGAAAATGTTAAATCTTTTGTTTATTCTATTTCCGAATTTTTAACGATGACAACGAAGCTTTTATATAACTCTATAAAAAATTTGGTTATACATAGTTTTAATTTTAACACTTTTAACCATTACGTACATTACAATACACATTTAAAATTAAGATACAGATTATATTTAATTCTTTAACTTTTAAACGCCTTTCGTTTATTATAACGAATTATAAAAATAGAACATAAATCCCGACATAACCGGGTTGGACATCCAAACTTTGGTAATTACCAAAGTTTATCCGGGATCCGGGTGAGGTAGCGTATTTAGCGGGCATTTTTCGACGAAAGGGTTTTAAATGTACGCCGGACATCATTAATGAGGTCCACGGTATTTCGCGTATATTATACTTAAGTGGTTTATGAATATAAAATACCTCGAATTTTTCAAGAAGCTTATGCACCGTATAATTTTTTTATGGGGAGTTATTTTTTATTATAATGAATACACGAATAAACACTCTCAAACACAGGAGCACTATGATTCTGTGTATAAGTATACAAGTGACATACAATATTATTATGACGACTCCGTGACCCAGTTGGACGTGACTGTGCCTATAGTGTAAAGAATTCTGGGTACGAATCCCAGCTGGGGCAGAGGTGGGGCCAGAGGTGGGACATACGATTCCCAGCAGGGGACTAGCTTTAAGATTTCGATTAATCAAGAGTGAAGGGTCTCTATCCATCTCGAGTCCAAACCAACCATCCCAGCTGTCGGTGCTTCCCGCTTGAATTGCTTCGTGTCGGGATAGTTGACATATTTCCTAGGTATATCGAATATGTCAAACTAATCCGACACGACGCGATTGAAGCTTTTATAAATTAGCAGATTTGGGTCCCAGCATCCATCTTCAAATTGAATTAAAATCCTAAACGGCATAATAATAATTTATCTTACCCGTACTAAATTCTAAAGAAAAAACCATAAAAGACGAACCCAGTAAGGAGCTAATATTAAAATACATGAAAGACTCAAAACTCTAAGCTCAAACAAAGGGAAGGAGTCTCAAACATTTACTTTTTTCGTCTCGCACTCAATACAAAGCGAAGTAAGTCCTATACAGACTTTACAATAAGATACTGATTAACTGCGGAGTAAAGGCTTGCGCACATTACCGGCACGCCGCAATATCGCATTGCATATTTTTGAAGAAACTTCTTAGTGGACTTCGAAGACGGTTGCGTTGAATGTTATAGCTACTTTGGTGGGGGAACCTTAGTCACGGGATTGGAAAGGAAGGGACGGTTGCGTTAAATGTTTAACGCCACTGTGGAGGGGGATTGGAAAGGAAGGGACGGTTGCGTTAAATGTTTAACGGCACTGCGGAGGGGGAATGAAAATAAAAATAGAACGAGCAGTGATAGTGATAGCCGTGTGGTTGAACGTTGGACTCAAGAACCGGGGCCCGGGTTCAAACCCCCACGCACCTCTAGTTTTCAAAAATTATGTGCCCGTGCCTAGCTATGGGACAGTTATGGGTTGTGATGATGATGATGATTATGATGATACAAAAAATATACCCAGTAAAAAGCAGCGTTTAACAAACAGACAAATAGTCAAAGACTCCTCGTGTGATGCTCTCCTGGTCTCTATTTTTATCGGGTATACGAATCCCATTTTAAACCCTTAATAATACAAAATATTAAAATTGCTTTAGGTATATAACTTTTGAAAAGACTCAGAATACGTGATTATTTACTATTTATTTTCAATGTTATTAAAAGTATATTTCAGTCTTGTTTTAGAAATCATTAAAAAGGGTATTTTCAAAAATATTGAAGTTCGCACAATAATTCAGTATTGAAAACATTTTTTTTCTTTTATTTCATTTTTTGTATCCCATTATACGGAGTAGGTACCTACCGATGGGAAAGGTATGGGATATTTTGTTGGGTGAAAAAGTTTGCTACATTTTTTTATTCATGTTTGAAAGCCTTCTTCCGTTAATGATTACAAACGAGTCGATTGAGAATGTGACGGGTAGAATCAAAATTTCAAACAAAGATCGTCTCTGGGGGAGATAATTCAATGACGATTCCGCGTCCCTAATGATAACAATTTGGCAGGCGAGAATATATTATGTACGTCAGGATGAGAAATACAAAAATGATTTTGAATTGATCTTGAGGCAGTGCATTGTAGATTCATTTGTGCTGATCTATAATGAGCCTAAATGAAGCAACGGAACTTTCACAATTTGCTCTGGTACATTTATTGCATGTGGTGCATTATTGCATGAAGACATAATAAAATGAATAAATAAAGATACACTCATAGCCCCACACTAGGGTTCCCTGTGTCGTTGGTGCCATGTACAACAAATAAGCCAAGAAAACACACCCAGACCGAAAACAAGTTTGAACTCAGCATTTTTTCGCTGAGAATCGAACCCAGGAGCCTTCGAACGGGGCGGTTTGAAATGGTTACCATTTCGCAATACAGGTCAATAATGACGGATAGAGAGACAATGTGAACGAATATAAAAATGTTACCATATTATACACAATGTTAATGTTGGGGATACCAACAGATTCTTATGATACACGTGAATTTCTGTTTAGATAACTCCTAAGTAACCACGCGTCGATTTTAACAAACGCTTTGAAGTGGATTGCTCTAGTATTGTTTGTGAAAATGAAGATAAGACTTAATCCGTAACATTGGTACCGCATGGCCAAAATTCACAGCAGAAATTAATTAATTCAAACCTCCTCATTACTCATGCTGTCCTAGTATCATATTACGCCAGGCCTTCTCAATTACGAGAAGCGACCGTCCCACATTGGAGCCCTAATGAGTTCAGCTCATAATCATAATAATGAGACGTAACTCACACCTGCTTCTTTCAAAACTCCACTACCCACAATTAGAGAAACGGAAAATGGAACATGCATGATACAGCCATGCCAAACGTGTTTTAATTCCGACAAAAAGCTCAAAAAATCGCACCGCGCGCATTTGAAAGACTCGGATTAATAGCAGACGTGGAGATTTCAGATGGATGCACATTTTGTATGCAAAAATCGCACATGGTCGCACTATCAATTTTTCTGAGTACATCTCTATGGGGTTTCGCGATGTCATTTATTTAAAAGCCAACGCAAAGGTGTGGTGGGATTTTGCGATATGGGTTATGTGAAATCAATAATTTATGTTTGGAGTTGAATCAACGACATGATTGTATCGTCACTGGTTGTCATTAGTTTCATCACATAATACTCCGTGACATACTTGTGTTATGATTATACGAGTACACATTTTAAATGAAATGAGTACTCATGATTTTTAATTGTAATGCAACTAGGTCGAAATAGTTATTATAATTCAAAATCGTGAGTTGTGCATTTAAAACCACAAACCAAAAATAGCAACTAATATTTAAACTTAGCAAAATATTTCAGAGCAGGTATCTTCTTGATCGATCTGTATAACGCTTTGCATAAGTTTCGAAGAATATTTGCATAAGCCTTGCTATTTATGCAAAGGTATGCGTAAGTAGTGGAAACTTATTTTTGTTTTAGTTTAATGGAATTTTGCAGGTCACCCCGCAATCTGTGACATTTACATAATCCTGCTCATTGTAGACTAACTTTACAGGGCTTAACCAAAGAACTAGGCGAATTCACGGAGAAACTAACCGCTTTGGTGCGATTTTGTGTCGGTGGATTTCTACCTAAACGATAAATATCTATCTCAATGATATCTCCGCGACTATTCGAGACCTCGGTTCAGGTATAGGTCTGTATTAGGTAGGTAGGTTACGTATAGGTATTATAACCTAAAATAGTATTACCATTAGGTATGTTCATCTTGTCATTTTTGAATGTTGTGGTTGTCTGTTACTCAGTAAATTTTAACCTACTTAAGATTAGCTTCAGTTACTTATTTTAATCAGGTTATATATATTTGGTTGGTATCCCAAAATTACTTTTAGTTTCCCTTTGTTATTAGGCGTTTTTAAAAGCGTGTTTATTACAACATAAACATAATGCTTAAAACGATGTTATAAACGATATACAACACAGAAGGTGGCCTAATCTCTATAATATAGCGATTTCTTCCAGGCAACTCTAGGTTTTTGCGAAGTAATACAAAGATAATATTAGTTGTCACTCATAGCCGACTGCTTGCGACGATCTCAAGTGATCGACAAAGTTATGCAACAGCAGGCGCGGTCGGTACTTGGATGGTTGACCGCTAGTGGCAAAATTTCCTGGGCACCTTCCGTGCTTCGGAGGGCACGTAAAGCTGTCGGTCCCGGTTGTTAACATTTGATAGCAGTCGTTAAGCCATTTCAAATGCCTTGCCAAAAATCCGACACCTGGTTTGACCACTAACCCGTCCACCAATCCGCACTGGAGTAGCGTGGTGGAGTATGCTCGAGACCTCCTCAGGTATGAGAGAGAAAAACCGATTTGTCTCAATTAAAATGTGTCCTGTTCGCGTTTGTAACGGCAATAATTTGTTTTACCTATCTAGGTTTAAAATCATAATCATTATGATGGATTATGTTTTGGGTAGGTTGATTGAAATTGATCTGGTAATTTGTTAGTGATGTCGCAAATTCAGTTTAAAATTATTACTATATATGACTGATTATAGTGTTTTGCCATATTATCCATTTAATACTACTATGTAAGCAACGTAGTACGTGTGGTGGAAGTGGATCCGGTAAACGTTTTTTATGGACAATCATCTTAGCCCTTAATAGTCCAAGATCCCAGAGCGATCTGACGTAACTTATTTTCACATTGATGATGTTCTCAGTAGCGTCCATGTTCTTTGAATACCTGCGTGCTTGTGGAAGCTCACCTCGTGACACCTGGGCAGGTACTTTACTTCAATTATTTTGACATGGCTGATTTTTACAGCCTTACCCGAATTTTTCCCAAAACCCTTAACAATAGAACTGTTATCGCAAGGTATCCTAGATAAGCTACATATCGGAAACTCCGTCAAAATATAAATTGGCCGGCCACGGTAAGTGAAAGGAAACCCTTCAACCGTCTGAGGAAGATTAATTGGCGAGCCATCAATAACGTGTGTCGGTCGGTGGGCGATTAGTGTTGAATTCGTATTTGGTGCAGCGTGCGTAAAACCGTGAACGGCAGTGCCATCGCTTAACTAGGGTTGATGATTGTGCCAGCAAGTTTTTCTCGCTGTTTCTGTTAATCTATCAAAACTATATTGATTGATGTTTATTCGTGGAAAATATTTGAATAAAAAAATAGTACTTTATAGCTCTAATAGGTAATACTTTATAGCTCTTTATAGGAAGGGCGTCTTCTGTATAGTGAAGTGTATAGAAGACGCCCTTCCACACAAACAGTCATTCGAAAATGGTCCCAAATCACTCACGTGACTTAAACCGTTTAGGGATCACAATTGTTTCTTATTTTATGCCGCATTACACAAGGTTGGTACACGTGATTGGCTAATTTCATTGTCACTAAAAAACAAAAAAGGGGAAGACGATTTTTTTGTATTTTCCTACATTGAAGCAAGTTATAGGTGTGTTACACATTTTTTTACGTTTTAGTCCCCAACGATGGTATTGACCCTGCCTGCGAAGTGATGGATCCCTGTTTCGATCTCATGGCAAGTTGCATTTCTTAAATTTGTTTTATAATCAAAACGTTTCTAAAGACATCTCATTTGTGGAATTTGGTACTTTATTAGTTAAAAAGTTGTCTGGGAATAGATGTACATATATACAGACTAAAAACATTCTCCTATCGGGTAAAAACATAATGGACAAACCACCAAACCGATATAAGCAATACCGCAGCTGACATCGATTCGGAATTAATCGCCGTGATACGAACGAACTAATCGTGGCATGATGAATTCGTGTTTGATCGTTGCTGGAAGCAGATGTTTCACAGTTTTTGTAGTGCTAAAAATAGTATGAATTTTGTATCAAACCCAACGACAAAACCTCAAAAAATGATACCCCTTTCTTATGAGTCACTCTGTCTATTGGTATAAACCTCAAAAGCCGATTTTTAAGTTTACTCGTATCGTGAAAAGACAGACAGACGCGGCGAGGGGCTTTGTTTTATAATACGAAGTGACGCAATAACAGCCAAGTCGTTTGAACGTTGCATAGGTGGGCCTGGCTTCGACTGCCCCAAAGTATAAAACTAATTGTGTCGTGGGACACCAGGTAGGAACGAAGTTCCTTCGGCTACTCTCGCGCCTGCGCACTTCTCATTTAACGGTTTTATTCCACGCACTTTTTTCCACGCGTCTCATTCCACGCGTCTCATTCCACGCGTCTCATTCCACGCGTCTCATTCCACGCTTACGGTTTTACTATCACATATTTTTCAGTTCGGTCGCGCACCAAAATCCCTATCCCCTCCAAGCCTGCCGTAAGGAACTTCGTTCCAAAAAAATGTGCTTATTGGAAATTAATTGTAACTTGCTTCGGTGAAACAAAACATGGTTACGAAACCTACACATCTAAGAGTTCTCCATAATGTTCTGAAAGTTAGCGCCAGCCTGGTGGACAAAGTGCGGATTAACAGACTTCACAAAACCACTAGACCAGCTTCACAAAGCATACTAGACCAGCTTTTAACGAATGGCCGCTGAGAGGAATTAATGCCTCAAAGATTACGACACATTGCAAAAAATCTAAAATTTATCTTAATAAAGGGCTCCGTTTAACACAAACCAAGGTGTTTTAACCTCTATAAAACCCTCGGCCTAACACAAAAATAATTTGATGTAATATGATTGCCTTAAATCCTATAGCGTAAATTCATAACACCATGAAGTATGGAAGTGTCTGTCGTAAAAATAAGCCTAGCCTGGGATATGAGATGGCCCGTTTTATGTTTTATAAGGCATAGTTTTACGACCCACTGGACTTTACACAAGATATTAAATGTAATGTACGTTTCAATCGTTATTCTGCTAAGACCGTAAAGTTTAACAAACGTCTGATCTTAAATACAATGGTTTATCTAATTTTTGTATTCAATTAGTTTATTATTTAGTATACTTATTACTATTTTCTGTTGGCTTAGCCGGTGCGGAAGTATATACTTTGAACTGTTTGTCAAACAACCTTTCATCCCTAAGTGTACCTACCTCCTATGGGGTAGATTTACCAAAAAAGCTGAAACAGGTGTTTCAATATTTATAACCTTAATCCTAAAGACCAATTTTCATAGTAGACACTAACTAACATAGTAGATACTTTAAAATCGACGAAATTTCAAACAAACTCCCTCCCTCTATTTTACCCCCTTAGGAGTGGTATATGACAAAATTTGTTCTTAGTGGACTTTTTCAAGTAAACGCCAAAGGAGATGACGAGCTTCCTGATCCCACACGACGTCACCAATGTTGCTCAAATCCGTTTAAACTTTTGCAGAGGTGACTGGTGATATAATTATTCTGTAGCATTTGGAAATTGGTATCTGACTGCGAAAATCTTGTAATCTCTCTCCAACATCTATTCTGAAGATTATCGGCCTTATTACAGGAAAAACCTTTATCCCGGTGTAAGATATCTAAAAATAGATAATTTTGATCCCTAGATAAAATGTTTTGAAGTGTACCTATAGAATCATTCGTCTTTGCGTCAGAGTGAATATAATGAGTAACAGTAATGTGGTATATTCTATTAATGTATTTTCAACAATATTTGTATAGACATTCATGAAGTACAAAAGACGGTATTATCGCTACATAGCGATCTCTTCCAGACAACCTTAAGATATGGAGCGAAGAACAGAGTGAGTAAGGTGAGGTGCACGAAAAATGTAAGAATAATTCAAAATCAACAAAATATACATACATTAAGCGGAAATTTGATTTTAAAAGAAAAAGTGAGGAGCGAGGAAGAAAGTAAAATAAAAATAAACTTTAATGTCTTCAATGAAAGGGAACCTCCTTTCTGAAGATAGTGGGCTTTGAATTTTTGAAGGAATTTAATGAAATTGTATGGCGAATACATTTGGGAAGGGCGTTTCAGAGACTTACAGTGGTTGCACTGAAGCGTGATAAAGTCCATCCTTCAATCCAAGCCGACCGGCCCTCCCCGTGGTTTAACTTGCTGCTGCTGCTGCGGCTGAACAACCGACGAGGCTAAGTTTTTCGTAAGTAAAGTCTGAGCTAAGGCTAAGTATCGTCTATACATCTCAGCCTAAGGGCTATATTTCACCGGGCCGCCATGGCGGCGCAACCAGTCGCCGCTACCAATAAAATGTATGCAGCTCTATAGAGCGTTAGGGCTATATTTCACCGGGCCGCCATGGCGGCGCGATCAGTTGCGCCACTGTGGTGTCCGTAAGCTACCAAACTAGACACCATACAGACACCAGAGTTGCCACACCACACAGAAACAGTATCAAAATGGACCTTGAAGACTGTCACTGGCGGCCGGACTGGCGGCCGAGTGAGTGAGGCACCATATAACGCTATAGTAATTAGTGGTGGCGCGACCAGCGTGGCGGCGCAACCAGTAACATTCTGTGCACGGGTCCGAGTTGGTCGCGCCGCCAAATTGGTTGCGCAACCAAACGGACACCAGGTGAGTAACGCTCTATAGAGCTGCATACATTTTATTGGTAGCGGCGACTGGTTGCGCCGCCATGGCGGCCCGGTGGAATATAGCCCTTACTCACCTGGTGTCGTTTGGTTGCGCAACCAATTTGGCGGCGCGACCAACTCGGACACATGCACAGAATGTTACTGGTTGCGCCGCCACGCTGGTCGCGCCACCACTAATTACTATAGCGCTATATGGTGCCTCACTCACTCGGCCGCCAGTCCGGCCGCCAGTGACAGTCTTCAAGGTCCATTTTGATACTGTCTCTGTGTGGTGTGGCAACTCTGGTGTCTGTATGGTGTCTAGTTTGGTAGCTTACGGACACCACGGTGGCGCAACTGGTTGCGCCGCCATGGCGGCCCGGTGAAATATAGCCCTAAGACGCCGTCTTTTTTTGATGTCGTTAAAATAAGAAAGAAATCTAGGGAAATATATAGACATGTCAAAATATTTAAACAATTATATTAACGTTAGCTTGTTAAAATACGGTCAAGCCTGAATCGGATACATCAGAGAGTTATTCAGACGTCAGTTTCTGTAATTTTCAGTAAGTTCCTATATTCTATATTTCACAGTTAAGTAGCTACTTTTTTACTGTTATACTATTAGTATGACTATGTACCATTAGTATACTATGAGTGTGGTGTTATTTAGCATTATTTTCATCGAAAGGAACTCTGAAAAGACATGCGATATAAAAAGGTATCTTCAGACAGATCTTCAAAATCAGCCGCCATGAGACATCTCAACGCGACCTCTTCAGAACTTGAGGTTTTAACATCTCGGGCTTAAAGCCGTGTCAAGATGTTTGTGCATGCGGCTTTACGACTTTTTAGGTTTAACATAATCTTCTGTTTTGCGGAAAAAAGACCGTCTTTTTCCTTATTATGTACTCAGTAAATTATTATGTACATTAAAATAGAGATTATTCCGTAATCAGTGACCCACCGGAAGGATGGTCATAGAAGGGATCATTAGGTAGTACCTACCAAGAAAAGTAAATATTATTATTCTCGTGACGTCAGATTCAGATTTATGGACTTTTTAAAGAAATTTTGTATTTCTGGTGGTTGATGGTGGACATCATGGTTGATGGTGTAGCAGTGATAGCCGAATGGTTTGAACGATGGACTAATTAATTAAATTAAAATGATTTAATTGGAGGGCCCGGGTTCGAACCCCTGCACGCTCCTCTTAAATTTCAAATATTATGTGCGTATTAGAATTTAATTATCACTTGCTTCGGTGAAGGTAAACATCGTGAGGAAACCTGCATTAGTTTATTTTATAATAAATTAAATACATAATGACTTTCGCTGATATTACATATTAACTAATAATACTACGTACGTACTCGTACGTACTTTAAACAATTAGATGACTGTTGGTACATATACTTAGAGTACTTAGAGTAATTTAGTTTAATATACAGATAATTTAATTAGTTTCTTCTACTTACATAAGTTTCAGTATACTTATGTACGCGGCCTATTCGTGCATCTTCGCTATTCACTACTAGTATTTGCTCGTTCTTCACTCGGTATTTTTACGAAGAGCAGTGATAGCAGGTAGCGTTAGATGGTTAAATCCAATTTACTTAAACCAATTTGTTTACCCAACTTTCCCACTTTAGGGGCCCGCTTTATCGGTCTTAAATTAGAAGGATACTGACCACAAGATAGTAGTACCTTCTAATATCGACCATGCAAGATATTGACGTGTTTAAACCATCAACTTGCAAAGACCGCCAACGTTTGTGATACTTACGTGTTGTGGTACATCGGGTGGCTCGTTCGTTTGTTTGTCAGGTAATTATATAATGTATGAAAAACGGATGAGTTCACACGCGGTAGAAGTGAAACTTTGTATTCTGATAAAAAAAAGAGAATGTGATGAATATGCTATGAAGACGTTAATACTGTTAATGCTTGACTACAATTCCACCTGATGATAAGTGGCGATAAATTCCAAGGTGTTGAACGCACTACTTATAAAAGCCTATTCACTCTCCTCTTGAAGACTCCCACACCACACACAAGTGGAAGCACCGACGCGGAGAACGAAAGAGAAAGAGAGAAAATCCAATTCACACCGTCCCAAAATAAGTTTCACTCTTAGAATAATGACATATAGAATGACAGTCTTCATACAAGCGCTCTTTAAAAAGTGAAGCACAAATTTTCTTTTTTCTTTTTTTTTATACATGTTTAATGGTTGCCAGGGGAAGTGCAGTTTCCCGACAGTGGGGAATGATTCGGCCGCTGATAAGAATTTGTTTTTAGCAATAATACCTGCCTAATAATAGCTATGTGTGATAAAGTATGGGTATGGTTATGTAAAATTGTTAGATTAAGAGAATGTTTATTTAAATATGAAACGAATACAAGACAATATTAACACCAATTTTTTTACTATTTATTTTTTTACATATCTTTTACGTATATGAACATAAGCATGAACACAGGAACTTAGTATATTTTAATAACAGCATTGAGTAAATAAGTTTTGTTCCAATATTAAATATACTCTGTGGAAAAACATAAAACAATGGACTTTGTTGATTTACTACTCTATGGACTATATTATATCTGTGAACTATTGTATCTGTGAAAACAACAATAAAATTAAGATGAAAATGACATTGACACAATAGGCATGATATAATAATAATAACTAATAATAATAATTAAAATAATAATGAATAACAACTTCAATAATTATACCTTAACAGGGACAGCATTTTCACGCAATCTACACGATCCACCCTGTGTAATGTACTTATCTTCATTATTAAAATGTTTTGAACATATTCGTGTATTTTTGGTTGGCTTCCAATATACTTCTCCACGACTAAGCCTTATATCACTCGTCACTTAAAATGGGAAAATTTATTTTCACAATTGGGCAACACTGAGTATTGAAACAAAACGTTTTTATTTAAACCTAATTATATACAAGATATTATGAAATATTGAAAGATTACCTGTGAAAAGTGATGTTATTACACTTCTTTTGTTTTTCAAATGTGTTGTGACAAAATTTAACCGCACAAATCGACATAATTTTTTTTTTTCCGCGAGATGCGTTTGCCGCGCATTGTTAATGAACACTACGGAGCTGGCCGGCGTTTGGTGACATAAACTACTCACATTTGTAGTTGTCAAAGTAGCCGCGCGGACTTCGTTTCTATATGTCATTATTCTAAGGTTTCACTTAAAAAAATATTTTTATTATATCCACCATAAAAAGGTACAGCCAATTTAAAACTGCAAATGAATCTAATAAATAAAATTCATTGTTTAACCCGCAGTACAAATAATAATTGGTGGCCACAAAACCGACGTCGATCTAAAATTCCAATCACGTGGTCTGGAGCCCCACAAAAGGCAGTTACCTAAAATTGGGACTATTGTTTCGTCGAAACCAATCATTTTTTAGAGTAGGTGCCTCTTTTAGAATTCCACAGGCGTTATAACGGACCATAATTATTTACGATCTGTCTGTGCATGTTGAGTCTGTGTGTTATGATTTAAATGAAAACATGAGGTTTTGGAAAATATCAGGTTTGCAGTTCTAAAAACGAAGTGTTTATTAATACGACAATTGCATTAATAATTTTGTTTCTTATTGTGTGAATAAATTTAGTCTTATTAATATTTTTGTTATTCGTAAGACTAGTCGTATGATAAGCCTTCTAGAAATTTCGCTAAGTGCATTTCTTTTGAAGTAACTTCGTTCCCCTGACGTATGACTAAAAAAATCAGTTAATAAAGAATCATGCCATGAAACATTCGACACTGATCTAAACACTGCAAAACTAATTGCAAACAGAATTTAATTATAAAATTGTCACAAACTATCGTAGAGCTGTAAGTAAGGTAACTCGAACCTTTTATTGGAGCCACTTGAATCGGTTCTGGGCTTATTGAACCCGTTTTCTTGAGATCATCAGTTTACCTGGGGCCTAGTCTTTTAATTCATAAAAGTTTCAATTGTTTCGTGTCGAAATATTTTGACATATTTCGTATAAGTACCAAAAATTTGTCAAACCGAAGATAAAACCATTTATGGTCTGGTAATTTAGGTCGAGGGAAAACTACTAAATAATACTCCTTTTACCAAAACATAGGCATTTAAAACCTCTGAAATTATCTACACACACTTCAATACAATTTCAAATACTCAAAGCGAGAATGGAGACAGAATTGTAAGAATTCTAAGCTCAATACCATTTAAGACAATTGTTCAAAATGAGATTGAGAATAACATTCGCTTTGTCCTGGCCAGCGTAAATTGAACGTTATTCTTTTAGTGGTAAATTGCTTGCTATGTTTATTTTCACGACGCTTTTGAAGTTATACTGCTTAGTGCGCGTCTGGGACGACAGACCAGAGTTATGCGAGCTCTGAAACATAACTTTTTTATGGAATTTGGCAGTACCACCTTCCGCTGCCGCCCATGACAACTTAGAACACCACTCGAATGGAACTGGGATACATAATTATCATTTAATACAGATATTTATGATACGATACAAATTTAATAAAGCCTATGTATCACAACGATACTTAATATAGTAATGAAATTGAGAAGACAGAGTAAGGAATTCAACTCTATTCTCGTGAAAACGTCTTGTAAAGGAGATTCCTTGCAACCGCTGTTACGAACTTGAGTCGACTGTATCACGAATGTGCCACTTTATTGTATACGACACGACTACGATTATTTTTGTAGAGTTTAAATAATCATAAGCGGTTTATTATGATACGGTACTCACGATTATGTATTTTGGTACGTCGATATTTCGGCCCAGTTGCATGTATCGTGATCGCGGCTGAACTTGACAGGTTAACCACAGTTTTATGTCATCGGTCGGTAGTTTGAATCAGTATACCAAATAGACTATACAATCGTCCATAATAGTTATAAAAGCGTATATTTTATACATACAAGAATACGAATCGTTGCAGTTAGTCTTAAAGTACGCTTAAATCCCACGCTCACAACACAAACTTTCCTAATTAAGCGAGTTGAAATTTGATCATAATATCCCATTTTAGCCCCTCAATGCTTTAATATTATGGCAGGAACAGGGTGTTTAGTGTTGTAAATATGGCGAAATGTTCTAACTTACATTACTAGTTTGTCCCAAGTTCTTGTTCAACAGCCTAACGCGATTTATTTATATGGCCACAACTAGTTTGCTATGTTTTTAACCACTGAGAAGGCCTGAGGCAAGTATATTTTTTTTATGGAATTAAGGTAGCAAACAAGCATTCAACACCACCCTCCGCTGCCGTCCATGACAACTGTGACCGACACAGAATATGACTTAAAATGGGGCTAGGGTGGTTAGTCCAGCTAGCAGACGGTGTTAGAACATTAGTTGGTTAGTTTAGTAAATATGAGGATTGGGACAGGGATTCTTAGTGATATTTAGTCCTGTTAATAATTGTTAGTAAATGTCGTTCTAATTCGGTCACAGATGTGTTGCTACCCTTGAGGACTGAGATGGTCGCCTCTAAAAAAGTGTAACCGGAACACCCGTATATTTTAACAAGTAGATTATCTTCCAACAAATGCCAACGCGGCTTGTTTATGTGCACGTCGCTGTCCCGTCAAGTAGCTAAGCACGTTAGGTTGGTTAGGTCAGACAGAAACACATATATCTGGGCTGAACATCCAACCGAACCGTATGTCGATACACGTATTATGTTTACATAACATTAATTATGGGCACTGACAGCAGACAAGTTAAATTTAATTAGCATGATATCTGACACATCACATCGGCCTGGAATAATAATTAATCGCGACATGTCCAAGTTATTGTTACGATATGTATCAAACATTTCTCTGTCACAGAGTACGTTATAGATATAATATATTATGTACTCGATGTTACATTTGCTAGCGATAGGATCTACTCTGTTTGCTTTGATCCGTTGCTTGCGAGACAGGTGGTTTAACCCTTTAATGATCCATTACACGGGTCTTCTTAACTGAAGAGACTAGAGGATACTCCACCACGCTGCTACAGTGAGGATTGCTGGAGGGTTAGTGGCCAACCAAAGTGTCTCATCTACTGATAACAATAGGGCCCGACGGGCTTACGTGCCCTCAGAAGCACGGAAACGGGCAAGAAATCTTTGCCACTAGTGGTTTCACCTACTTACCGATACACCGACTGTGTGCACTCACTTGACAAATATCTGCCTTGACAAATGCATGCCTTGACAAATGTCTGTCGTGACAAATGCATGCCATGACAAATGTCTGCAGCGACAAATGTATGCCTTGACAAGTGTCTACCTTGACAAATGTTGGTACCCGTCGCTTTGCAAGCAGTTCATTACCAACTACATCATATGGGTAGCGCTGACAAAGGAAAAACTTATCGAAAGTTTGAACGAAACTCATAACAACTGACTGTATCTTAAAGCCATCGGAGAGTAAACAGATCCAACGCTCGAGCAAACGAATAATATTCTTCGAAGTAACTTTGAAGTTCGCGACAGCAGCGGCATTGTGAAGTTTGGTGCGCCGTTGGGAAGTATTGAATCGGGAGATGTAAAGTTTTATACTGACAAACTCTTTTAAAGAAGGCATGAGGCAGTTCTGTGAAATGATAAATCGTTTACATCATTTAGACATGACCTTCACACCCATCTGTTTAATGTATGAAAACTATTTTATATCAAATTTAATATATTAGAAAATATAACTCGAGTGGGTTGTCTAAACAATACCGAGCCAGACTATGATTAATTAAAAATTGAAAAATAATGAGTCAATGTTGAAAAATGACATTTAATGAGGTTAACGAATAAATTTAATACCAATCGAAAGTATGTAAACGTTGGGTTGTCTATTTTTGCCTGGCGTACTACTGGGTTGGTGAAATTGCCTTTAGCGATCTCTTATTTTCAAAAGTTACTCTGTTAATAATAAAATTAATGATGTCCGTTTAGGACAATATTCATCCAACTTTGATCGGATCTTTCACGTCACAAGCCCTTTTTTCCGTTCCTATGTTTGTTGACAGTAACTTGAAACAATACTAAATGTCATAAATTTTCGCGTATTCGAGGAAAAAGTACTGAGGAGTTCTCGAGCAGCTTATACATACAAAACTTTCCCCTAACAAAAAGGTATTTACCTTAGCGTCCCATATAAAAGAAGTTTGGAGAGAATAAACAGAATTTTGCTCATAAAAGAATAAATAATATTTATTATCATTATTTATCATTTGAGAAACGACATTAGGTTTATCGATTACCATGAGAAAAGCGTCTTTTGTTTCACTAAGACAAAAATATACTTAAATATTATGTAAAATTTAATAATAACTAGTTGTGCCTGTGACTTCGTCCGCGTGGAATTTAACAAAAAAGTTATTGATCTAAAATAAAAGTAGCCTAAATTACTCCTTAGTACCTACATCAGCTATCTGCCAGTGAAAGTCCCGTCAAAATCGGTCCAGCCGTTCCAGAGATTAGCCGGAACAAACAGACAGACAGATAACCAGCAATAAATTGTAAAAAAAATATTGTGGTATATGCACCATGTATACATCCATATGCATTTAGTAAAAAGCGATTATTTTAATATTAGGAACAGACACTCCAATTTCTTCCTGCTTCTTCAATTTGCTTCTTGCTCGTTTGCTACTTTGGTCCATAAAAACGGAGGAAAGGCTATCTAAGCCACAGACGGCACACGACAAGCCTTTTGGTGGCTGACTCTGTTACTTTTACTTCAAAGCCTACAAATCATTCTTCTAAAATAAACATTCTTTCACAGTTTAACGATAACCCATACTCGGCGAGAAGTTCTCTAATCGGTGTCGGCGGTGGCGCGAATCAAAGGATTTCTCGTCTGTAGTCCAGCGCGCTTCATCCTTGTTTAAAAAATGTATGCGAGAGAAAGAGAGATGATAAGAATAGTCACGAATATGTATTGTAAACGGGTGTACCTAATCGTAGTTGTTCT